>MBPM02000057.1:0-540281 GCA_001695595.3 Plasmopara viticola
AATAGGGGCCTCTAACTCCACCAGAATTGGCTGTGCCAGAAACACTTCCCGCGCGTGCAGACACAAACCGCAGATCTCGGTTTCTGTAAGGTTAACCTGTTTGCCAGGGCGCGCACCGCGCACGCTCAGCAGCTTCTCAATGATGCTGTCCACGTCGATGGGATCGAGTCCGGACGACGCCATAGTTCTTACTTGTAAGTTTTGTGCCTTTCTTTTAAGACGTCCGCGCCAGTCTCCCCCTCGCCCTGGATGTTTCGTGTAACGTCTTGCAATTGGATAATATTTAGAAATTAGGTAAAAACGCCCGAGTCGAGAAGTGGAAGTACAGCTGTTGGTACCATCTTGCTGGTCACTATTTATCCGACTATATTCCATTTTTTGCGTAGTGTCTTGTCGGCGATTCTTCATTAATGTAAGTAATTCCAGACAACCATGTGATTTGCTCTCGTTTGAGAAATTGCGTAAATCGCCAAGTTCTTGAAACTACAAGTTTACTAAGTTTTGGCGGACGCAGTGGCTTATGGCTAAATTTATTTGATAAAATCAGTTTTTCGATCTGCGATAAACTCCGGTCAAAGTATCAAGTTTGTAGCTACGATTTTTTCGAGCCAATCCCATAAGCGGGTGTAGCACTTATTGTACATACCCTGTTCATAACGATAGAAATCAGTTCTAAAATATTAGTACGTGCTCGGTCTTTTTCCTCCACCTGAAAAAGAATCTCGTTGTCGCGTCGTTTCTCTCTCGGTGATGGGCATATTGCAGGTGACCGAGCAATATTTCGCAATCTGCATGTCTTGGAGCAGTAACCAGAAGCTGGTGTCACGCAGCCTTGTGCGCCGCCCACTGCGATTCGCGTCGCCCGCCAAAGAGACGCAATATCGCGCTGAGATGGACCACGTTCAGCAATTCATCAGCGCGCAGGTTGGTGGACTTGATGAGGTCTCGAGCCAATTGTTGGGCGTGCATGATAGTCGTTCGCGCTTTTACTACGAGGAGATCCAGGACTTTTTGGAGCGCAAGCAGCAGCATGAACAGCAACAATATAAACAACAGAATGTTCAGCGAACCACTGAGCGCGTGCTGATCCGCGGCCTTGACGAGTATTTAAATGAGTTGGATCCGAGCTTATTTGAGTACGCACCTACGATGCCCAAGCGTTTAGTTGTTACCAACCTACCGGTGCACAGTAGCTACATTCGTCGAAAGCAAGAGGAAGCTACGCTGCCCGTCTGAGGGCTAAATATCAAGCTGTCGAGGCTGATCGCTGCGTAGCACTACCATTGTCCTGGGGGGGCCCTTTCAAGCGTTTGCGAGTCATGTGAGTGGGAGCAGACGCACGCGCTGGATGCAGGCGCGTGAAGATCGGTGACCATTCTTAAAATCATATCAATACATTAAGTAATTTATCTATAACCTATAATATTCTCGGTATTTTACGATGGTTTTTTCTAGAGTAAGCGTACCCATCAGCTATTCTACTGATGACATGCCAAAAAGTGTAATAAAATTTGTACAACTGATGACATGACAATACGCGCATTATTGAGATCCACGGCTAGATTTGTTTAGTGCATGAATGGGAGCGTTTGAAACTGATAGGGTGATCGCGATCCACGTTTTTGCTGTTGTAACAGTGACTGGCGCGCAACTTTACTGCACGAATTAGATGCTGTGACGCATTACGTAATTTACTGATCGAGAACTCACATTTGTATACCTTAAATGACTCCTACAAAACGATCAATCTCGCGTCAAGCAGTCAAGTAGTCACGTCAAAATAAACAACTCGTTAGATTTGCAAAGTTTGTATAAATCCTGCTATCAGTCTGTACGCTAAGCTTCACTTTCTGTCATATAAATTGCGATGGCAATGGCAAATATGCAGTAAGGGTCAGCTGTGCATTGCTTTGCAGCGATGCCAGAAAAAGTCTCGCCATTTTTTAGCATGCGGCTTTCGAACGATGGCACCTACAATCTAAAGGCTCATGAAGCGCGAGCTCGCCGAAGCAAGGCGAGTAGCAACGACTCTTCCACTCGCATCGCAGACCTATTGTGTCAAGACAGAGACTCTTCTGTACTTTCAAAGAGCTCGATACTGTTATCTTTTAAGCAACAGCTCTACAAAACGGATCTTGCAATTTCTACAAGGATAAATAAGCAAGAAAGATTGTCTCATCTTCCCGCTTTATCAATAAGGCCATAGTATGATGGTTTTAGCAGCCCTAATGCGGTCCCAACACTAAAGAGTATTTAAAATGACCTTCTGGAAACCGCCACAGACTAAACTACACATGTAGACAAATAAACCAAGGTAAATTTGCCGTGTGTATATATAACTATGTTCAAAAGATATGCTACTTGGTTTTGTATTTTTGTCGTGTGCTTCATTGACGTGGCTTTGCAAGTTCTGATCTCGACGTGCGAGATTCACTTCATCGCTGCCTTTCCCTTTGAAGTTGTCTATGGTTCGTGCCGTTGGCATCATCGCCAATCTAACTAAATCGAGCACCTTTAAAATTCTATGAAAATTGCATCAGTCCACGGCTGTGTGCGTGATAATAGCCAAAAACAATGCAGCATAGAGGGTCCATGTGGCAACACGTCGCTATTGGCATAATGGTCATTACGCCATATAATCACGCTATCCCAAAGATACATATGCTTCAAAATTTCCATAGAAAAAAATGTTACATAGCTGCAGACCAGAAGTCAGGGTCAGCTGTCCTATAATCATTAGATTTCAAGAGATAAAAATCCGCAGGAGCTTTTCTTTACATATCACTTCCCAATCTGCTAGTAGCAACAAAAACTTTGTCTCTCTTGCCGACATCGGCGCGCTCGCCGCCCAATCCCCGGTTAATAATTAACCTATAAAAAAGCTTTTTCCGCGCCTGTGCTAAGTTCAGGGCACCCAGTAGCTGAAGTAGAGCTCCGAAAATTCATTCACCTGCACTTCTCTCCCATACACATAAACGCACTCACGCAGGCTGCTTAGAGCAACAAGAAGAATCTCGAGATTCACACTCAAATGAAAGGCGATGTATTGTTCAACCGTTCGGTCCAGTTAAGCTGGCTAAGGTATCACCTGGATGGAGAGAGATGCGTTGACCTCTTTAAATAGTGTATGCTATGTTCAAAGCACGGTCGATAGGAGAGTCTCGCACGATTGCGAATGCTTTGAACTCTACATCTACCATTCATTACGTCCAAGGGCGAGGGCGAGTTTGCTCGTGCTTTAACTTTTACCCTTCTTAAATGCGGCAAAGAAATCGTGCCGTGGTCAGAGCCCCTGCTCGACCTTTTTGATGAATGCGGGAGCCGCTCTATTCTCGAGCTGTCTGTTCTACGACTTCGATCGGATGTGGTTCGTTAACAATACCTTCGAAAACCTGCTTGCAAATAAGATAGATGCTGAATAGTACGACATCAACTTATTGCCGTATCAAAAACCTTGGGAGACCTGACATGCGCGCGAGGGAACCTCTCCACACCCATGTCCGACCTTTTGCGTCAAGATTATGGCTGGTAAGTGGCTTTAAACTTCATACTTTTAGCGCTCTTTGCGTGCCAAACTAAGCTTAAAACGTCTTGACCGAGCCAAGGTTGGCACTTTACTCAAGATGAAGCGCACTTGCTTGAATTTACCTGGTGTATGGAAGCTAAACTTCGTCGTAAATGCGATAGTTCAATATTCGGCAAAGGGCACGATAGACAGTAATAACACGAAAACCGTTGTTTTTTCTACGTTTTTAGCATCACTTAAAGTACTTAAGGCTTTTTGCATATTCGTTTTGTAGCACCAACAGCTCAAAGGCAGCTTCAACCCTTTTAGCGAAAGGCCCTGGCGACTTTTAATGCTGCAAGGTCTCAAGCGTTTTTTCCGCGAAAAAGTGCGTGATCTTTGTCTGCTTCGTAATCAAGCGACCAGATACTTCAACAAATTGAGAACAAGTTCGGCCAGTAAAACCCCATCTCACCAATTGCGCGCTCCGATTGATGTGCAAAAACAAGCTGTATGCGGATTTGCGCGCCCATGATCTTAATCCTCGGATAGTAGTCGTAAATTGAAATGTACGCACGGATCTTTAGTAATCTCCTCACTCTGTAAGACTATTGAGGGCCCTGCATAGTACCGGCGATGGCTCACGTGCTACCTTCACAAGTACACAGAAGGTTACACAAACTTGACCCTAAGATTGTCCTCTTTGCTAAACAAAACACATTGGCTTTCAAAGCATTAAGGAACCTTCGCTGTGATCAAGCTTGCTTTGGACTGCATTACTGACCCTTCTATACATTACAAAGATATCAAACCTCTAGCGACTTTTCAGCGAGTGTTACCCCACGCACTTTTCATAAGGGCCTTAAGCGTGTCGTGAAACAATAAGGGGCAATAGAAAACGGCTGAACGACGACCGGAAAATTCGCCCTGATCATTTTTCAAAATTTATTGCTAAAGATTTTTTTAAACATATTTCTCACAACGTATGGCTTCACAATTATGACTTTTCACTAAGTAGTATACTGCAGGCCCTTTAAAACTTGTATTTAAGACATTATTCTGACTTATTTGATCTGTCGCGACCCCGCGATTTTAACAGCGACGACTATGATAAACGACCAGTGCGCTGTGTTTAGCCACCAATATTAATAGTTGTTTGCGTGACGATATCGTGGATGTCTTTATGGATTTCCTTTCTTACACCAGACTTGCAGAACTTGAATGGCGTGGTAAGCACAAAAAAGCGAACTATGATCGGAAGTTGCGCTCTGAACGGTCCTCATCTGAGGTACTCATTAAGCTTCAGCTTTAAACCCGCCATCTTAACTAATGAAAGTACCTAGCTCCTACAAATATCACAGCAGTCCCGCCGATAGGAAAACTTGGCTTCCAAAAATCGTATAGGGCTCTCGTGTGCGACTTAAATGATTGAGTCCTTTGAAATGAAAGTATGAGCGGATGTCAGCGCAAAATACTTAATTGCTACAAGCACACCGCAATTGCTGCTCGTCTTCTCACAAGCATAAAGCCCTGATGTAAAACCCATTTTCGGTATTCTGCCGAGCAACCAAATAGCATGCGCGTGATTCTCTTCGAGTACCCTCACAGCAAAATCTGAATAAATTGCGATTCTTAGTTCGGTAGCGGTGGAGACACATCGATTTTGTTTTTTGACTTCTTTTCATGGCGTTGAATACAAGAGAATCCAATTGTTCCGCAATCTTGGATTCGTGTCAGAGGTTTGCTGCTTCCAAATTTAGCAGCGGTCATATGGTAGGATGGGCCAATTGCGTGCTAAAAGCCGTGCTTTGCACTTATTGCGCCCTCTTTGCTGTAGCTTTAAAGTGATAAGAAAGAGATTTGTGCTCTATCATGAGGCTGGTGTTGTATTTTTTGTCGACAAAGCGCAAGCGTAAAGTGCAGGTATGCGACTAATTTCACTACGCACAACACGTGTTACAGGCAATGCTTGCAAAACGCTGATCCCGGATCGCAACGGCCTCTTGCTGGAGCATCATGTAATCAACAAAAAGTCTGAAACTAGAGATAGCCGCGCGCTTTTAAAGCGTATTTTCTTCAAAATGTGCATGTAGTTAACTTCGGCAATCAAGACGAGCTGAAAAGTCTGCTCTCGAATCCGCTGTACGCTTTCTACACAAGTAAAACACCTGGATGTGAGATGTGCAGTTTAATATTATCAAATAGAAATTCAAATAGACATGGGAAGAGCTTTGGAAAAGGTTGGGGTGACGCCCTCCTTCCAAGCGCGGGGGCTAAATGCTCGCGCGCTTCGGGCAGGTGCTCTCGGGCATCTGCAGGTCTCTAACGAGTCTCACCCTCGACGCGACGGTCTCCAGCACCGGGCGCCACCTGGGTCTTACCAAGTCAGAGCTAAGCAAAATAATGGAAGACCCTCACGACCTCGGTTCTGGATGCACTGCCCGCCGAACGAGACCCGACGTATGCGAACACCACTCTATGCCGTGGACTAGCCGGACTGAGCCTAGCACGTGCATAACTTAGCAACGCGATAACGTAATACAACAACAGCAACATGGGAAGAGAGACAGAAAAGTGCTCGTTCGCCGTCGTTTCGTATCCATCCTATTTAAAGTTACCCTAAAGAAGGCGTCTTGCTTAGAAATCATTTGCTTGCAAGTTCGATAAATGGTGCATTTCGAAGTTTGCCGGGTACGATTCAAAAGATTGTCAAACCACGACATCTTATAAGGACTTCTTATTATTTCAACTCTAATTCGCAACTAATTACTCCCATTGAAATCAGCGGCGACGATCAAAGCATTAGCTGCTAGGTTACCTAACACAGCCATAATGCACCTGTAATTGTTTTGATCGATAATGAAATTGGAATATCAATAACATAAATTTCCACAGTTGCGAGAGATTTGGTCTTTGTAGCTGACTATGTTAAGAGTTTCGTGCTTGAACATTCTGGAATGACGGACTACCCCTTTTGGAAATGAAGTACTAAGATGCTGACAAAAACAATTAAGGAGGATTGTCATTTAATCCGGCCCGGAACGGTATAGGTCATTGTCCGTCCGTAGTGTACAGTGTCGAAATAATCTAACATGTTACGGAAATTCGTATACAGGTTCATTTCTTTACATACAAAACCAGTGGGCTTTCAGCAAATCGTTAAGATGATTCGCTCGTTTTTGTCTTTGTTGGTAAAAAAGGTATCACCAATAATGATGTAGCCATTGAACTATAGCCGCCATCATACTGACCGTAAGCTTCAAAGCGGCCTACATAAACAATCGCTGAAATGTAAGGCGATCGACGAGGTCTTCTGTTTTCTGACTCATGCAATTTGTCGTTATCTGAAAGGCCTTATGCGATTAGGTTCACCCGAAAAAAGCGCAAATTTACAGTCCGAGGCAATGCTGAGAACGTTTTTGAGCTTTCAATGTCGATAGCATATGAAATGCTGCTTCTCGCAAGCATTTCATATGATAACTAAATTCGTCTTTCAGATCTGAGAAAAAAGAACTTCACATACTTGTACATATGAGACCAGTAATATAACGCCTAAATGACCGCATACTGAAGCATCATGTACATAAGTATACTGAACTACGGAACTTCGTCGTTATATAATACCGATTTGGGCTAGATTTGCTGGATCTGTCTGCCCTTTTGTAACAACGCAACTTCGACCGCTGTCAAGAAATTTGAATTTCAACTCATAAAGATTGAGCCTTTGATTTAAAAATGCATCGAAAGTTCAAGCTCGGCATCCATTCAATATGTTTGATATATTCGTACGTCAATCTCAAGTTGACCAACTCGCAATCTGACGTGCGCGAAAGCACGTCAACAATGATCTGAATAGACCACAAAAAACTTAAATCCAGAAAATTTACTCGGATGTCTGCTTCATGGCAAGGAACACCTTGTCATAAACGGCAAATACCTCTTAGTGATTGGTTAGTGCAAGGAGGCAAACTCATATCGGGTAAAGTTCGAAAGCACATCATTCCCATTCACGCTCAAATGTGAGTAGCAGCACGAATCCATGCATCCTTGACTAAATAGAATTGTGGCTAGCAAGTGCAATAGTTCACGGTTGCCGAAGCACTAGGCATTTCTCCATCCGCTCTGCGAGGCTGATAAAAATTGCCAATGCGTTCGGAAATTGAAAAATCAGACACTAAATCGCCATTGAGTCAATGACAAAAGATGCGTACGAGTAGTCACACGCGAACGCGAAAAAGAATTACGATTGTTGATTAGACTCGATTTTGTAGTACAGTTTATCGTTCCGTTGCAACCAGAGGCCGGTTCTGGCCGATTTTATATCTTTCGCATTCTTTCTTTACGAAAGCAGGTTACCGAGTGATCCTGTCACAACTGGTAGCATCTACAATTGATTTTATCTCGCCCGGATGCGTTGTCTACAGTGTTGATGGCTATGTTTGCCTTATCGAATGCGCATTAAACGTATGTTCTGAGAATCGCGGTTTCGTTTGGACCTCGAAGAATTTTTTTTGCACTCTTCTGGAGCCTCAAAGTCAGTGTATTACGTTGTTTGTGCTTTATATACTTCAAAATAAGGCCTAGGTCCTGGTGCCTCAGGAGCTGATCTATCTAGGCCAATTAATATTTTGATGCCTTAGGTAAATTGGACACCTTCTCTTTTGGAGCAAAGAGATGGAGCTGATCAAGGGGTAATTTAATTTCGAACAGATATCGTACGCGCTCTCTTATCTAGATGAATGGGCTAAAAGCTGAGCATACACTTGTAAACTATTAAGTGTTTTTGCTAAAATAAGATTTATAGAGAACATCAGAAGTGAATAAACATAGATGATGAGCTCTGCCAGCGCCCGACCATCTTCCATGTTGAAAAGATAATCGTAAACTCGATGGAACGTTTATGAGCTCATATAGATGACCAATATTATAAAGGGAGCACCTCTTTAAAGCAAGTCAAAAATGATTGCTTTAGGGTACACGCTCGCCTAGTTTTTTTCTTATGCAAATAGGTCTATCGGAAAATACGATTGAGTCTTTTTTAAATAAGATACTGTTCCATACAAATAAATATCTCCAAAATGTTTAAGTCGGGAAGTTTATCGGCGTATTGGACACCGTGCCGGTGTCCGTGGATTTGAGGTCTCGTAATCAGTCTTAACTAACTAAAGTGTAAAAAAAAGCCTTCGCTGACACTAGTATCGGTACATGATATTTGTTTGCCTTGCGGGATGCCGAAGAAGTAGGTCTCGAAAGTGTAAATAAAAACGCGCTCTTTCAACTTACCGTCACCAGTACGAGTAAAGCACCCTTTTGGGATAAAGCTTAGGGTAGAATCAAGTCTTCGGTATAGATGTGATACTAATACGTGTCATGGGGACTTGACCTGAAAGGAAAAACAAGCAGCGGTAAATTGTTGGCTCTACACGCAAAGGTATAAAATGATAAATCACCTACCATGTTTTAGTAGTCTCCGATGCGTTGCGCTAACCTGCGCGTTATTCAACTGTCTGTTGTCTGCCAGAGCGAGCTGATCGATGATCTGCGATAGCAAATGAAGTAAGTTTGTCTCAGCTCGAGTAATTGCATCAACGTTTCAATAGTTTGAATAGTATTTACTTTCAGGTTTGAGGACTTCGACCGCATGGAGTTAGTTCCGAAGTAATTTGAGCATCAGTACTCATGTGTGATTATCTATGGACCTTGATGGTATCTTTCGGGACATGACTAGAGAAATTGTAAGCGTACAAGTGATCAGTGCGGCAAGGTCATAAGCGTAATCCGCCCAATTATGCTGCGTAGAGCTTTACTTTTACTCACTATGCTTTCACCTATGTTTTGCGGACAGCTTTTCCTAAAAAAAGCTCGAGTATTTAGATGCTTGGAAATAGATGAGATGTATGTTATGCTTTCGCTGGTAATACAAACTAAGGAAAAAGCTTATGAAGCCAATATAATAAGAGACGAACATAGCTTTACAACAAGCGGATAGCAATCCTTTCAAGCGAGCGAAATCGGCAGCTCTACTGTAGAGTAAGTACACTTCAAAAAAAAGCGTGTTAAAGCTTTTTGAAACGCAAGGAACCTAATGTTATTTAGTTATGGCTGAGTTGAACGCCGCAAAATTATAGGATGTGGCTTTCGATGAGTTAATACACCCATGAAGATATATACACTCCCGCCATTTTTCGACGCCGATGAACTTCCATTAGCAGCGGACGCTGCATTCTAGCGTGGAGTCCTCTCGGGATGCTAAAACTGATATGTAGTCAATTAAAGCAATCAGATGGTGTCCGCATATCTGCGCCAATTTTTCTCTTGAATTACGTTACCACTGCAACTTTACTCGCTTGTGGAAACCCTAAACTACCATACTGGTGGAGCTATGTTACCAAATTTAGATTGCTATCTCAAGCGTCTTTGGCAGTCGGTAATATTAGCGAAATTTGGTCACTAGCTTATAAAAGCTTTAAAAACGTCGTCACGTGTACCTTAGTGGAGATATCAGTACCTTTGATTTCAGGTAGACGAGCGAGGTATGAGATTGACCCCATGCCAGTGCAAAATACTGTGTCAATAGGAAATGGCCACTGCCACGAGAGCAGTACGAGCTCTTGATACCCTCTTCGCTGAAAAGGCTAAGAACGACCTGTCACAGGAGTCGAATGCTTTGCTTTCTTCGTGCACTTAATGATATATGGCGACTAATTGATGCTTATGATGGTTGTGTACTATGGTATGGTACCTGCACAAAAATCTGCCACAAGAAAAAAAGTTCTGCTTAACAAGATTTGGTTGTACGTTGTGCGGTGCACTATATTTAAAGATGGCTGCCAAAAAAGAGAAAGAGGAAGTCAGAAAGACGAAAAATAGCACTAACGCCTGCGATTGGAGTGGTAGGTGATGCCACAAGGGCTATCAAACGCATCAGTCGCTTTTTCACGCAATTGTTTGCCATTACAGGCTTCTATCTATACTATGACGATATATCTGTTTATGGCCTCTGTTAAGGATATCCGTCAGCCCTAAACTTGTGTCTAGGGCTCTGACGTTTATTGAACTACATGCCAACATCGACAAATGTATCTTTGCGGCAGAGGAGAGTTTTTACTGCTTTGTAAGCAGCCGTGCAACTTAAGATGATTTTGGAAGAATAAATCGTTTGGTCTTTGCCTACGTCATGTTTGGAAAAGGCCTTAAAATGTGGGCAACCTAGCTAATTATTCGCACAAGGAAGCTGCTGAGTTTGCGAGTATCACAAAGCCTTTGTCCGATTAATTGTAGACTGTCACTTGATGATGATATGCGAAAGAGCTCAGTGTGCTTTTATCATCAAGGTAAACCTCTACAAGGCTTTGTTCTAGGTTTACCAGACACAAAGAAGCCGCTGAGCGTCGTTCAAGACGCTGTCGACTATGCATTGGATGTGCGTTACCACAACTCGATGAAGACGAACATGAGGGAGTCGGTTCAACAGCGGATCGTACTTCTTTTCTCCGGAAGGAGTGGCTACTAATAACATTTACGTTTTTCTTCTGTGGCTACAAGTAGATTCTATTAACTTAAAACTTTTGGGGTTAAGAAGTCTCCCAGAATCTCGATATTGTTGTTTTTTAGAGGTCTAATACCCACTTCAATCTATGATGGGGTCTGGTCACAAGATCTTACGCATTGAAATTGGTAGAGGCCTTAAGACGTTCTTAGTGCTCGGACCCCTCTACTTACTTTTAGAGTCATATGATACCTTATTTACATCAAACAATCTTCGGGAAATGTTTGCGAGAGAATCAAGGAAATCTCGGCTTGTTTTCTACAGCAATCTAAGTAGCGACGAGTCAACAGAAGAACAAGTACGATACGACAGCTCATCAAAGTTGGTAAGAGTCTGAGCATTAAAGATGAACATTACGTTGATCAAACCTGCGCTTTTTTTTCGCAACCAGGATATACTGGATTTCTGAGTCCGACATTGAAACCTAAATTTGAAGCAATCTTGGCTGAGCCGAACAATTGCATTCAACCTTCTTTGATACAAATTGCTGATCGTCATGGGTTTTGGCGCAGTCACATGCGCTCACATACATCCAGCGCACAACACACTGCGTTTAGCCTACTAGTATGTTCCTGCTGCTGGAATAATTCTTTAGCTCTCCATTTAGCGTTTCTCTTCGCTCTGTGACCATTTTATTGTGCCCATCAGATCACCAGACGTTATAAGTCGCTTATGCTCAATACTAAAAATTTCAATACTAAATCGATATTAATTCGGAAACGTCTAGCAATTAATTAATGCTTTTTTAAGATACTATACTATAAATTCTTGAAGTTTTCTCTGGTTTAATGTTTGGCTTAGTGACAGTTCTGTTCACCGCCTCGATCTGTTTGACTCAATCCGATCCAATTATCAGCTCACGTTATCATCGGAGATTCGTCCTGATTGAAAACATGAAAAGCACGCAATGCAACCTACTTTCATCGAGTCAGTTCGCAAGTTCTTCTACATCTCACGAGTTGTTGGCAGGCAACACATCATGAATGTCTATTGCTTCTCCCTCGTCGAGCTGCATGGCATCATATTGACATTGACGCACTTTAATCGAACTCTATTAGAAAGTCTTAGGCACATACTCATTAAGTCTTCTTAAATCAGACTGTTTCAATCTTCTTATTGACCAGATACTAGTCTTATGTTCGGCCGTGATTCGTAGGACATTCAAAGTTGGCATCAGCAATTTATTTCTCTACAAAATCGTTAACTTCAAGTAGCCGGTTTCAGTCACCATTGGTTTCTTCAATTTTATTGGATCACTTTGTCAGATATGGATCCGGTAAGCCTGCTAATGAAGCAATTAAAGATCAAGTAGGTCAGCATAATGAGAGTTTATAATCCCAGGACATCAAGGCACTTAATTGGGTGTGGTTGTATCTGGAAGAAGTGAAAAAGAATATTTTCTGAAATTTAACTCAAAGCTGGTTTGTATATAATGCCTTGAACTTAACATGCGGCCCGACTTAAGACCGTAAGGACAAAATATTATTCTTTCTCCATTGTACATGCGTCTGCGCTAACGCTTATGGATGGCTACTCAAGTCGCCCTGCAGTTATCCTACGAGCGTGCTAATACTGATGTTGTATATGATACCTCGAGTCTCAATTTTGTCGTAATTTTTCTATACGCAAATATGTCTTCTCCACACTGTACTATGTGTCCCATCCATGTAATTGCCTGTCTTCGATAGGATCATGCGCCGTTTTGAGAGCGTACACCAAACGTTTTGCATACTTGTCCTGATTTCACTTGCTTGCCAATCCGACATAAAATCAGTTTCATGACCATGCTGTATCATTTTTTTGCTTGACATTGAAAATGGGTTCATGATCGTGCTGTATCATTTTTTTTGCTTTAAATAGACGTAACACACAATATACATAGCTTTTGATCATTGTCTAAACAGTTCTGATGTCCTCGCCGTGATATGACTTTTAGAATGATCAAGGGTCATGTGTGTTCCTTGTGAAAACGAGACAAAGACAAAACATGGAACGTCGCAATGTAAACAAAATAACAAGTTGCGTGTATATTACATGGCGACAGTTCTTAAAGCACTAGACTGCTTTTTTTATATTGCATTTCACACTTCATCGTATTTACAACGACATGGGTATTGCTTATGCTCAAGTTAGCTCACATAAAGCACTGAATGCATTAGCATTTTTTTTAAAATGTCAAGCGTTCAAGCTAAACTATTTTGGCTATGACCCAGCAAAAAGAGTCTTTCACGGGCACAAATTTGTCTTATTGATAGTGTTTCTAAGCTTTGTAGCTAGTATAGCTTTTAATAATACCAAACCTCTCATTTAAATTATAAATCTCCGGCTTCTTTCTATGTCCCTTAGATTAAAATGTTTTTGTAAGTCTTGGCTTTAAGCTGTTATTTATGCATGTATAACTCGTTTGTACGCAAAGGCTTTGACTTTTCTACACATTGCGAGAGAGCTAATTTTGGCAAGTCTCTCAATTATTTTCCCCCTTCAAGCCTGAAACAACGGTTTGGTGACAATTACTAATCGAGAGCTTTAGCTAATTTAATATGTAATAGGAGTGTGGCTTGTTGAGACATGGACGGCATAAGTCAGGTTTTACTCGACGAGAGGGGCCATGCTGCTCCGACGCCTCAACCTGTTTGCTACTTGATCGACGAGATTTGCTTGCTACGTCCGATCGGTCTACGGATGAATTGTTGTGGGCATATACAATACTACTTAGATCGATTAGAATCCTTTAAATAATCGTAGAATAACCGATTAGTTTAAGAATTATATTTAGGTGTCTATGGGCTAGAAATTGTGCTACTATAGAAAAGGCTTCATTGTTCAAATAATCCAAAAAGTCAATCTTGCTTGCCGAGTCTTTTGGCATGTCGAGCCCATAAATTATTCTAGTGGGATACCAGTAGCATAATGGCAATGGCAGATTCGCTGATGATTCGTCCACCTTCGGTGAGGCTTCAGCCGTTGATTTACTTTGCACACCCTCTTATGCAGCTTAAGCCAAGAATAGTGATTGCTTAAATAGCCATATGTCTTTTTCAAGATGACTGCCAAGTTATATAAGGATTTTTTTCTCAAATTCTCACAATAGGAGACAACTGCACGGGGTTGGACTCCTATATCGGTGCTGGATTATAACGCATCAGCTTCATTCGAGAAGCGTTGAAGCCTCGTGCTAACAACTTTTGTTTGAGCCCTTAAGCTTAGTGCTCTCATAGCCTTTTAAAATGTTAAGCTCTCGTCACCTTGCGTGGATATTGTTCTATACATACAAGACTCAGTTGTATGGTGACATATGATTCGAAAAAATCATTATTGTCTCGAGGCCTTGAACAAAATTTTAACTTGGCGATAGCAGGCTTCATCAAAAGCAGATCATTGTCATCGAAATAGAAATATTTTTCGGCGGCCTACGATGCCGATATAAAAACGCTGTCGTCCGATCTCTTCCTCATTGGATATTTAGTGTGTATGAAGAAGTTTGCCTCAGACAACGATAAAGGGTCGTTCTGGATCCGACAAAGTTAAAGTCGTCGTCTGTAACGAGCCCCCTTGACTTTGTGCAACGCCTTCCCGTGTGATCTTCAAAGAGCATTCTGAATCGTTTTAAGAAGACAATGCTCTAGCTAGCGTCACCACTTCTGTGTGTCAAGATGTAAGGAAATTGCGCCCAATTTGCATCCACCTGCATTCACGTCAGGTGTAATTGTGCGCGTGCACGTAAGCACCGCTTGTGGGTGGACAATGTGACTTTTCACCCCTGTGCTTTACTATGGACAAATCTGTCATCAAAGTAGTCTGGTCATACGTCCGATAAGCCCGAACAACCGAGTCGTTACGCGGCTTGCGTCAACGCTACGCTTCAACAACTTCCTTAATATTTTTTCAAATTTTGATGTCTTACCCGTTGACTGACTCGGTCCAATGTTCGCGCTAGAATTGCTTCTGTTTTTAGCAGGGGTATTTTTTATCACCAAAGCTTTGCGAGGGAGGACCCAAGGTCTTTATCCTCCAAACTTTTCTTGAATTTGTGGCATTCCAGCCAAGCTATACCCAGGGTGATGGAAAAGTCCGAGGCCACACCGTGTTTGAGGCCATCAAAGTCAAGAAAATTAAGGACTAGGATCACCGGAATGCTAGGCTTAGTCACCCTAGTCTCGATCATAAAGCGAGCAGTGCCAATGCCAGGCTGGTGTGTTTGAAGAGCCTCAGCATATACCCAATTTCTTCCAACAGTGAAGCGTCGACCGATATACTAGAAATAGTCCGTGTTTACTGAGCCCTTCAAAATTGCCTCAACATTCTGCAATCTAGTCTTAAAGACACGATTTGGGTAAAAAAAACCGTAGTGCTAAGGAGCTAAGCTGCGTTGACATTCAGATTCTCCTTGCAGTTCGACAGAGATAAGTTCTCTTTTACCAAATCGCAGTGTGTTGTCGTTTCTTTGCGGTGTACCTTACATTCTCATCGTGGGTTTCCAACTTCTTGAGCCTTGGCTCGATTGCCGCTAAAGATACCCTGACCGCAAATGACGAAAAATCCCACAGATCCATATACGCGCCTGCAGCTTAAAAGTATACTCTCTTCTCAGCAGTATGTGGGGTCGATGGACCTAATCTTCGCTTACCTGTGCCGCTGGAAAGATAAAATCGGCATTCATTGCTACACTTACAAATACATCAAAGAGGTCGGGCTCGCACAAATCACCTCGATCCGTCTTGTGCCCATTTAGTAATGGCGGGTACTACCACCTTTTCACAGAGAGGATTGCTGGCCTTTCCAGCAACTAGAGCTTAAATCTCGTACACATAGCCAACCAAGGCTTTTCTACTCGAAGGGTTGCAAGAAAATTAACTGCCCTTGGCAAGCTTAGTTGGGTCGCAAAAAAACTTGCGTCAGCTGACCATTACTTCATCTCAGGCGAAATATTAAACCCCACTTGAAGTAATTTACACTCATTTGCCCATCGACTGGGACTAGCAAGAGCTAGATTCACTCTCTTTTGTATTGTCATCAACAAAGCGGATCTGACGACCATATCTACCAGAGCAGTAAGATTTTTCGCCTTTCTCTTCGAAAGTCTATACGCTCACCTTAGTTTGCTTTTGTTAAAGGGGGGCACTGGCGTCATCGACACAGCTAGCTCCGTTATATTCCATTAAAGATACTTCAGCAGAGTGATTTTTTCATCGAAGAGCGCCTTCAGACGTGCATTTGTCGTGTCGAATCCTTGTGCAGCTCAATGGGGCACACCAGCGGGCCAAGTGGGATTGTCAGCTTTTTCCGCCCGAAGCAGCATTCGCTGCATGCCGGTGATGAGCATGGCTGGTGTAACGCGAGGGTTTTTTATGTGAGGCCCTACAAAAAAAAGGCACAAAAATCATTAAGCCATTTCGGTAAGACACAGGACTCGCTGTATGTCATAGGTAAAATGGTTGGCTGTTAGCCAAGACAAACTGAACGAGGCCCTAATTGGGAATGTGGAAAAGATCGCTTATTACTGAGAAAAGGTCTTAGCAGACATTACCCACGGCAAGCCATGTGCGTCGAAAAGTCAAGGAAGGCCCTGTTGATGCCCATAAATTGAAACGTTATCCAGATAGCAACGCCCGTCATGAGCAGTATTTGCTAATATTCCGCAATAAATGGTTGGCGGAAAGCCAAAACGATGTAGGTGAGGTATAACATGGGTGTGAAGTGGCATATAATTTGCTTGGCAAGGCTTGACCTGGACAGCGTGAGCTACATGTCAGGCGTGACATAGTCGGTCCAACGATGAGGCATGGAATGCACTTTCCGTATGATGCACGTGGACAGGCACTGATATCGTAAAGCGGGGGACCAAATCAGCAGCAACCTTTGCTCGAGTCAGAGTAGTTTTTAGTGTTTCAATGTGCAATCTTGACGGAGCGATTGTGACACGGAGCTTTGCTTAAAGAGCATTGACCACTTGACTTGAGAGATGAAGAGTCGTAGCGATCATCGAGCCGCGTATGATGTCTAATCTTGAACGCGAAGAGTCTAAAGTAGACTTGCCGGTGAATGACGATAGCGCTCAACTATATGCCCTTATAAGAAAAGGATTCATTTTGTCGAACGCAGTGTAAACCTGTAATTTAGATTATTCACGGTAGATTTGCTTGAGTCGGACAAGATACTCATTACAGAGCTAAGAATTTATTCAGTTGACCGCATAGCTAAATACGACCAGAAAAATATTGCACAAGGGCTATATGCATATATGTACATCGAGAGGCCTTTTTTTATTTGTAAGAGCGCTCTGCTTAGGCAGATAAAACAGAAAATGGTGGACTCGTCTACAATAGTAAGGCCGATACCTGAAGCGAAGGCTTAACATTAGATGATGTCGCTCATGGTGAGCGCAATAATCTTTGAAGAAAAGTATTGAGAGATCTCGCCGGTCCCTATGAGAGAGGCTAAAATCGCCATGATGTCACCGTGCTATAAAGATGGCTACAGCAAGTGGCTCCAATTACCTTGAAGCTTGTTTGGAGAGCATGCAAACGGATACTGGTGTGCTATACCTCAGCTGAGGCGTCGCTACTCACCAGGGGCAAGCTGGAGCGTCAGCTGACGCAACTCATCTTGCATCAATATTATACATAGCAAGTGTAATTTTGCTTCCGTTTAATCCTTCAGGATCAAATTTTGTCGGAGAGTTATAGGCTCTCCATGACGAATCGGCCAATAACTCTCTCGCAAATGGCAAAGGCACGGATAGAAGATTGCACACATAGTCGGTTGTTCTGCTTTCGCGAGTCTAAATTATACTGATGAGGAGGAGGTTGCTCCCGAAATGCGGTCCAGAATATGAGCATGTATCAATGCTTCATCTGTAACGATACCACCATTTGCTATTAGGCTTTTCAAAGCGGGTCCCAAAAGATACCATGTCAAACAAGTCGTCAACTTGCCGCGAAAGAAAGGCAACTTTGAACCCTTTTGAGAAACAGCCAGGTTCGGTCGAGCGTATTGCGGGGTAGCCCTAATAAATTTTGGTAAGTCATTGACTATTTTTATTAAGCTATGGAGCGCTCCACGGTTGAAGTTCGTCGGCCATACGCTGAAGCTACAAGCACGCCAGCGTAAGAAGTCACGGGTAGCATAGCGACAAGAATAAGGATCTCTATCTGGCATTTTGGCGGACTCAAGTCGTTTTTGATCTTGTCGAAAGGTGCAAGTCTTAAACATAGACGCGATATATACCCTCATCTTGCTTACAGTATGGCTGGAGCGCCACGAACCCAATTCAAGAGAAAGTGGAAGACCTTAAACGTTACCTGTGAGAATTTGGTAAGTCATGATAACACTGGACCGCGTCGGTCAATGTGTTGTACACTAAATTGTTTGAATTAGATCGTGACGGTGTTGTAAACGAGATTTAAAAGCGAGGCATAGTACATTAATCACTAAGCGATGCTCGTAAAAAGCAGTATACACTGCTTGCCGGTATACAGACAAGACTGTGTGGAGTGACACGTAAGCTAATGTAGTCCTCAGAGGGGGTACTGCTCGTTGTATGCTGTCAGCGTCACAATTGGCTATGCGTCAAAGCTGTAGAGGAAAAGACTCACCACTGTAAGTGAATTGAAATGGAAATATTGAGCAGTGCTCATAACAAATCGTTACTCAGTGCATGCCGTGAAGAGCTTACTCGGCTTTTAGGTTAGACATAAAGAGCAAAACTCTGATAATAAATGTGGTTTGCACATTACCCATTATGCAATGCTCGTCGAGAGCTGCATTTGTTGCATACCAGATAAAAAAGGAACAGAGTATTTGATCGAGGCCCTAAAAATGCACATGAACTTAATGCCTCAATATCCACTGAGTGATGCTTGTCGTGGATAGTTTTCGTTGTATATCAAGCGCGGTTTAGTTGGACCAAAGTTAAAAATCCATGAGGCGGCACCTCTGATGGACTCGAAGTGACGCATCGGTCCTGGAACTAACGCAGTTTTCAGAAAGGATTTTGGTCCTGTGTGATCCATCGGGTTCGTACATGCCTTCAGTATGAGAGCTCTAGAATGTGATCCCATAAGACTTGCCTTCAGGCGCTACCACCGGCTAGAGGTGTACACCATAAATTTGACTTGGTTCCAGAAGAATATTGCGTATTTTTTTCAGAAAAACAGAGTGACATCATTAACGAATTTTGTTGTGCGAAGCCCGAAGCGGGCTGGCTTGGAAAAAAATCCCTCACTTAACGCTAACACTATGTGTCCGAAAGTCAGATGGCAAAATCAAGCATACATATACCAAATGCGGCTATCATCTCGCCATAGATGCCGTAATTAAAAATATGTTTTGCAAAGCGACATTGCATAACGTATAGCGTGCAGTGCAATCGACATAATCGACCGCTATACAAAGATAGTGATGCTTATGCAAGAAAATGACATAGCGTGGATTGTGTTCAATACTCGGATAGGAATGCGCTCGAAATTTCGCATGATGTGCGCCCGGTGGAGCTTGAACAAACTCCACCGGGCGCACAAACATACTTTGAAGACTTTTCTGTCTGTTCAAAATAGTGCAAAAAACTAACGTGGATAGCCACGTTGCCCACCTGCAAGCGATGCTCGAGTGCATGCGCACATATACACCTAACGTTTGTGCAGACAAGTGCGTTCTCGTCGCGACACAAATAAATTTCTCAGAATATTTTTTTGAACGACGTGGTCGTTGGATAGAGCCTTTTGGAAATACTACCATCGTGAATTGGCTAGCTCCTTAACTAAAAGAAAGCAGCTTGGCCTCGCCAATCTCTTGCATCGGTATGTGTCAAATACGTAAAGGTGATAAGTCCAAAGCCTTTTCGTCCGAAAAAATGATACAGATTGAACCTTTATTTCCTACTCAGAAAGAAGTTCGATGAAGTTAAAAAAAAAATGTGTTATAAACGCAGATCCGGACTTTATTAAATCCATTACGACCCTTTAGTGATGTCACTTACGGAATGTCAAAGCTTTTGAGACAAAGATCTGTCTGCGATGAAGTCTACTATCGTCAAGTCATGACTTTTTTCCGAGGCATCAAGCCAATCATAATTTACACGAACCATGTGTCACTATGCACTGCAGCAAAGGCACATCACCTTTTGCAGAGAGAGGAAATTGTCAAAATAGATAGAATACATTGTCCAATGTATCGTCGTGTCGGCCATCGAGCTATAAGCAAGCTCATGTCACAATTGGGACTTTTCTAAATCGGAATTAATTCGAATAAAATGACAAAAGCTAACCTTTGCTAAAGAGGGATTGTACACTTAGTTAAGTGACTTGGACAGAGAATCGTCGGCGTGATTAAGCGCGAGGCTTCATCAGTTTCGATGAAAGCAAGGCTATTACGTTATAGCGTCAATAAAGGGGGTCAACCCCGTGTAATTGTCCCTTTGGGTGAGAATTTGAGAGAACTTCATCCTATAGAAGGCCCACAACCCACAGCTTGACGGTAAGAAAAGGCACAAAACTTATACAGCCCCCACAATTAAGCGCTCAGGTTGTATAAGTGGGTCTGCACACATGTGCGCACATGAGGAGTATTTCAACGAGTTAATTCCTCGCCATATATAGCCAAATCATTGGCAAGCTTGTCGATGCCATGACGCTAGCAGCCTACGAGCATAATTATGCTAAGAAGAGTCGGCAGGCGGCACTGCTTTTCGGCTTTATTCACCAGCTTAACACAGTGGATCACGCAAAGGTTGTAACAAACACGGTCGGCGGTGTCAAAAAAATAGCGCCGTCTTGGTATCACATCCTTAGACAACATTGGCTCTCAGAGTCTCTCTCGGACGGAAACATTTACTTTATGGGCTTTGTGAGGAGTGCTTTGAAGGTGCTTGGCATCGGTTTTGGGATATTGATGGCAAAACACTCGCAGACGGTCAGACAAAGCGAGTAAACCGCGCCGTCGAAGTTGCTATGTGCAAGGTGTGGGTGAGTACGCTTAGGCCCTTAAGCAGCATGCTTTTACTTGCTAAGTTTGCATTTAAAACGTCCGCTGGAGCCTCAACAAACTACACGTCGATCAGCGCGAAAGGATAAGCGTATTGCTAGCGCCGCTACATTTTAGCCCCGGGTTCAATAAACGAGAGAACTGCTGAGATTCACTCGTCATTGATTAGAAAAAAAAGAAGACTGTATTGAAACCTCTCTGAGTAATTATACACGTGTGCTAGGAATTCACAGCATTCAAAAGGAACATACTGATCGAAACAGAAAAAAACGTTGTTATTAGAATTTGAAGCTTTGATATTATTGAATGCTAAAAACCTCACAATAGATAAAACCTTAGTTTCATTAATATACTCATTACTCGCGAATCATTGAACCGCTTAGGGGCGAAGTCAAAAAATGTTTAACGTGTGCACGTGACACTTTAAAGGTATGCCGACATTCCTGTTGTTTTATGTGAGCTTATCCAAGACTCAAGGAAAGCGTGCGCGTGAGCGCTGACATCGTGTCGTATACAGGCACAGACACGGAAGGTCGATCTGTCAGCTAAGCCAACATATGACAGCAAACTGACCCTTCAGCTTATTCAGCATGTGATAAATTGTCCGAAAAAATAGACAAACTTAAACTTAGAATCATTTAAATATTTCACTTGTTCCAATTCGACTTGCCACACATTTCTTAAAGCTTTGGCAGTTGTCTTGATTCGCTTGCGCTAACCATGTTAGCGAATTGATCCACAACATTATCTGTTGTCCTTCCGAGTCAGAGATGATAAATGGTTTATCACAGCGCACTGAAAAGGTAATGCATTTGCATATAACCTGACAAGCTTCTTCAAAGCACCGCATATCCTTTGATTCTTTACACAAGACACACATTTTCTTGCATACTATTGTACGTGTTGAATGAGCCACGCCTCTCTCTTTATTTGTCGGTGCGTCCTCCCACTTTCTTGAAGTCCTTCAATCTAACTTGCATAAAAATCTTACAAGATGCCATGTTGTGGGACGCCAAATTTTTGATTTAATCACGCTCGCCATTTCTTTTCTCCGTCTAAAGTCGGACAAAAAACAGACCGTCTCATTATAGTGTGCGATCTTAAGATTTATCCGCACTGAGCTTGCATAACTAACTCTTTAGGTTGGCATTTGGCCCCACTATCAAATGTTTTTTGTTTTGGGATCAAAGTACTCTGATCAGTTGTACTTTGCCCGTCTGTATGCCTCCGAGAAAATTTTTGATCGATCTTTTGATATAGTCGTCGCAGCTTCGCCAAGTCGTTACCTTTATTCTTTGGTAATCAAATATAGATAAATGGTTTTGCATGGCCCTCAGAGCTGATAAGTCGGCTTCTATAATGGTTCACATCCCAGCATGTCGATTCTCTGGTCTCATATTTTGCCATGTACAAGCCCATGCATCGACCGGGCTCTTGGCCGTATTAGCGTACGTTTATGCAGCAGGGTAGCCTAGGTTCCTGATACTTGATCTCATTGCCCATTTCCCTCATCTTTGGACGAGAGACGCCACGAAAGATCAAGCAATCTTCGGAATAATAGCCAGCAGATCTTACCGCAACACTCGCTTAAAGGGTCGTTACGTAGATTCAAGCTTTCGAAGGAAAAGCTAGTTTTCTATATAGACGTCTTTAGCGGTTGATATTTTTCGGAACACGACACCCGATTATAAGTGATACTGGTTGTGTGCTTAGGGATTTCAAAGGATACCAAATGTATATTTATTTACTTAAGCTCAAAGTGGAGTGTAAAGCATATCGGTCGGCCAACGTTGATTCGATTTAGTCCGAGGAAGTAGCCAAAAGACTTTATCGTCTTCCTGCTCGCCGCTTCGATCCAAGTAGCTGTGTGAGCAAACCTCTTGCGCTACTAATCATGCGTGATACGATTGGCTGTATCAACGACAGTATGGGCAAGGCCCTATCCCTAAGCATGGAGAACCTGGTACACCATAGAGTGGTGCTCGTAAGCCGCACCACTTTGTCAAAGACCACTTATTTAGTCCCTACCTTAAACACGTTGTACATACGTAAAGCGATATGAAATGTAAACATTCTTTTCGACAAGTCAAATTGCAAAAAATTACGCATGTTGCTTCCGATATCTCAGGGGTAGTGAACAAGCTTTATTTAAAAGATATATTACCTTACTACGCGCGTTCTCGATCCAAGAAGCTGATCGACCGAATCACACGCGCCTTATGTCAATCGTGACATGATAGGCTTTCAGGTAAGGCAGAATGAGCAACACTCGATTAATGCGCGTAAACTGGTACGCAAACTACTAAGTGGGGGCTCGTCAGACACAGTGCTCGCTGTAACGGGCCTTCAAACATTTTTGAGCTATTGATGCAAAAGCTAGCTCTTCATAAGGTGACAGGCACTCTTCCGGTATACGTACCGTGAGGGAATTTAATTAGTCCCTGCCGAAATTATGACTATGAGTGCTGTACATATATAGTGTACTATAGGTAAAATGAATAAAAAGGCATTGTATCTCATAAATTAGACTTTGAGTCTGCAATCAATTGCACATGGTTATTACTAACAGACCTAGGATTGTAAACGGACAATTACTGGACAATTTTTTATCTTCCTTCACGCCTCCTCAATGCAAGGATCTATGCGACCGCATCGTGCTTGATGCATGTCATAGGGGACATTGTTAGATTCAAGCCAAGGAAAAATATGCAAGCCCATTCACTATGCGTGAAGTAGCGAGTAAACCACTGAGCGGTGCTTAAAAGACGCAGCACTTAAACATTTCCATAGATTTGGAAGAGCTAGCTTTTGGGTAAGAGAATTCTGGCAGACAAGTGGCTCCTAGTGCACGACAGCCACCCTATCGGTCGGTAGCCATACCGATTTGTTTACCGTAATAATTCAAAGGATACCGAAATGGATATGGTTTAACAGAGGTGAGTGTAGTACCTATACAAAATCATAGAGAGGATGCGAAAAGATTAAGCATTGCGTTATTTTAAACTGCAATGTGTTGCACACGTCGAACGCCTTAAGACCAAAGATACGGTCTTTTAGCGAAAGATCTCCTATGTTCTCGCACGCCTTGTCTATGCAAGGTGCTGTGTGACTTTTTCACACTCGCTTTATGTCACGGGTGGTATTATTGACTTGAAGCCAAGGCTGAATGGGCAACACCCTATTTCTACGCGTGAAGTGGCACACATACGACGGACGCGCGCAGTTGCAATAGAGATACAACAAAGCGTAAGTGGTGCTCGGCACCACTCGCTGTAACGGAGCTTTACAAATATTTAAACTTTTGGTGCAATAGCTAGCTTTCCATTAGGAGGAAACATTCTTGGTGCAGACAGGGAATTTTTCGGTAATGGTCTTTGATTGGAGGAATTTAACAGATACTGAAATGATATTGCTTGTGTCTTCAATACAAATTTGAGTATTGTATATAGAATTATAGTTAAATTAATAGAGGTCAAAATTGTATCATTTAAATTACTCTTTCTATTGAACATGTTAATTCCCTAGAAGAGTGTGAACGGATATTTGCCGGAGGAAGTTATATCGCTCCTCAATGCAAGGCTCTATGTGACCGAATCACGTTTGCTGCATGTCATGGGTGACGTAGATGCCTTCTAATTAATGCAAGAAAAACCCTTCAGTGGTGCTCGAAAGACACATAGCATTTGCTGTACCTGTTAGGTTTGGAGCATTAAAAATTGGGGCTTATATATATCGGTTTGTGCAAACCATTTGTTTTACTAGAAAAAGGCCTATAAGGTTACTTTCATCCAAGATTATTCTAGAAAGTAATTGTTATCTCCTTCCTTTTCTTGTCATTATTAGTTCAGCGAAATCATGGAGAGCAATTTAGAATCTATGTCATCAGAAATTAATGAGCTGCAAATTCTGTTGACGCAGGTCAAGACAAATGGCAATCGCCGCGATTTAGAACAGCTGTTGCAACGCAAGCAGAAAGCACTAGAGGCGGCTAAGCCACAGCAGGCGGAACCTATGGAATTTGAGCCGTCGGAGGTCGAGCCGCAGCCTATTAAAGTGGCATTGACTCGTTCAGCAGTGGATGACTTGACAACGTTCACAGAGATCAGTCGCTTTGGCTGGGAGGATGATGGGTATGGCAAGGATAAAGTAGCAGTCTATATAATGTCTGGCATCGATGGTGTCGGCGATTTGCCTAAAGAGAACGTAGCGTGTCACTTTACCAAGACGTCGTTCGACTTGAAGGTGCCTATAATCTTGTTGCCTTTGATACAATGGTCATTTGCTGCGTGTTGACTAATTTGTATATATTGTCTTGTTACAGATCATTGGTTTGGGTGACAAGAACTACCGGTAGGTCGACGTAGTTAGTTCTAGAATGTTCCAAGGGATAATAATTAATGCCTTGTAGTCTGGTCAAGCAGCATTTGGAGAAGGAGATCGATCCTACTAAGAGCTCCTTCCGCGTCAAAAAGAATCGTGTCACGATCTTGCTCCAGAAAGCTGATAAGAACAACACGTGGATGAGCCTTACGGCAAAGAATCCGCTAAAAGTTGGCCAGCCCGACACAAAAGACCCCGCTGCAGGTATCATGGACATGATGAAGGTGCGTTTTAAATTTTCGGTGTTTCAATTTTGGATTGTAATCTAACTCGGTTGAGATTTTACCAGAATATGTACGATGAAGGTGACGATGAAATGAAGCGTACCATTGCTAAAGCGTGGACTGAGAGTCGCGCAAAGCAAGGTGCTGCCAGCCCATTCTAACCGGATATAGTGGTCGCAAGCACAATAAAGGACGGGTTTAGAGTTGTAATCTGAGTTGACTCAGAGACAAGCGTCGTCTAATTCATTTTTATTATGAATATCGTCACTGACTAAGTGCCGAAGCTTTTTCGAGACGTGCAAACTCGCCACTCTTCTTCTTTATCTGTTATCAAGCCTAGAATAGCAATAGAAAGTCTTCGTTGTTAATGTCCACAACACCCAAGTGTTGTGGACATTAACAACGAAGACTTTCTACAACACCCAAGTGTTGTGGACATTAACAACGAAGACTTTCCAAGAACCAGCAACAATATTGCTTACAATCTCTTCGTGCAAGTCTGAGCCAACTCCGGCGAAATCATTGTACCATTTCAGTGGCCTTTAATCTGTTTCGTCCTTAGTACAATAAAAGGCATGGCAAGGTCGTCGCTTTCACTGTTTAAATGGTGGCTTTAGACACTGGCGTCATGGCTATTCTTTGCTTGGCCAGTCCCGTTAAAGTGCACGAGACGACTCGTAGTAGGCAGCTCTTTAATGGTCTTACTTAGCGTCGGTTGAATGCAGAGACGGCTGCCACTCCATAAATTGCGTTTATTTCCGAAACAGTGATAACTAGGTATCTGTATGCTACCATGGAAGATTTGTATGAAGATTTGGACACATCCACCAACGCCTTGGTGAAGAAGGAAGGTTTAGACCTCAAAATTAAACTCGAGCAGGAGAACAAGCGACTGCGGGAGGAGTTGGCGCAGCTACAAGAGCAGAATCAACGGCTTGGCGCCGCCAATAAACAACTCGAGAACAACATTTCCACACTTTTTGCAACAGCGCATCTGGAACTAAGCCGCAAAGGCCGAGAGATTCAATGGCTGCGTAGTCAGTTTAAAGGTCAAGTAGGCGACCCATAGCGAAAGTGCAGCGAGGATCCTGAGGATCCAAACAGTACTTATATAGAATTCGTTTTTCATAGATCTTTGCTTGGTTGCATTATTGCATAAATAAAAAAACAGCTCATTACCATTGCAAACCGTTAAGAGCGTAAGACTGTAGCCGTTTGCTCAGTTAAATTCGCCTTTGAGTTGCACTCGCGATCTGCTCTGGATTCATCGCTTCGCACGACCTTTTTTACCTTGGCATTTTTGACACTGAGCTGTTTCCATACACGACAACACTGCACAACTTCTACCGGTGAAGACTAGCGTCCTTGGTAGCGTGCTTAAAAATGTACGTGGAAATGCAACTTTGGGGTGATATGGGCCCGATACACATCATGATCAGCTCATACCGTTAAATCGACACAACGATGCATCACGCATCATGTGTTGACGTGTTTGTCGGTCCTACGGCAACCTCCTCTGGATCGGTCACCACCACCCCCGACGGTTTGTCTCCTCCAGTGTTTTTCAATTGTTGTAGCAGCGTGTCAAGACAGCTCACATCGTATTCGTCCAAAAGCGATGTCTCAAAGTCCTCGAGCTTTTTCATTACTGCCTGCTAATGCACAGCCCATCAATGAAACACACAATTGCGCTGGTTTAAAATGTATAATACAACAACGGACATAACTAAGACCATGAGTTGCGTTGCAGTACCTGTTCGCCGTCAGTAAAATTGTAGTGATCTGAGTCGGGCAGCAGAGGTAACTCGTCATCCAAAAAGGCCAGCTGAGTGTTTGAGGCTGGCGTCGCGATGGCTGGAGTACCATTCGATACACTTTCGTATTCACTCTGCGACAGGCATTCGCTTTCAGCAGACGGTGAGCGTTTAATTGGTGTCATTACTGTCGGCGTTGATGCAGTCGATGCCGATGCTGTCGATGCCGATGCAGTCGGAGTCGATGTACACGCAGCTGGGGACGATACGGTTGGTGCTGATACTGGCGATGACTCTTTAGAAGAGGGATTGCCATTTGTAATAAGCCCACTCAACGTTGCATCAACGTTGGGCACACTGCTGTTTAGTGTTGAAGCAATCGGCGAAAAAATGCTCAAAACGTTGTTTTGTCCCTCACTTGCGTTCACCGCAGAGGATGAGTTTGATTGTTGCACGGTCATAGCAAACGGGTTCGATTCCCCCATTGTGTTAGGCATTTCGACCACACAGGCTGAGTCAATATCTAGTAGCAACATACAGATTAGAGTCAATATATGCGAACGGCGCAAGCCACTTTTATTCGCCACAACTTACCTAACTTAAAGGGAAAATCATCTCCGCCATCGGAAGGAACCTCGACAAATTTTCGCTTTCTCGAACCAGAAGCTGCAGTGGCCACATTAGCGGTCGATCCGGGCAACAACGGGGGTTCATCCATCGCCAAAAATCGCAATACGTCACGAAATTCCTTTGGCCCAAGCATTCCGCTGTTAAGGTAGCTACCAACAGATCAAAAAAACATTCAAGGCCAACACAAGGTAGGCACGATTTATGAATATAATATAGCAGCAAAACGGTCAGCTATGCATCAAATTTATCATGCTACAAAACTATCGCACGCATGTACACATAACGTACTCTTCGGTGATGACTGCACCTGTAGTGTCATTGCCAGAGAGCTTGGGAACGTTTTGTTGCTTTCCACGATAAATCTGAAACAGGATCCACATTATTTTCTTCATCTTCTCCTGCATTAACAATTGCTTGTCTTTTGCTTGCTCAAGATGCTTCCACAACTTCACATTGTCGCTCCGAACAATCTACAATGAAGAAATGTCAGAGGTACGTAGCCCGATGATCTCCAAGCCTGCTCTTACCGCATTATCAATCTCAAGCTCCCGCAGACGCTTCTCCATGACGTCACTGCGCTGGCGTAAATCCTTCATCTCGCGCAAGAGCGTATCCGAGATCTCTCGATGAGCATCTAGGCGTGAATTCTGTTCCATAAAAAAATAATTTTTAGATTCTTTCACTCAATTCTGGTACCAAAAAGCAACACTTTCCTGAATAGACGAGTAAACAAGCTGTTGATTATGATTGTTGCCACTGGAAACTTTGCGCTTGATTTGGTGCAACAGATCGGGCCGGCCACGCTTAAAATACGGATGCTGAAACTCAAGACGTTTCGAGTCCAACACTGTCTTGTGAAAGCCATAGAGATTGAGCTGACGCACAAAAGATGGGAAATTGCGGTGCTTAAAGAAGCGCGGTAGCACCATGGCCACGAAAGCCTCGAGCTGCGACACAATGATGGTGTCTCCATTTACATTCCAGCCGCAGACGTGCGAGAACTCGGGCATACTGAAGATTTCGTAAGTCTTAGACAAAAAGGCCGGTAGCATCGTATGCTTCCCTTCGGTATTCGAAAGTGTTGTCGCCTTAGTTGCAACATCAAGCGTGGTCTCGGCTGCATCCGACAGGACTGCGGATGCGGATGCAGCGGCTTCCTGCTTGGTCACCCGAATGCGCTTGGCCATAACCTTATAAGTAATGCTGCCGGGAGGGTTGAGAGAATCAGCAAGTTACCGAGTGGACGATGCGTCCGCTGAAGCTGCGCAGAACGTGTGCGGCGTGTATCGGTCCTTCTTCTCCAAAGTCGTCCGGTTGATTGGTTGACCGACTCGTTTTGAGATAGAGAACAAATAGCACCCATTAATTCGTTCATTAATTAGGTTTTGCTGACGAAACCCACTGTTTTACGGGTCGAGTAAGAGCGCGGATTACTGCTTGATACCGTACAGTAGCTGTGCAAAATTTTTAGCCAACCCTAATACGGTAGGTGGCGTTAGCGTACGTCTTACTTATAAAAGGTATCATTCAACCCAAGTCCTTTGCTTTGAGAAGGCTTCGAAAAAAAAGGTACTATCTATATATTACTATTTAATTTGCCTATGACCGAATTCAGATCTCAGAAATTTATTAGCAAATACAAAGCATGACATCGTCTGCTCACGAGGACGGAAATGACTCCGAACCGGCCTTTGACGCGCCGCTGCCTCCGCCTCCTCCACCCCCTATTTCCCCGCAAAACAATCACAAGGACAAGATGTCTATGCCTAGCAATGCCGAACTACAGAAATTCATGAAAAAGAAACATGACTTTCGCGAAATTCTGGCGCTGTTTCACGACCAAGAGATGGACGCTTCGAAAGCAAAAGGCGAGTGGAATGCGTTATGGCAGACGATGCTAACTGAGAGCCAGGAGGACCAGCGAAAACGCCGGCATAAAGAGCAGCATGGGACCAAGCGCAAGAAGCATGACCACGGCACAATGCTGGCTCGAAACGGATCCAGCTCGTTTTCTCGTCATAGCAGCATCAACACCCATGATTATGTTAAAAGAGCACGACAAGTGCGACGAAAAACTTGCTGGTATTCTGATGTTTGTCGGATTTTGACGCCAGTGTGTGTTCAATGTAGGTACCTACCGCTAGCATGGATTCCTCTGAGTCGAGCAAAGGTACGAATAGTCGACCGGGAGGACGCTATTTCAAGAACGCTCCGAGGGGATCAAAGCTCCTGCAAAAGTTTGGTGGCCGTAATTAGAGCACTTTAGTCTACAATTTTAAATCACCAAATTCTGTCATAACATATTTCAAGTAAATCCTGTGGTTGTACTTATTTCAATTCAGGACAGTCTGATTTGTTGAACACAATATCATTCTGGTCCTGAAATAAAATCATTATGCGGGGAATTTTGGTATTCGTTTCTGCCCGATATCCTAAAGTTTCTTTCTAAGGAAAAGTTTTGGCTTCATAGATCAGCTCGTTAAATAAAACCTTATTCACATCCAAAAAAATTGGGTTGAGTGTTATCCGACACCCATGACTTTTATACGAATGGTCGGTCTGGTCATGACATTGAGCAAATAGGCACCAAAGAAGGCTTTCAGTCAACAGGGTCAATTAGCGATGACTGAGTTAGGACCAACGAAGGTTGCTTTGGCTCATAAGGTTTCTGTGCGCGAAAATCAGTATCCATGCCTAAGGCTGCGCCTGACACAAAGCACAAAAGCTACGCCTGCGCCAAGGACGACAAGCATTAATTTGTCCGCCAGAGAGCCACTGAGGTAAGGAATGCTCTAAAGGCGCCTCCCACCTCACCGCGGCGGGTAACACGCAAAACTCGTTCTCTCTCGTCCAATATTTCACAGACACCTTCGCCTTCGGGTGATGAAATGACGAGGAGCATCGTGGGTACACCAGCGAACACTTACTATGCTGTTTGCCTGCTCGAGCTACGAAAATGCCCTGGGCTACCGACAACGCTGTCAAAGCAGTCTCATCCCACTCCAAACTTATCGTCAGACTCACTGGCCATGCCTAAAGCCTCACCTACAAAAGCAGGGAAGTTCATGGCTTTTATTGACTAATAGCCGACCTGGAATACCCTTGCTGACGAGGTTATCAAAATTGGAGACCAGGATAAAAAGATTGAGATAAAATTGATGTTCCTAGACGAATATTCGTGTAGGTTTGATCGACGAATGCATTCACATTGTGGACAAAGGACTAACATGACTCGTTTACCTCAAGGAGTCGACAAAAGTCGTCGGCTCGTAAACGGTCTACTTCCTCTGTACATGGTAGACACATCGAAAAAGTAGAGAACGCCCGATGTAAAATCTGGTGGATGCTGGCTATGAGCTCAAGAAGCATACTTATCTGCTTCGCGCGCCACGAAGGATTTTCAAAGGTTACTTCTTGCATAGCATCTACAAAAGGAAATCTTCATTTGTCATTGATCTAGCGATATTTTATAGTGATTGTCGCGCGCTTTTACCACCACATCAAGTTCCGCTATGATATTTTACTCGGCGTTGCAGTCAAGGGTGACAAAAAATACATTTAGCACAGCAAATTAAACGGAGAACCTGTTGTGGTATTGGATAAATCATCAGGGCACTACAGCCAAAGTTCTAAAACTCGGGCGAAGTACATCACGTTTGTGCTTACCGACAATTTTTTTTCTCGGTGACTCACTTCCGAAAGGTCTCGGTTTTGTTAAAATGCCAAGCCAGGCGCTGGAGAAGACAGCCATAGAAACCGCAAATTTGGAGTTGCTCCTGCCATATCGTAGTGTGTGGCAAATGGTCCGCGGCTTGCATACGAAGCGTCCAATGCTTTGGATTCCACATCGCAACGAACTTAAATGAGTCATAAAGCGCCATATGATCAACTCTAACGAGGCCTATGAAGCGGGACATCACACGAGGCCAGTTTTGCCTCATCCCTGTGCCTTCTTTTTGGGGAGCCGTAGCTTTCTAGCGATCGAGTATACGCAGTCGAAATCGCTCTCAGGGTCGGTCTACCGCTGTATTTTCGAGGCAACGACTGACCCTTGAGACCCACTAGGAGGAGATGGATTTTTTGGCCACGTGACCCATGAGCCCCACAGTCGGCTCTCCCGCCGCAAGTCGCATCGCGAGGTCTCCAGGCTACGTCAAGAAGTCATATTTTATGAGCTTCGAGGCAAGCGTCTTTATAGCTACTTGGCCTCTCAGTCTAAGGTTTAGTGCGGTGGTACTATAAGTCGCCATTTAAACACCTGGACTAACAAAAAGATGCAGACCCGTGAACAAGGCGAACTATTAAAAAAAGATCCACAATTTTCAGTGTTTCTCGTTGAGTGAAATAGCTACTTACGAGAAAGTGACGGTGGGTAAGAAAGCAAAAAGATATGGGTGCGCATCGCCGTCTCTGATCAAAATGCATTTAAGTTTTAAACCCGTGATAAATTGCTTCATCCGTCATGTGTTATAACTTATTGCGAAAAATGTTCGATCCAATCGCAGCAGCTCATCGCTTGCGTCGCTCGATGGCATATTCATATTTTAAGAAGCGATGGTAGCATACAAATGTTTCTAGCACGATGTACCATTTTAACAACTATTCAAGGTTTTGAACTATGTCTCGTGTATGCCTATCGATCAGTCCCTCTTCAAGTTCAAGAACACCATCACAATCATTTATCTGATCAAACATTGGTATGGGTATGGGTAATTATTACATCACCTACGCTATCAACAACTACCTTTTAACGGGCTTTTTTGCGATCGTATTTGTCCATAGCAAAATTAGGTGGAAGTGACACAATTGTGTTGTGCCCGAAGACGTTGGGCCAACAGACTGACACACACTACAAAGTTTTTTTTATATGTTCAAGACAATTTAAGCGCCCATTGCATTGCCGGCGGAAAGTGAATGCTGGGTCCAAACCCGCTTCACTCCCTACTTCAACTTGCTCTACTTATCAGCTTACTCGCTCTCATTTCCGCTGATACTTTGTCTTCGTACCTGTGTGATCGAGAGATGTCACACTTCTGTATGGTTGATGTCGGTCCAAATTTTTTGTCTAATGAGCTAAAACCGGTGTGTTTGACTTGACAAAACCTTAATTTAACCGACCAGTAGATCCAATGAGCCTTTTTTTTAACTGTTATGGACCAGCTCATACTTTGGCTCACGCAAAAACGCGTCGGCATGGACATTGAGCTTGCCAGGCTTGTACTCAGTGCGAAAGCTATTTTTGCAGAGAAACACAACCACATTACCACTCTTTGGGACATTTGGAACGATCCTATTGCTTTTCTAAAGGATGCATGATCTTATTAGATCTCAAATAGCTTGAAGCTCTTGGAGTGGAATCAAAATCTCATCCTTGTGTACTTAATAGCAAGTAACCTCTTGTCGAGTAATTTGCCAAGCAGCCTAGACTGAAATGTGAAGATTCTCTCGCGTCCGTCCTTATCGAGGTGCAATAACGAACAACCTATGGCATAACAGAAGGTACTTTTAACGATTTGCCTCTTCCGTCAAAGCCCGTTTTAAATAGCAATTTCTAGTGTCACATAATGTCCCTTTTAAGTGTAAGTGATTGTATTACCATGTTGTGTAACTGCTCAAGACACACCGGCAGATGTATATATATATGCTATAATAAACACAGGGGATTCAGCCCACAGATGTTCATTGTGCGATAGGAGTTACATCGATCAATTGGTTATAAGGCTATCACTGTATTTTGAATCAAAGCATACAGCCAATTCCGACTCGTTCTAGTTTTATGCATAGGTCTTAGATCAGATACCAGAATCCGAACCTCCAATACCTTGGCCATAACACCTGGTAGCACTGGTAGGGAATTACGCTTTTACCTAATAAGCTGATCATCTGTAAGGATGCATCACTGCACTAGGCACATAAATCAGGCTCAATGGCCTACAGTCTAGCCTAAGGATGTGGTACACAAGAACTTGACATAGTCAGTGCGCGTCTGGACATGCTTTCTAGATACAGAAGATAAAAGAGTTACGTACTCTGCCGATTGGAATGACCAGTAACTCTTCCTTGCAGGTGCCGTCGTTATGTACAGTCTACGCACGGCGTGGTCCGGACCGAACTGCTTCGTGAATATCTTTAGTCTTTAGAAGGCTACTAAATCGGCGATATATGTTGATTTCAACTTCAAGTGACAAAGATGCGGAGATGCTTCATAGTCCAATTCTATTTTGAAGCTTGGTCCTCACGAATTTAAGCTATATTGGTGATGGGAAGGTTCGTGCTGCAAACTAGCATACAGGCATACACCGAAGCTTCATCTGTGGCAAAACCGCCATTTGTGTTGCTGAGATGTCTCATCGCCGAGCGATTGGAAATCGAAAGAGCTGATTCCACGGCTAGCTGGTCGTTTAATTTGTTGCGATCATTCAGTAGAAGCGAGGCAGTCTGCTAAGGAAAGAATAAGCTTTAGAGCTATGTGCTTTATAATACGGAATGTGCTTGTCTGATTTGTTAATGATTGAGGCAACTATGATGGAGTCTGGAAAGCTATGGTCTGTTCTCGCCGAGTCCGAGCGTCGTTCAATTACGTTCGAGCCGTATGCTGGGGCTTTACGAGCACATCGACGTGACATTGTCACTGCTTGCTTAACGACAGAAACGAAAATTATAGTGCTCGGTCTGAAGCTCTTTGACTTCGATAGTGTTTGATTTTGAACATGGCTGCAAAGTATGGCCTTACTCTGGGTTCGACATGGCTGAAGCTTAGAATGCTTGGAAGTCAAAAATCTTGAGATTTATTAGCTTTGCTCAAAGCGTACTTCTGGTGAATTGTGATTTCAAGAAAACAGAAGCGGTATTGGTAAGTTCAGTGTGAGGAGTAATTTAAGCGTGTTGAACATTGAATTTCCGTTAATGGTAACAATGAGTTGAGGACACGAGTCTGGAATGTGAAGCGATACGCAAGTCGTACCACAAAGTACTTGCTGCATGCCAAGAGTGGCATAATTGCTTAATATACATAACCAGCAAAATACCCAATATATCTATTCACCAACCATGAATTAGAGCTTATTAAATTCCCAATTTTAAGAATGTGATCAGAGTTAAACTTGCTAAAGATTAGGGACACGGACTTCGTATACAAGCTCCTCACCATAACGCCGGCAAACTATATTACTGGATGAAAAGAGCCAAGTCTCAGTTTGAGTACGCTAGAATTAGCAGCGAACGACATATCAGCGGTCATACTGCAAATCAACAAAGGGTGAAATTTCAACACTGTAACGGAGCTACACATATCTAGTAAATTGGACAGAGCTTCTTTAAGACCCGCATAGTCAGCACTATTCTTGTGCAAAGAATTGGCTAGGGCGAAACCCTTTAAAAGAATCAATGAGAAAGCGACGTAAGCCAAACCGAGACGGCACAGGCATGAATAGCTCCGCCTGTAACGCCTACTGTAGCTTCTTAGGCATGTTTTTACATCTTTAAAAGGGAGAAACGAGGCAATTCTTCAAAGGTAAAGGCATAAGGATAATTGGATCTGCGTTGCATTTGCACTCTCTTACTGAGGAGGCTGTGTTAAAACCTGGGCACCCATTTGTGATGCATCACCTGAGTCTTTTATGTCATAGGAACTTATATGAGGATTAATAATTTTCATTTGAAGGAGTTTAAGCTAAATCAAGCTGTTCATTATCCATACTAATAATTTTCATTCGAAGAAGTTTGACCTTGATCGAGATGTTCACCCGGCAAGAAGTTGATGACCTTGTAGGTACCACTCCCTGAACGAGTCAAGATACTGGGTTCAAGAATAGTGTAAGATAAGTCCGCCTCATACTTGTGTATCTTAAAAAATAAAGGCGACCCAAATCTTTCAGCAGCCACAGACAGATCGCCCGTTTGGATGGCCATGGATGGGTCTCATGTGCGTATAAGGAGGCTAACATGGTCATGGATAAGACTCATGCACGTCCGAGAAGGCTCATATGGCCATCCAATATCTGCTGATTCGTCTTAGAGTGAAAGTAATTCAACAAGATTACGTAACACGTTTAGCAAATAATAAAAAATATTCTTCTTATTCGATGAGCGGTCTACGCTACTCAGAGGCCATGCTGAGCTCAATGAACCTGAGAAAGCGGCTAAATTTGCTTCCTCCTTACTGCTAATCAGCGAGAGAACGTCGAGTCGTTCGAATCTCGCGAGCAAAGTCTATGCCCTAGAGCTCAGGTCGCTCAGGCTCAGGTACAGTGCCTACTTTGGGGTTCAAGCTAGTGAAGCTTAAGATTTTTACCGATAAAGAAAAAAAACGCCAGAGCTTTCCTTTTTGGACCAAGGAGGTGAAGATGGCATATGCGGGTGGCACTCGTGCTCTCTACCTGAAAGGCGGGCTCAGAGCTAGACACTCACCCTTGAGTCACCAAAATTTTTGTGCTCAGGGATGTTGCCGAGCATGGAATTACCCGCTGCGTCGGTTGTCGTAATTAAGAACACACGATCCATGCCTATCTCGAAGGGACTGATATAGTGTATTTCTGTCTCGCTTGAATTATGAAATGTCGCTCGCAGAAGATGCGCCCTATGATACAGAAATGTGCTGATTATCAGCAAAGGTGGGGCGCCCTACTGAGGAAGAGCTAAGGTCACGATGGGTTCGTGATTGATAAGCACCATAGAAATTTAGCCTTAAGATATTGACAGCTCTTAGAAAATGAACCACCAGGTATACCACACATGGCGGTCATATATGCTACAGGAGTGCTGAGTCATTCCACTAGGACTATCAAGCGACCCGGTGACACTTGAGTGCTTGGTTCAGGTGGGCCGTATCCCCGCGTGGGCGTAGGATTGACCACGATGTGCTACATCTCACAGCCCCTTGCACAGAGGTTGAGTGCATGAAAATTAACGATATTCTAGTGAAGGACCCTTCACTGTTCCCAGTCGTACGGGATACATGTGTGCTTTGGATTGCATTTTGAAGACTGATCAAATAAGTGCATCTTAGGGTCTCAATTTGGTCCCATATAATTTTAAATATGCACTACATTAAGTCTGCAATGTGGGCTTGGACTTCCATTCTTTTATGAAACCATTTGGCAAGAACTTAATCTTTACTACAAAGGCTCGACTTAATGAACGGATTGTAGTTTTTTCCACACCAATGTTTCGACCAGAACGCGCTTTTTTTCAAGCATGCGCTTGTCCATAGCCGCTCTGAGAGAAATTAATCGGCTTTGAAGGCCCATATAGGCTACCAGAGTTAAGGTTTGAACTTTATATGAGCCAAAAAGCCTTATGTCAACCGTGAGAAATAAGTCTTCGAGGTAGAGGAGATAGATGTTCTCGGCGTCTTAATAATTGATCAAACTTTTAGAAAGTGGAAGCGTCTTGGCTTGGTCTACGCCACTTAAAAATGAATCAAATTGTAATCAGGCCCAGCCATCTATCTAAGCATATAGCACTGGCTATACAGGTCCCGCAAAACTTCTATCTGATTTTACGAAAAAGCACATTAAATTCTTTGCCGGGAGGGCCAGCACCAGGATCTTAACAAGAAAATAACTCAGCAGACTCCTGTTCTGGCTTTGCTAGGTGGTGTTAGGTCGTTGCTGGCTGTGCCATCAGCTGCGTGTTTTCGCGGTTGTAAAGGACGGACACGAGCGTGGCATCACAAATTCCTTGAGAAAAAGCCTTTTTGTAAGTATCGACAACATATTGAAGGCCCCGCACTTACAAGTGGGAGGGCAAGTATGTACGAATCAGGTTCTCTAGAGAGCATATCAAAATCAACGGACTGATTGAACTACATATACTTTGATTTTGTTTTTGTCTTTGGCTTGGTGAATGTCAATGTTAATATGGGCATAGTGCTGCCCGGGCAATTGAGTTTGGCACTACTCTTGCCAGTGTGACGGATGAACAAATTACGGATATTGTATTTGGATATTATGGCCTTCTACACACAATGACGTCGGATAAGGACTTGCGCCTTGTCTCTGTGCTTGAGAAACCGCTGCTCGAACTGTACCGACTTTGCCCGCTAATATCTACAAAGCACTATTTACAGACGGATGGTCAGACGAAAAGGGTCAATCGTGTGCTAGACAACACACTGCACAGCATGTTCGCTAAGACGCCTCCTTCGCGGGCTATTGAGCTTTATATAGTTAAGCTTGCATTCATCATTGCAACTCACACATTGACGAATTTTGCATCTTTCTATCTAAATACTATAGAGCTCCTCTACACGCATGTTGCTAGAATAAGTGGAAAGAGGCCTATTTAAGCACTCCCTCCCAAATCTCTTTCTGAGTCCAGTTTTCTTACGGACACACTTGTTCCCACAAGTGAGCAGATTGTATTCTGAGTTCGCAGACGCAAAGTAATACGTCCTTTGTGATTATATTTAGAATTTTAATACCTTCACAGCACACCGAAGCCCAAAATAGTTTTTCAACTGACCGATATGGGGAGAGTGTGTTGAGCGGAACATGATGTGGTTCTAGAAGACGCGCATAATCGTCGCAAGGTCGTGATAGAACAATGTCGTCTTTTACTTTAGCGTTCGTTCGCAGATGCCACGTAAAGAGTGACCTTCTCGCAATGCACAAAGTAGTTGAGCATACTGTTCGGCGCCATGGCCTTTGTCGGCCATCCAGACAGTCGTTTTTTACCTTGTCGGAACCATTGTCTAGAAAGTAAGTGGAACGTTTACAAGACGGCGACTTGCTTCGGTACCTAGCGGTGCGCGAGTAATATAGACATCCACCTACTATGCCAGCGATTTCGGCAATCGAACGCACTCTAGGATTTTATCAAGAGTCGTCGTCCTTAATTTTACACTCGTCATTTAATACTCGGTTTTGGTGACCTTTTCAATTCCGGCGTCACAAGCTGGGTTTTTACTTCTGGACTCGCCAGGGACATCTATGTCTTCAAGCACAAAAAAGTTTTTTATCATACTCACGGGCTATGTGAGGCCTTTCGCATTGTTGGTGAGTCTGACTTAAGATTTGACACAGAAGAAGTTGTTATGACAACGCTGTCGTTAACTTGAGGCTTATCCACAGCCCCACCGAAAGAAGAGCCAGGCGAGTGTTCGCCGAAGCGCACGCTGCGCTTCTCGTCGGTTTATTTTATAGCTTAAAACTGGCGGTATCTGCGAACCACCTTCTAAACAGAGCGATAGACGCGTGTTTCTTGTCACGATATAGAGTAATCCACGTCTAAAGCTTTCGATTTCTTAGCAGCTTTATGTGAATTTTTCCTATGGCTCCGGCGACGTTTGTAGCAGCAATTTACACTATGCAGATCACGAAGCCAGGCGAGACGGTTCGTCATTGCTTTTCAAAGATCGATCGGTTTTCCACTTGTCTTGTCGTCTACAACGTCGAGCAAGCCAATTGGGCGGACGAGCCGATATTTCGAAACATGTGAAAAGTTGGCGACGTTGCACAGGTCGGGTGATACGAATGGTTGCAATTGGTCGATAATAGTATTTAAGCTTACCCTAATTTGTCTGTTAGCATTGGCCAACGTTGCTCCACTCCATCCGATGCGCGTGTTGCGTCCGACTTGTCGTCATTGCTGCGTCTGCATGCTCAAAATGCCAAATGCAAACGTCTTCAACTCCTTACTCGTGCCTTAAGTGATGTAGTAGACCCAGAGAAGAGTGCTACAAGCGGATCGGTAGCGTCATTTTCTGGTATAGAACCTCGTATTCCGCACGTGAATGGCGCGATCAATGGCCTTCATCACGACGTTGATCTGCGCACACAAACTAATACAATTAAGCCATTAGTCTCACATCGGGGAAATGGGCAGCAACTTCAGGACGTTGAGTTTACGGCGCAGCGCATTGGCTTTCCCATTAGCGAGGCTGAGCTGAAGGAGCGCACCGAGCACCTTGATGATGACAGCATCCGTGAGGAGTCAAGAGCTGCGGCAACAGCCAAAGCCGAACGAATCATGGCCGTACTGCGTCACTCTATGTCCGAATTAGAGATTGGTAAAGTCATCCATCGTATTGCTCAGTTTGCGACGCTCCCGCGCGTCACAGGCCTTTCCAGAAAGCAATTTTTGCGCTCTTTAGAAGCGCGTTTTGGGGAAAACAACTCAAAGGAATACACCTATATGATTGCGTTTTTGGAGGGTAAAGACGATGTGATTGACCAGCTTGAAATTGATTCGCGAAGGGGTTGCGTCGATGTAGAAAATGAGAAGAAGGACGTTAAGGTGGAAGCGGAAGCAACCAGAGACTCAGTCAAAGACTTTGTCGTGCCCCAGATCATAGGTCTGCACCCAGAATAGTGGCTGACCCGAAGTTTATAAGCATTGTTCTTTGCTATTGCCGATTGGCGTGTTTGAATTCGCTTAAGCTAATGCAACGACCTGCGGCGGGCTTCAACCGTGGCTCCAAGTCGAGTCTATGGCAAGTTAAGGCTGATTTTCGAAATGTGCTGAATACCGAGGGTCACTCGCATTACGCTGACATGCTGGGATTACATAAGCAGTCAGAAAAGGAGGATAGCGAGGATGTTGACGCCGTGGATGCCGAGTGGGAGGAATTCAACCTGGAAAATGATCGAATTGACTTTCGAATGCTGCTGTCCCAGACGCAGAGTATAGTAAAATTAATGAAGTCTGAGCTGTCAAACGAGACGATTTCAAAAATGCTTGTGGCGATGCTGGCGTCTGTGAAGACGTCCAAATTGCACCGCAAGATCTTTCAGGAAATGGTGTGCAATATCCAGACGGCGTTTCCGGATGCGTATCATAAACAGCTATTGTCCGAGCTCGTGCCGTTTTTGTCAGGTGATAACGCTACATACAACGACTTTGAATCGACGATAGTGACAAGTGCATTGCAGCACCATCAGATGCGAAACGAGGCTATAATCCGTGCTTTGTTGGAGACGCGCATGCGTGTCGGACACATTTTGATTTATGACATTGACGAAGTGGAGCCAAGTGACTCAGTCTTAAAAAGATTGAGTCCGGAACAGCACGAAAAGGTGATTACGACAGCTTGGAACATTGTGTCGGTGCTAGATGAACGCAAGTATCACATGTTCTTTACCCGCTTTCTCAAGCATAAACTTGCATGGCGACCGAACCGCTCAACGTTTGGAGAAACGTTTCTAATGGATGTAAGGAGGACACTTGGTCCTCGCAATGCAGCGACCATCATGCCTATGTTTGAGGAAGTGTATCAGCAACTGTCAGTGGAAACGCTGACAATCTGCCGTGTGAAGCTTCGTCACTCACAGAAGTTGTTGCGTGGACGAGGCGTACTGGAGCCATTAAACGACGCGGGTTACGAGCGCCTAAAGACTGCGTGGCAGCCGTCGCGCTGCGTGTTCTATCGCAACTTGCCGCATGGTGTAACCAAGAGACACTTAGAAAAGGCACTTGGTCATATAGGAGGTGTCAAGCGCTTTATTTTGTTTGCTGACCCCGTCAATGGTCCACCCGAAGCCCCTTATAAAGAAGTCGATGGCGAAGAAGACGCTGCAAACGATGAGAACGTAGAGCAAAATGAAGACGACAAAGAAATGGAGGTTGATGATATTGACAAGGAAAAGAAGATAACGAAAATGATAAAACAACAGAAAGACCATTCGTTGCCTAAGGGCAAAGAATTGAGACCTCTGCAGAAGTCAAAGTACAAAGCCAAAATCATTGCAAGTGACAAGAAGACACCTTATCAAGCTGTTGTGGAATTTGAGTCTGAATCCGCGTGTCGTAAGGCAACGATGCGCGCGTTACAGATCTTTGGCGTCATGATGGCAGGCTGGAACGAGTATCGCCCTGTTTTCTCATCATCGGCTGAGGAGCGCTCGGGCATCACTCTGATGAATGTGCCATACGGAGTGACGGTGGGACAAGTGCTGGATGAAGTGAACAACATCCTCACTAAAGCTGGTTTGAACATTAAAGTTTCTGGTTTGGTGCCTCGAGGTGTCATGCTCACGAACGGCAGGTTGGACCTGAGCTTTCCGTCTTTTGTCGAGGCTGCACAAGTAATTGACTTACTGAGTGATCATGTGCACAAGATGAAATGCTGTCGGGCACTGTCGAATAGAGACGCTGTCCTTTTAAATAAATACGTGAAGCTTAAGAAATTTTTGCATATCAAGGCCAAAACTCAGGAAAAAAGAAGAAAAACAGAGGAAGAGGAGCACCTGGTATGTGAAGAGGAAGACGATGTCCAATGTGAAGGGAAGTCGATGTCGTTGTTCCTTGGCATTGACGAAGAAGAAGATGAGGAGGGGGAAAAGGAAGCAGAAGGGGAAGGAGATGAAGGCAAGAAGAAGGAAAAGTACGTTCCCGGAGTGTCCGAAACTCTCGAAGAATATTTTGCCGAGTGGCTAGAGGCGGAAGCAAAGATGACGGAAGAGGAAGTGGCACTCAGAGAGTTGCCTCGTCCATTTGACGTCACATGGACTCCGCTGCCAAAACCTAGAAACAGACACATGTACGTATAGACAAGCAGTACATACGTTTAATTAAGCAGAGCCGCACCATGGCAGGTTAGATAGAATCACTAGCCCTTCTTTTTTTTATACTTGCGTTTAAATTACCACACACTCTATCTACTACGGGGTTACAATTAAAAGAGAAGCAGATACTTGACCAAACGATCGGAAACTGTGGCTAAATCGTCCTCGGTTCCCGAACGTACGCTGGCGTCAAACGCGTGAGCGAACCGCTTGTCACGTGCCATCATGCGTTCCAATAGCGCATTCGATTCTGCGTAGCGCCGGATCAGGTGTTCGCAAAAGCTGTCGTACGTCTTGTTTTCCTTGTAAATGCGTCGTCCAGTGGCATAGCTGGCGGTGCGATACGCCTCTACAAATGTGCCTTCGACGCCGTCTTGTACTCGTGGCTGAAAGACTACCCATCGCTTAAAGTGCCAGGGCAATGTGTCCTCGTCTTGGAAATCCTGTTCCTCTAAAACACTTTGTTGGCAAATGATAGCGCGACGCCGTTCCGGCATGACTCGCCGACACAAAATACTATTGTAGCTGACATTAGGCACTCCGTGTACGTTCAATGACCACTTCCCCGTCGTCTTGGAGTACACGTGCGCGACATCTTTGTCCAAATGCGTGACCACAACGTAGTCCTTCTCCGCCTGCTTAATGGAGCTCTTTTGAGCTACATTTGTCTCCCAACAAAAGTCGACCATATCCTCAGTGTTGCATGGAAAAAACTTTTGATTATGAATTGTATAATTTTTCTCCGTAATCGCGAGACGAAGCTGCCAGCCGTCCATTTCGATCGGAAGACAAGAGATGACTTCGGGTGCAAAGCTGCTGCTTTCCAGGCTGATATTCACGCGCATAAACGAAGCAATGTGCAGCAACTCTCTTTTTCGGTCCTCACTGAGTGAGTAGCCTGTGGCCGGATCAATGGTGTGAACGCTATTGGCATCGTCCGTCTCAATGTGGTTTACGGGGTTGTTGCTATGCGCGCCGTCTGTGTCTTCATCACTGTTACCTTCTGCCTTAAAAGGGAGTCGATCAGAGCTAAAGGACACGGGCGGTGCAGTGGATATGGCCAAGGGATTGGGCCGTATGCCCGAGCTCATCTCATCCACCTTTCGCACACTGTCGCTTACAAAGCGTGAGAGTTGCTCTGCGCGTTGCTGGTGCGACAGCTGGCTTTGCAAGTAACTTACTTGGTCCTTCAATACTGTCTGAAGCTCCACGACGTGCGTGCGAAGAAATTGCAGCTCCAGTTTCTGCTTCTTTCGACAACGTCGCGACGCCGCATTGATCTTAAGTTGTCGTTCACGTGATACTTTGGTCTTTTTCAGACCTGTGGGTGTCGTGACATTGCTGCCCGTCTGCTCGTTTCTAGCAGTAGCTGGCACTGTGCACCTCCGGCCAACGTTTACGGTATTGCCATCTGAGCGAGTGTGCACCATCCGTTTTTGGGATCTCTCGCGCATTGCCAACATGGACGTGGCTACTGCCGCCGTTAGCGACGTCTGATTTTCATTAGCAGTCGTCACCATTTTATCAAAGTCGCTTTGCCTCGTCGAAAATGGCGGCTGACTCGTTCCCACCTTGGACTCTAATGAAGGAAAGCCCTCGGAAAGCGCTGTGGTCGTTGAGGAGTATATATCCATGTATGAGCGTGTAGGAGCTTTAGACGAGGGGCCGTAGGTGATGAAGTGTGTGCCGCAGAGCTCGTTGTTCATGTCTGTTAGACAACAATGCCGTTTGAATAACGAGCAATGGTTTTGATACCGTCGCCTCCTTCGATTTTGAGGTAAGGCGCCTCGTTTGAATATTACCACTGTGTGGTGATACTGCGTCACAGGAGCAACAATCATTTTTTATGCAATGATGCAATGAGTATCAAAAATGATTGTTGCTCCTACGACGCAGTAAAATATCAAGGCATTATATCTGCCAATGAGGTGTATAGACTTAAAAGAACTTAGTTAGCGGAGTATACGTGATACGAAGCTGCTGTGGACTGCACACGACGTGCAATGCCTTGATGTTTTCCTAATATTACGCATCGTGTGTTGTTGTCACTCGACATTAGAGGAGATTAAAAGGTTACCTCATTTGCGTGCACCACACCGCGTCATTTAAAGTCTTCCTTGGCTTTCAAAAAAAAAATTAAAGGCCCACACACAAGCCATGCTGAGGATGTACCAGTCCTCACATTTATGACCAACGTCAATACCAGTAAGAACGTATCTCGTAGTTGGGCCACAGGAGTTGAGCTGGGACCGCTCAAAAGAATGCAAGTGTCTGATAATTCACAGCTTACGCTGTACAGTAGCTTAGTACTGTTAGCAAACAGGGTGGTTGAGGACGAAAGCCCTTTCTTGCGTTAAAGGGCTCGTCACCAGAGGAGCGGCGGGTGTTCAAGGTACTACATCGCTCTCTAAGGGTGTCTCGATGCCTTTTTTAGGGGACGAGCGGACGATGGGCGGACTCTCGATGCACTCATACACAACCTATTTTTTTCAGCGTGGGACGAGAACAAAAGAAACATGAGCGTTTTAGAGGGACGGGGATGCATACTCGCCCCCCGTGGATGCACCAGTGGCGATAATGATTCCTCCGCCTCCTCGTCTTCTCTCCAGCGTCGATCGCACCAATTTTGCTCTGGAAGTGGCAGTGGCGCATCCTCCACCGGCGGCTGGTTCATTGCGTGTGTGCCATGCAACGGAAGACGACTGGAACGCATTTGCTGATAGCGACGGACAAATTGTCCGGCCGAATTTTCTGGAATGGTTTGCTGACACTGAAAAGATCCACATCATCGAGTTTTCAAACACTCCCCACGAACGGTACATCGAAGAGGTCAATGAACAATTTCGTGAGCTGCATACCAAGAGATGGCTCCTTGGACACTTGGCCGCCGTAAGTTCCCAGGAGCGACGATGGTGTCCAGATCTCAGTTATGGACCACGCCAAACAACTCCGGGCTCTGTGCTTCCTCCAGGCGTTCCAACATTTGCAGACTTTCGGATGATCAAAATCGAAGTTGGAGTCTCTCAGCCGTGGGGCATGGCACAAGAACAACTCGACCACACGGCGATCGAGAATGGGCTGCGATGCCAGGAGTTGAGTACGTGCTGTGTGTGAAGTTCGATCCCGATTTTGCGCATACCGAATACAAGCTGTACGGTGCTCGCGTCAATTCACTCGTGCAGCTGGCTCTTCCAATCGTCGCTCCAAGAACCGTGATCCAGTTGGACGGCCACCGAATCCTTGTTATTACACCAGGGATGGCGGTCCCGGTAGCTTTTTCGGCAATTTTGTCGGTGGATTTGTATTTTCCATTGGTCTGGGCAAATGCTTAATCAAACGTCCAGCAATTTCTTGCGAATTAATGAGATGCTGCTACGAATCGAACCAAAAAAGATAATACTTGCGAGCTTGAGAGGGGTCGTGGTATCCTAAATTTAAGACACATAAAGGACATTTTAAGGACACTGGTTGGAGCATGAGAATAGAGCCAACGATCGTATAGACATCATATCGGATATTAATTATACGCCGTCCTACTGTCCTACTTTAAATTCTTGATACAAAATAGTTGATCGATGAATTCAATCAATCAATCAATACAATCAATCAATGAAAAAAATGAAACATATAGGATACATTTTTTAGGACAGTAAATAGAAAATCGGGGTGCTTTCGTTTGCTACACACAAAATTTTACCTTTCAAATGCACTTTGCAACTTCTCCTACATAACCAGCCATGCCCCCCAAAGTGACCACAACATGTTTTCAAGAGGCAGAGATGGCGCCTTTGCGTCTGCTGGTGCTCCCCCATGCAGGTGGTATGTCGCGCACACTGGCACTTGAGTGGGTAAAAAGCTTTCGCGCTACTGGATACAATGTCGAAATATGGGGTGTTGATTGGACGTGGGCGACTGAGGATGTCGTGCCGGATGTCAACGAATTTGTGGCCGCCGTTTGCACGCAGCTTAAATGCAGCTTTTTTGCCAAACCTTTCGTGCTGGTGGGCCACAGTCTTGGTGCACATGTGGCACTGGCATTGACGCACAGCCTCGAACAACGCCACTTCCCAATGCCCCACCACGTTTTCTTTTCAGGGACTGCGGGACCCAGTGCCTGGTCACTGTATGATGACGAGAACGTAGTGCAGCATGATGTGGAGCTGCTTAAGCTTCTTGATCAGTGGGGTGGTACGGATAAGCAGCTGCTTGCGATACCTGAGCAGCGGCATAAGCTACTGACGGCGTTGCGTGTCGATTTGAAGCTGCATAATGGCCTTGTGCAGTGGTTCAAGCAGCAGAAAGAGGTGAAGGTTCGATGCGACATAACGGTGCTGGGAGGATTGGAAGATACAACCACTCCTACAGAATCATTGCAGGGGTGGAGAAAGGTTTGCGCTGAAGGTCGTGAGCTGGATGTCAAGACGTTTCCAGGCAACCATTTTTTCCTGATGAGTGCTGCGAATCAAAAGGCAATCGCTGACTTTATTACTACCAGACTAGAAAAGGTTTCTTTCATTGTCATGATGGAATCAAGTACTTTGATCGACCGGTTGAACTCGAGAAACGGGCCTTATCCCTCGGAAAAGTGCTTGCACGATTTATTCTATGAAGCGGCGAAGCGAACACCCGATGCCATTGCTGTCAATTACGAGGGCAAAGTGTTGACATTTCGTGAAGTAGACGACCAGAGTGAAGTGCTTGCCAACTATTTGTTCCACGTTGGTGTGCGTCCGAATTGCATCTCAGGTATCTTCATGGAGCATTGTATCGAATTTGTGATAGCTTACATCGCAGCACTTAAGGCTGGGGGTGCCTACATGCCGTTAGAAATCGTATATCCGCCAGATCTTCTCGAGCGCGTTTTGGAAGAATCAAAGCCGACCATTATGCTTACAAAAAATAATTTTAAAAACCGTTTACCAGCGTGGCAGCAAGCGCTGGAGATGGACGACGGCTGGCTTGAGTCACTAATCAAACTGTCAGTTTTATCAATGCCAATTGACCGCACAAGAACACAACCAGATGATTTGGCCTATGTGGTCATGTCATCTGGAACCACGGGTATCCCAAAAGGTATATGCTGTCCTCACCGGGGAGCTGTGCATTCGTATAATTGGCGTCTTACCCACTGCCCATACAAAATAGACGATCGAGTGGCTTGCCATGTATTTTTCGTGTGGGAGCTGTTCCGCCCATTGATTGGTAATCGACCGCTGTACATCATACCTGACAACATCATCTACGACCCATTCAAGCTTGTAGAATACCTCGCTACCCACCGTATCACCCGCATCCTCTTTACGCCGTCGCTTCTGCAGCTAATTCTTGACACCTGCTCAACAAACGAACTCTTGCAAAAGTTGAAAGAATTGCGACTCGTGTGGCTTTGCGGTGAAGTGGTGACGGTGGAGCTGCGCGATCGCTTCGTTCGCCTGTTTCCAAATTGCGAGTTGCAGAACCTTTACAGCGTCTCTGAGTGCCACGATGTAAGCGCAGTAAACCTGGCCACTATGAGTGATTTTGACAACGCGCTGTCCACTAAATATGCCTCCTGCGGAGAAGTAATGCCGAATGTAAAAGCTTTTGTGCTAGATGATGAGTTTAAGCCCGTCTCCATTGGAGTGCCTGGAGAGCTGTATATCGGTGGACCCTGCCTGGCTATAGGGTACCTTAACCGTCCAGAACAGACAGCGCAACGCTTTCTCAAGCATGTTGTTCCTGGAGAGACCGTATACAGAACAGGTGATCGTGCACGCTTTTTGCCGAATGGACATCTTGAACTCATTGGTCGCTGTGATTTCATGGTTAAAATTCGCGGATATAGTGTAGTGTTGGGTGCTGTCGAGTCAGCTTTGGCGCAACATCCTTTAGTATCCACATCAGTGGTACTTACGGAAGGTGAAGAGGGCGAGGACAAACGATTAGTTGCGTATATCGTACCGGAAGACTGGGAAAAGGTACCAAGTGCTTCAAATTTACGCGAATTTCTTGCAGAAAAGCTTCCACACTACGCAATCCCACAAGTATTTGTGCAGCTCGACGCTCTTCCAATAAATAGCGCAAGCGGCAAGTTAGATCGCAAGCAGATGCCTTCAATAGAGGAAGCCAAGAAACTGCGCACGGAATCGTTCGACCTGTTGGTGGACCCGCTATACTTGCCACAGACAACGATTGAGAAAAAGCTCGCACAAATCTGGTCAGAGTTGCTTCGTCTCGAGAACGACAGCGTTTTACACCGTAAAACAAATTTCTTCGATGTTGGTGGACATAGTTTACTGACGACTCGACTAATTTCAAGTATTCGCGATACTTTTGGCGTTCACTTGACGCTGGCCGACATTCTCGTTTCGCCCGAGTTGTGCGACATCGCGTCTCGAATCGAGCAGTCGCTCAGTCCCGTCGAAAGCAGCAACGTCGATTTTGAAGTATTAAAGTCAGAGGAGGTGGTTCTAACGTTAGAAGCAGTTTTGGATGCGTCCATCTATCCAGCTCCTACACGTAAAGCTGGTTACAGTCGTTATCGTGTGGAAATGGTGAGTTTGCCTCCGCGTAATTTGTTTTTGACTGGGGCGACGGGTTTTCTTGGTGCGCATCTACTACATGCTCTGCTGAAGTACTCGACGACCATTGTATTCTGCTTAGTTCGTGCTGCAAATGAAGACGCAGCGTTCGATCGCATCAGGGATGCGCTGAAAAATTACGCACTTCTAGATGAAGCACAGCAATTTCACTTGGAAGACCGCGTGATTACGGTTCCAGGCAATCTTGCACAGCCTCTTTTGGGATTAGACGCTGATTCATTTAAGATGCTGGCTACTGAGATTGACGCAATTGTGCACAACGGAGCAGACGTGAACTTGGTCAAGCCGTACTCCGCTTTGAAAAGTGTCAACGTATTGGGGACGCAAGAAGTGTTGCGCCTTGCCGTGACAAACGGATTCGCCAAGACCCGTGTCAAGCCCGTGCACTACATTTCAACCAACGGCGTGTTCCCCTCGACGTCAAGTGTACCAAATTTTCTCGAAACTGCCGACCTAAGCGAGCAATCCGATCAACTTGAAAACGGCTATGCACAGAGCAAATGGGTGGCCGAGCAAATGTGCCATGAGGCCGCTCATCGTGGTCTGCCCGTATCGATTTTGCGTCCGGGCAATATGGCCCCGTCCTCTCTCAGCGGCCAATGGAATGCAAGTGATTTTATCTACTTGCTGCTTAAAGGCTGTGCAAGTTTAGGGGCCGTGCCCGCGCGCTCCGACTGGTTCTTTGACATGACTCCAGTGGACTACGCAGCTCGTGCCATCGTGCACTTCACTGCACTGCACCCAGTGGAAGCGCTGGGCCAGACATTGCACATACAAAATCCTTCACTTCCCACAAAAAGTGACGTGTTCTTCAACTTTTTTACGGCCGCGATGACGAGCAAGCAGTTGGTAGCAGTAGAGTATTTGAAGTGGAAGTGCACTCTGCACCAGGCTGCGAGTAAGACGGACGCGCCGATGGAGCTTCAGAAATTGGCGGCGGGAATTGACTCATTTGAGCTTTATCTTTGCAGCGACAAAGTATTTGATTCGACACTTTCAGCAAAGATGCTGCATGCCGCGGGCATTCATTGTCCGACGATTAATCTAGCGCTACTAGCCACATACACGGCCAGGTTATGAGGATGTTCCAAACGTAGACTTCATTTTAATCCAATCATGTGTTCATTTCTCTTCACAAACGCAGAGCTCAATTTATCCCAATCATGTGTTTAAGTTTCTAATTAATCAGCATTCACAGGTACTTCAACCGGCTGCCGCACAATTGATTATTTGTCATGTTGCTGCGCCACCTCCTTCAACCGCCTAGTGGATCTAGGTCTCGGCGTGCGTTGTCCACTTCCTCCCGCCTCTTTCGCAAAATTCTCGTGGCGAACCGTGGTGAAATTGCATTGCGTGTGCTGCGCTCAGCTCAAAAGCTTAACATTGAGACCGTGGCTGTTTATAGTGATGCCGACGCCAACTCGCAGCACGTCAAGCTGGCCACTGAGGCTTACCGGATCGGACCTGCTCCTGCCAGTGAGAGCTACCTCAATTATTCAAAAATACTGGAAGTCTGCCAAGTTTCCGGGGCAGAGGCGGTACATCCAGGCTACGGCTTTTTGTCGGAAAATGCAGTGTTTGCACGTGCTTGTCAGGAAGCGGGTGTCGAGTTTATTGGTCCACCTGTCAAAGCTATCGAAGACATGGGCTCCAAGAGTGCGTCAAAAGATATTATGATCAAGGCCGGCGTCCCAGTGACCCCAGGGTATCACGGTGAAGATCAAAGTCCAGAGACATTGCAGAAAGAAGCCAAGAAGATTGGATATCCGGTGCTCATCAAAGCTGTTCTAGGTGGTGGAGGTAAAGGAATGAGAATTGTCGATGAAGACAAAGACTTTCGAGACGCTTTGGATGCTTGTGTAAGGGAGGGAGAGGCCTCTTTTGGAGACAGACGAGTGCTAATTGAGAAGTATTTAAGAAAACCGAGGCACGTGGAGCTCCAGATCTTTGGAGATAAACATGGCAATGTCATTCACCTGTTCGAGCGTGACTGCAGTGTCCAAAGACGTCATCAAAAGGTTCTCGAAGAAGCCCCTGCGGTTAGTGACATGTTGTGTGCTTATTATAACTTATTGATTGCTATCCTGTAAAGGTGAGTAGTCTGCTTACCCACTTCTTAAACTTTATCGTAGCCCAATTTGTCAGAGGCTTTGCGTCAGAAAATGGGGGAAGCAGCTGTCGCTGCTGCCAAGGCCGTCGGCTATGTTGGCGCTGGAACCGTAGAATTTCTATTGGACGAAGACGAATCGTTTTATTTTATGGAGATGAACACGCGTCTACAAGTGGAGCATCCGGTTACCGAAATGATTACCAAGCAAGATTTGGTTGAGCTGCAGCTTAAAGTCGCTGCAGGCCAAGAGCTACCGATTCGACAGGAGGATCTTAAAATCTATGGTCACGCAATCGAAGCACGCATCTATGCAGAAAATCCGTACAAGTGCGTTGCTCATCCTCTCAATATTTAATACTTTTCTTATCTTGGGTTGTAGAAACTTTTTACCTGGAAGTGGCACGCTGCAACACCTTCGCTTGCCTCGCACATCGGAAGACGTTCGCGTGGATACCAGCATCGTCAAAGGCGATGAAGTATCAATTTTCTACGACCCTATGATCGCCAAACTCATTGTGCATGGTGACAACCGCCAAGCTGCTTTAAATAACTTGATCAAAGCATTGTACGAGTACCAAATTGTGGGTCTTCCTACAAACATAGAGTTTGTGGCTCGCACAGCGGATCATGCTGCGTTTCGAAAAGGCGGTGTTAATACGAGCTTTCTCAATAAATATGGCGCTGAGGTTCTTGGGTTGTTGGGAGCGTATCCGGCTTACACCAAGGCACTGGGCGCGGTAAGTTTGCTTCATTTAGAGCAGGGCGCATGTCGCTCTGTTAGGATTGGTAATGGTGGCCTGCAGTCACCGTGGCTGGACGATTCTTTGGCTCACTTTCGTTCGCTAGAATCACTTGAGAGGAACTTTTCTCTCAGTCATGATGATGAAACGACTTCCATCTCGATTAAGTGCCTGTCGAAGAGTACATATGATGTAACTTTAAGCTGTGAAGTTGGTCAGGAAAGATTCATTGTCAGTGGAGCAATTGACAAAAAAGGAGATTTCAAATTTCGCGTGGGGAATCGTGCAATAAATGGAACTGCTGTTATAAACCAACAGGATCTTCACCTCTTTTGCGACGACAACAGTCAGCGATACGACTACAAATTTCACATCCCGCTGCCCTCTTTTGAGCCCACTGAGAGTGACTCAGGTGCAGCCACTCATAGCAAGATTGCTGCACCAATGCCAGGTAAAATTATTAAGGTGTTGGTGAAGATCGGTGACATAATTAGAGCCGATCAGCCGCTGCTGATCATGGAGGCCATGAAGATGGAACACACCATTCGTGCACCAAATTCTGGTAAGGTGCTGAAGGTGTGCGAGAAGGACGACTTTGTTACCGACGGCCATGTGCTGGTAGAACTTGACTAGCCGTAGAAGGAAATTTGTCGCCCGTATTAATACATATAATGAGCCATTCAACAGCTTAAATTAGCCGCTAACTCGAGCTGACTATACCGTAGCTTTTACAACAAAATCCACGCTGGTCGTTCTCATCGTGACCATAGATACAACCGTATGTGCCATAAGGTTGAGGTGGCGCGTACCCACAAGACTAGGCACATTAGGCGACTGGCCGAGCTTAAAACTTAAACGAAGAGAAGCGACCTACTGATGCAGTTCGCACGCTGAGAAGTTTCTTCGAATGCCAATGCTGTGCGTCGCATAACTAGAATACTAAACCTCCTCCTTAAAAACCTCAACACTTTGCGAACTGACCAACAGCGACAGCTATTTCAAGCGCGTACATTCGGTCGCGCAAGCAGTGCTGCTTGACATCAAACCTAATGCGTTGTTAAATTCGAATATATAACTAACGTAATCAACACTTTTACCGGCGTATTCAACCAGCCCCCAGTGACCATGCGAGCCTTCTTACGCGTCTGTGATAAATCTAGCATTTGTGGGATCTGCCCAATGTCCTAAAACGATAGCGAGATTTTATAAGCTTACGCATTATAAGCTTTACATTTACAACGCCCATTGTCGTGTTGACCTCACATATTTGCGTAAACTTGATGCAAGCAAGCAAATTCTACTTCATTGTCAGCATATACATTTATACTCGTACACGATGTTCCTCTATCAGTTATAAACACTTGCGTGAAGTGTATCAATTCAAAAATAAGGGACTGCACCACACAGTATTAATTTTGGCTCAGCTAACTAATATACAAAAGCCATTGAGCGACGAAGGCAAGATTCAAATCCGTGGATGTCGCTGTAACCAATCGACAATAACACTATTCATGTGATGCCTCCGCAAAAACAATTTTTGTCTGTATTTTTATGTGGCTGACGTGCTTTTCAAGATACGATGTTTATTGGTTGATATACTTTGGGTTAGGACAGTATTTGTATACATCGGATATTCGAGGTTGTGCTGAATGCGTTTTGCAATTTGATTGCATCGCTGACAATTTCGACGGCTGTATCAACGATTTAAAAGTGGCCATGCAAGCCCTGTTACACGTTCACAAGAAAATAGAAAGTAATAACTCATTTTTAACCGACGGCGATCATAAACTGAGTTTATGTACTTGACCGAGTCAAAACACTTCTCTCTTGATTCACCCATTTATGCGTGTGTTACTAGGATACGACACAAACCATTAATGATGATGCCGACTAAAAATTAAGTGACTGAATATGAAAAATTCATGAGGTCTACACAACGCTTCAGAGCGTAGCGAATCAATGTACAAGCATGCATTAAAAGCTTAAAGTTTATATTACTCATTTTGGTGTCTTACTCAAGTATTAGATTGGGTTTGCTTGCAACTTACATATCATCGTCCATATTTAGTAATGTAAGCACTTACCCTTGTGCACGACGTTTCTTTTAACACTTTGTTGTCAAAAGCATACATAAGTATAGGACCTGCGCTACACAGTTCTCATTTTGGCGTAGCTAACTTATTACATGAAAAATCATTAAGTGACGAAGGCAAGATAAAAATATGTGAACGTCGCTGTAACTTGTTGATAAGCTTCCATTTTATCCGCAATACTTTTTCCTGTGACGCCTTCGCTCGATACATGTTTCCGCATTTTTTCACTGGGTCGGAGGTATTACAAAAACTCGATGATGATTAGTAAATGCCGTGTAGCACATTCCCTGTCAAATTTTCCGCGAATACGATTCTACTTTGCCCCGTCGACGACTCTACTACTATCAACCTGCTTTGATGTTGACCTCTTGTATTGGTTGATTACCACTAGGTGACGCCCATCCGCCGGATTTGTCTTTGTATACAACTCGCATTCGATTTTACGTCAATTTCGTTGTGTAATTCGAACTGGTACCTGCCTGACTTTTCCAGCTAGTACAAGGCTAAATAACAAGACCTTCTGTAAACTAATCTTTATTCAACTTTGTCAATGATTTTCCTGTGGAGTGGGACCATCAATTTTTGTTAGTAATGCCTACCAATATTGAAGTAATCGTTGCCATGTACTACTATTCTGCTAGCTTAGCAGTACAAAATGTTTATTTTGTTAGCGCTCAATAATTTTCAGCTCACATAAAAAGTGTAGTACCACGTGCTAGTGAGACACACTTTGAATTTGTGTGATTGCGTTACAGCCCCGCTATCACACGCCAAGTAATTACTTTAAACAAGCCGAGAGAATTTTCGGAAAAGGTTGGGGTGACGCCCTCCTTCCAAGCGCGGGGGCTAAATGCTCGCGCGCTTCGGGCAGGTGCTCTCGGGCATCTGCAGGTCTCTAACGAGTCTCACCCTCGACGCGACTGTCTCCAGCACCAGGGCGCCACCTGGGCTCTTACCAAGTCAGAACTACACGAAATAATGGAAGACCCTCACGGCCTCGGTGCTGGCTGCACTGCCCGCCGAACGAGACCCGACGTATGCGGACACCACTCTATACCGTGGACTTGCCATAGAGCCTAGCACGTGCATAACTTGGCAACGCGATAACGTAATACAATACAAATACAATACAAGCCGAGAGAAAAGTAAATATTGACAGAGAGAAGGCAGACTTATGGATTTGGACGCCGTAGTGTCTATCTGATGTCGTAAGGTTGGGTGCTATGTAAACGAAAGCAAAAAATAGTGTACTGATATCGTAGTAAACACTTATGAGGTCAACGGACGTACCAAAGTAATGACTACTCTCGTTATCTACCCTCTATATCTAGGTGTATATACTAATGTTTAGGTTGGCCAACTGCCGCAAGAAACCTTTTGTTGATGTTGATTTCATATCTCTTGTCTAAACGATTTTATTGCATAATGAAGTCGGTATCCAGTCTGTAGGACAGTCATCACTGTACGAGAAATACATACAAGTAAAGTTCTTAAAGCGAATAATGGCTGTCAATCCAAGCATCGATTAACAGAGGCAAAAATTTGACGTGTGCGCGTTAAAACCTTTCCGTTTTATCAGACTCTTTTCGTACGTCACATGTTTATTCGCAGAAATTCAATGTTCGCGTCACTTAATGTCGTATGAAGTATATTTTGAATTGCAATACTATGACTTCAGTGCTGTGTAGTACACAAGGTTGATCAGGACGCGGAGTAACATAAGATTCACTGTTTGAAAACTTTTCACGCTGGAGGCTTTGTATAATTATTGGTGGAAATTCATGATGATAAGTAAGTAACGAGCAGCGAGCAAAAGGCTTTTCCGATACTGGTGCACAATACGATAATTGGCATTGTAAGCTCCTAGCTTGTAATACCCTACATGCTCATATTTTCTTTTAACACCATAAGCATGTTAAACGAACCACATTTAACTATGTTAAAGTTCGCTAAATTTTTAATTGGAGCGACATCATTCATGCAAAACTGTGCCATTTTTAGGTCCAATTCGTACTCAGTCTCAACAGTTGAAAATGCAATAATACGTGAGCCAGTCAGGTAATAGGAAGATCAAACCAGACGGGTACATATGTCGACTTGATGTTGCCGTCGTTTAAGTTGCCAAGTTGAACAGGACCCGTGAGAGATAACGCGGGCACTCCGGGCACGCTAATTTAACCGTTGATAGTTTCGATTAATAAATCGAATAGCCCAACGCATTTGGTGCGACATCAGAGATGTACGCACAGTACCAATCGACCGGGGCCATAGGCGTCGATGAGAGATAAAAAAAAACTTTAATGGAAATCGACATCACGGCAGAGCAAATAAATGTTAGCAAAAAGTCTATGACTATTAAGAACAATAAGTCGAAATAATAGAATTCAACTGGAGATGGACATTGGTTTCCACACTGTCTAGAAGAATTTTGTGTGCCGAAAGGTATACATCTCGTATTGTAATTTACAGCATACGCCGTCAAACTACGCAAAAGTTTAATTTTTGCGAAAAAAATTATTTGGTCACTCGAATCATATTGCCACGAATTCTTATTGATTGATCGCGGCAGGGAGCATAAGGCAAGAAAGTCAAGCCGGGTAGTGGAATAAGATAAAAAAGCGAGCAAGGCTGAACAGACTTGGTAAGAATATTTCTCACTTCATGATTGCCGTCCATGTAAACTTGATTTACGATGGACGCGTAAGAAGCTTTCAAGGTCTTATATGACAGCCATGTAAAGGGTTAGAAACGCAGTCATATTGCGTTACGCTTCCAACTCAACATGAATTGCTTTGTTTAAATAAAAGAACAAGGAAACAGTGTGATGAGCTCAACGAATTGCGTGCAAACATCAATTTCGCCAATCTTGAAGCCAAGGCGCTGATTTGATCTTTTAAACTGTCCTCAAGAAAAACAACAGCATGATCACAGGACGCAATCAAATTCGTCAAATAGGCTATAATTGACTACGCGGCCATGTTCCGCAAATCATATCAGCTTTGATCTTCTTGTATACAAGATAAGCCGTAATCTTTATGCGTAATAGTTCTTTCTTGTACGAGTCATATCAGCAGGAATTTCAATGCGTAACTAGGTACAGAGACAATCTGTTCATGTATGACAGTTAAGTTCTAAGCATCAAATGTGCTTACTCATTTCGGCTTCTGACTTTGCAGTTTTTTAAAGATACTTCAAGACAGCCAGTCAAAATAAAAAGCTCAAATGAGACTTAAAAACTTAAAAAGTTGAGGCCTTTATTAAAATGTATACTATTTGGAGCCGGTGTTTGTGATAAGTTTTTGGCTCACATAAGCTTCGTTAGATGTGGACCAAGAGACTCGCGCGGCCCAGACTCTAAAGCTTGGCAGAATGCTGATATCCTCTACTTATTATTGGTCGATAAATCCCAATTGCACGCCAGACAACTCCTCAAATTGCACAAAAACCGTTTTCAATCTATTCTGCTATTTACCTGGTACGCTAATTAAAGATTGTCACACGGTGCGAACCTCCCATCCTACATACCACCACAAAAGAGCCAGCTGACCCCATTATCGTCACCAAGTCAAGAGTGAATCAGTCCCACAGATGAATTCATCCTCAGCAAGCTTACACGGTCATCAGGGTACACCCTTAGCTAGGTGGTAGTCCGAAGAGCAAAATTTGGCCGGGGATTTCCAAGTTTTGTGAGTGTTATCGCAACATTGCAAGTGCCCAAATCAGTTTAAAACTCAAAGTTCTAAGATGAGGTGCATGCAGATGAAGCTGTGTGGATTAATTTGGAGCATGGGATGCCATTGCAAGCAAAATGTACGACGACAATATTAAAATTAATAGGATCCGCAGATTAGCATAGCGCTGGAAGAAGATTTGTTGACAGAGGCAACGATAAGATTCTTCTGAAAGCTGATATCAAACTTAGTCTTACGCCTCAAGATCCAAAGCAAAATTGATTCTTCGATAGATTTGGACACTGACGATCAGGACGGATTGTATGACATGATCCGACGAAAAATTGGCTGACTCGTGTCACATATAAAAATCGAACAAGTGCGAGATGGTAAATATATAACGACCAAAGGTTTGCATTTCGCCGAAAAATCCACTACTTTGATACAGACGAAGTCACCGTGGACAGACTAACGATTGCGAAGTCTTTGTCGTGATTATTGGAATGTGCTAAGAGCACTGTAAGGAGCTTAAATACGCACGGCTTATTTTTTTCTGATCGAGTTGTCATACGCGCTCAGCTGTCATAGCCGTGCATGCACTCAAGACACATTGTTAGGCTTGCGATAAGACCATTAAGGTCAAGCCGACTATTAAATTGAAAAATCTTATCGCAACATTTTTCTGCTAAGATTGACAAAATGCACACACAGGTCCTAAGTTTGAAACCAACTTTAGTAAGGTGAGAGGATCACAGCGTCCATGACCATCTTAAAAGCGTCCATAGGGCAGGTCATTAAATCAATATATGTCTGAGTTAGCGACCTCGGGAGCAGTATCGAACAAATGTCATGTGTATATGTCATCATTTTTAAAGTTACTGCGAATCCGTGTGAATATGGATGCAAATGCAAGCAGCCAATGAGCGAACTCAAAAGTAGCAGGGGGCGCAAATCGGGCCGCAATGAGAGATGTTGGTTTTTCTCAGGAACTGAGGGTCCAAAGTCGACATTGGATTCATCGTTTTGCTTAGTGAAGCCATCATCTAGACGATCTATACGGTATTATTCTACAGCAACCCGTTGTGACGCTAATTTAAGCCACCGAAGCCCGCGCGCTAGGACTATGTTGTCTTAAGTGCGGTATGCTGGTAGCTATCCGACCTATTTGGGGAACTCGTTTCGTACCCCTTATTACACTATGTGTCTTTTTAGGTCCGTGGGGCGTCGAGCTTACCCAAGTGTAACACACCTATCTATCTGCAGGTTCGGAGAACAGTCACAGTTTCTGATGCAGCTGCTCGTCCGCTTGAGCGACCAATCTCCGGCTGTCTCAGTTAAGGTTATGTGAGCACCGAGCGAGATGCCTCCAGGGTTCGGGTCGAGTGGCTAATCACTCAGAGCACAGCACCGGATCCAAATATAGTCGATTGGTGTAACAAAATCCCATACACACGCAAAGTTCAGCGCGAATAACGTCCGTCGTTTCTGCTCGGTCTCTACGGTACCACTTCGCGTGAGGTCATGTAGAACATTTGAAGTCGCACAGGATGATCACCAGACCCTCATGGTGATATATTGTCCAAGTGCAGATGTTTTACGAAAGATAGTGATCGTTTAATGTTTCTTTCGTTAAAATACACTTAGAAATGTGGTACGCTGGAGATGGTGTACCAGGGCGACAAGACACTATTAGTCGGTTCAGGGCTGACTTTTCTCGATGACCGCCTACTTAGTCGTTCATCTTTTTACAAGATAACCCGATACTATCACATGACATACTGAAATGAATATCAAGTACTGTGATAATGCTCACTAGATCATGTGGACTTTTGAAAATTTGGAAGACAGAGTAATCGTGACTATTTTGCTGCATTCAGCGGAGGCTTTGGCAGGTATGAGTAATTCAAGGCTCACGAATACGCCACAAATCTATCTGCGGATATTAAATAACGTCCAATTCGGCTACTCAAGGTTCTCCAGGCAATCAATCTTTTAAAATCGAAGAATGGAAAAAGGGCAGATGGTACAATGTATTTGTTAGTTGGTAGACAATCGTACATCGACGACATTGTCCGAAAACAATGTCGTCGATGTATATTGTTCACCAAAGTGAACAATTTATTGTGCAAAAACGTAGATCGCGTAATCAAAGATGTAAAGTAGTGGAATCTACCAATCTTTGCAGTAGGTTTACTACCGAAGATGCCACAAATCAAAATAGTCTTTGGCAGCAAAGTGATTGCATGACGCAACAGCAAAAATTTCTGGTGCAGTAGCAGTAGTGCTAGAAAAAATTTGACGATCCATTATTGAATATCTGCACCACCTCTATGTTGCGACCATAAAAGCTAGGACACGTGCTAAGTGAAGACCTCCTAAGCAATGCCATGAGCATGTAGGCCGTTTGTCGATACATTAAATAATTAAGCCCCACCCGATCAGCTGATTTTACTCTAACTACGATAGCCGGATTAAATGACGGGGGCAATCAGAGCAAGATAGAGTGTGCACAATCGACATCTTTAGGTCAAACAGGTATTGCCTTAGAAAAGCGATGTGGCTGACTTAATCTGTACTGTCCCGGAGGGCAAGCATTAATATAAAGTCGTGAAATCCAATCAAAAGTAAGAGTGACTTTGACCGTAGCAAATCAAACTTTAAAGTAAAGTGCACAAGAATCTTAAAGCGATGGAGAAGCGGTTCCTTTTATAAGCAAGCAAATTGCTTCATCACAAATCAAGACTTCCCAGTAAAGAGTAATACCATGATTTACAATCCGAAAACATGTTCAGTGTTAAAATTGCGGCTGACACCGCCATGGCAGTTCTTACTGCTGGATGCAGCACTGAACCAATTAATCGATTGATATTTGCGTGTTTGTGTATTAGAAATGCAATGAGATCTATGGTTATAGCAAATGCTAGATAAGGCAGTCCTACCGCCTCATCATGATCTATGCAACCAAGGGGAAAACATTTCAGTGAGGAGATACCCATTCGGAAGACTATACGAGCCAAGCTTTTCAAGATCTGCATTTTTGATCAATAAAAACAGTAAAAAGAAGATCCGAGCTTATCAATATTGCGTATTTTTCATAAGAGTCAAAACGCTATCTACAAACGTTAATGACTCTGCCCAGACTAAAACCATTTGACGATAGACTTGCCACCGGACGAAATGCGTGCAAAGTGAAAGGAGTGTAATGATCAAGTAGACAAAAAAATGTACGTAGATCATTAAACGCTCGAACTCTTGCTGATTTGAACGTTGCTTTGCTTGTAAGGACAAGTTCTTTTGATTGTTCGTGTTACAAAAGGAGTATGTTGATATCAAAGAAATGTACATGAGGTGAGTGGGTAGAAGAAGAAAACCATTTGGTTAGAGACTTAATTTTAATTGGTAGAGCATGACGCGGTTATGAACTTACTGGTTCCGGTACGAGTTTGTTGAATCTAGCCTATTCGTCGATATGTTTACTCGACACGACCCAAATTTAGTCCAGATAGCGAGTCGACGCATGATTTGAAAGCTCAATTTGCAATGTAAGAGCACCAATCAGTCTGCCATTGTGCGCATGCAATTGATGCGATTCTTTCTAAGCAATCCCACTTTTTTATTCACATGTCAATACTTAAAATTACACGAGATAAATTTATACGGAAGGTTTCAGATAAAAGGCTGCGTATCAAATCGGGCTTAATTAATGTAACGAAATAAAGTGATAGATGCGTCCGCAATCAGACGATAAAATATGCTGAAAGCGAATTTAACCGCTTTAATGGTGAGGCAGTTTGGTCCAGAAAAGCTGTCCACCATTTCAATCTACACATCTTATTGGTCGATCATAACGTCGCTAATGCAGGCTCAAATACGCCAGTTCTATTCACCATTTCTACGCTCCAAACAAAGAACTGAGTTCAAGTGTGAAGAAGAAGGATGCCTCGGTATTCCTGCTAATTGTGAATTTTGCTGCTCACTTGCTTTACTCAAGGGAAAACCCAACAAGTGGACATAATGTGGCTGATTCAATTACCCTGATTGCAAAGCTGATGGAGCCACGAGGCCAAATTGGATTTTTTTTGGTGATTGGCGGTTGTGAGAGCACCAAACCAAGGACGGAACTATGGGAGACTATTTATCAGGTAGCATCCTGCGAATAACATCTAAGCCTCTGATACCTCAAGCAAGCAAGTATGACAGTAAATTATGTCGCGTTAGATTTCGCAAGGAACTGAAACCGATACATTTCGGTGTATCATTCCGCAATTTTCGTGGTAAAGCGGTCGTTGAAGTACTTGTGTGACGTTGCAATGATTATGTGCTTCCTTTTTGACATTTGGCAATTTGGGACCTAGGAATTTGCCCGAATCATAGTGAGCATCACAGTCTGCTTCCAGAGTTTGATCTGCAAGCCTATATAAGCAAAAATGTAAATTCATTCGCTGTGGTTCCAGTCTAGTAATGGGGCGGATGCATTGCAGACGAAATGTAAGGCTTTCAGCTAGCCGCGCTTCAGCAACCTACGGTACATCGGCTGAAAGATTGTCCGATGCATTAGCATGTATATAGTGAGCTTAAGCACCGACAAATATGGGAGTGCAACTTTACAACAACTTGAAAGAATACCGCTGACCTTGGAGGCGTTTTCTTTAGATCGAATTTGCGCTGACAAACTACTTCGGCAACGAGTCCAAAGGATAGCGACCTGCTCGTACACATAGTTGTGGCAGCCAAACCGAAACATTTCTTGTAGATTCCTTGGAAGCACTTCAAAAGGATGTAGTACAGTAGAGCTGACTCGAGAAATTTTTAGTTCGAATATATTGAAGTGTGGATAGTGAAAAAGTAAATGAGGAGGCTCAGTGCGGATGCGATCGTGAGATTGCAAGCGATTGCAAGGTTGACGTGGACGAGCTGTTTTGTACTCTGCGCAAGTGAAAAAAAAAGCGAGCTGGACCTGATCGGTACGCAAAAATTACACCAAAAGCTCCTGCAATACGATAATACAACTTTGAAGGAAGGACATGAACAATCTGGTCGGACATACCAGCTTATTTTTGCTGGTGCGGCCTATTTGGGCTTACTCAGACTGCTTCGGAAACACCATACGATTTGTAAGCAGGTCAGTCACAACCACAAAATTTATCAGCCACGTCCACGAAATTAGTCATGTCGTCACGATAGTGACAGCATTGACGCCGCTGAACGTGCTCGCCATGCGTAATGGTGCCAATGATGTGGCATTACGCACAGCGAGCACATTTCGATAGATATTTGGTGGTCCCTGCTTCGAGCTCGATCATGTTTGTTGACGAGCTTTCAGTACAGTGAGTGCGGCTAGTAATCGAACTATAACAGTAAGCTAAATAGTTGACACATGGTTGCCCAACGATCCCGCGTAAGCAACAAAAACTTGCGGGGTCGCAATAAAACTTTGCCCAAATAATATCATGTCAAGAATAATTGGAGAAAATAGAATAGCAGATAAATATGGTTTCGTAACGATTTAGATTGAGTATTTTTTGTGTTGTAACAGTCATTTTCACTTGAGCAGAAGATAGATGCCAAGTCCAAGTACACGCCGCTACCGATCAATTGATGGTGCGTGGTGTACTACGTGCTCACTCAAGTGTGCTAAAAATAGCAACATTGAGACTTACAGTCACATACTCCATCATTTTCTTAATAGAAGAAGCTAACCTATGACAGCACACCACTGCACTTAAACTCTGATACACTTTTAGATGTCGATACACCCAGTTCAATTCATAATACAGTCCACAGTCATCTTCTTCTTAGTATTCGAGTGCTTGCAATTTCTTACTTCCCTTATCATATCGGAAATACTAGAAAATTTGCAAGACATTAGTCACTACCACACATACCAGTCATACCCTTAAAATATCAATCCCGTCTATGAAAAAGCTGTTGCTATAAGGTTTCTGATTTGAGACTTGTATCGTTGAGAAATCAGCTACTTTGTCTCTGCAAGAAGTAGGCCGGTAATAAATACCAGGGTAAGGGATGTAATTGCGTCCGCCCAAGAAAATCTAAAGAATTTATCAAATTAAAACAAAAAGGGAAGCGGTTCGTAAAGGGGATGGAGTATTGTTAAGAGCTGAACACCTACTTTTGTATGGTAAGTTTGGTATTGTTAACATTAATATCGGACCTATTTTAGGCTTATATGGCATGTGTCGTCGTACATTATCGACCTTTTAAGACGATGTCGAAGCAGATAGAAAAACTGTGGGGCGTCATGGTTTTTCTTAGCCCATATGCCTCCACGCTTGATATGAGTCTTAAAATTCTCTCAACGCCTGCTAAAAGCGTATTTCCTTTGTTGTTAAGGCAAGTACGGGTGGTCATACGAGGTCTAATACTGTTCATAGCCACCGACGTATCAGCTATAAGTTTGTGTAAATTTAGCGGCTAACCTAGCCTGGAGCCCAATCCAAAGGGAAGCGGCTTTTCCAGCGCTCTATAAACGACATCGCCAGCAATAAAGTGCAAAGGCGATCGTATGGGTGCCAATAGCTGCGTGTAAAGCGGCGCGCCCACCTTGATGTACCCGGCTCGTAAAGGCCAATGATCCGGCAACGGCATGATGGTTGAAAGGCCGGTACGATGTTGACAACGAAGCTACAAGCGCTTTAATGCTCTTCCGCAGTAATTTCACCGCACGTTAGGTATGGTAACGACATTCAGAAAACCGGCACAAATAGAGCTGCGTCTTGCAGCAGCAGCTATAAAAAGGTCATGTATTACGGAGACGGCAAAGTTATTATTGTTGTGGGCGATTTTAATTGAATGCGATCGAAATTCATTACGTAATTGCGCACTTTTGCGAGCAACGAGATCCAGCACTTGAGCATAAACATTTCTTGCGATGTAACGGTCGCGAGAAAACCATCTTTTGAGTAGCACGCCATAAGTTGCCCGACTATCAAATTAAGGATGCACTTAAATGTTGCCAAATTGTAGCTACTTTAAAGCTTACGATGAAATCATAAATGAAAACAAATAGCAAACGAAGCGTGCTCTCGAATTATTGATTACAAGATTAGCTCTAATGGATCTCGAAATTGACGCGCATTAGCAAAATTATGCCATTTTGAATATAAATGTTTATTAAAAGGTAAGTAAAGAAAGGAAATAGACGCAAACAACGAGCAACTCAATCGTTAGTGTAAAGTTCCTCAAGAACCGAGAGATGTTTAGGTTTGGTATTGGTAATCTCTTTAATCACGAGACTCGCGGCGATCTATGACACTTTTGAGATGGTTGGTGTGTGCATTATTCCTGCCAAAAAATTCTAGAGACTTACGGTCGAGTTATTCATTTCGCGAATTTTATAGATGTTAACGCCCTCTGCGTACCAGTGTCGTGTGTCACTCGTCGCGTTGGCCAAAATCTGAAGTGCGCATTACGTTGCACTTATTGTCAATTCTTCACGCTTTGTTTGCATTTTCGTTTTGGTTTATCTTGTCGTAGCATAAGTCTTTTTCCACTCATGCGTTAATATCGGTGGACATACTCTCTGCCATTTGCTGTCGTAGGCATGTGCATCGTGGCACACCATATTAATTCGACTAAAACGAGTACGCACGTCAGTGGCTTGGCAACTGGAAATTTATAGACTTGGGGCTCGGAGGCTCTGTCCGAGCGATGAGAAAAGCTGGGTATTGCACTGCAAAAGATGGCACTTGCTTTTTACTTGCAGAGAATGGCGATGTTATTAAGGCAATGGAGCTTTCTGAAGCGACGCTGGCTTAAAGGAAAATAAGGATGGCACTTTATAGTTTACCGACGCCACAAATGTACTGTCTTAGTTAAAGCGTACATTAATACCCTGAACCTCGCGTCGTACTAATTGATAAATAACACAGCACGCAACTTCTTCTCAAGCATTACAATCTCTTTACATCGAAAAGATTGGCTTTGTACTTTTTTGCCTACCTCGTAATTTACTTGCAAATCTTATCGAATGTCCAGAAAAGTTATTTTTGCGCAGATACGCTGTTAAATCACAGTTCTCTGCTATGAAGATTACGCTTAGGTACACAGCGCAATATATTTGTTCGTGTGGCACTTGCACTACAAAAAGTACACAAAAGTTGTCTAATATATTGGACTCCAAAGACATCGGAATGCGTGATATGGGTGGCGAGGCGCTCGAGTTCATTTATCAATGCACCAGTAGAATGCAGCATCATTACACCAAGCGCTCGTGTAAAATCTTATTGGTGAATGTGCCATCATGGTTAATAATGGCATGGAAAGGTTTGAAGTCGCGCGAAAACCACCACTTTGAGGTTAAGTAGGACCGCGGCAGCATTACTAGAAATTATTTACGTCCAAACTTTGCCAGCGGCCTACGGCGGCACGTGTGTGGGCGATTGTGAGCCGAACTCGTCGTCTCAATGGCTTTGGTGAGCGCTGTTTAAAGTGTGCTTAGAAATTTAAAGGAGCTGGTCCTCATTGATTTGCCAAAACGCTTACGCTTCAGAGCGACGACCGCTAGTTGACAAATATACTTACATAACGTGTTGAGAAAGATTTTCCGAGCACTAGTGGGTCGGCAGAGCATATCTAATAGCATATGTTAAGGATTAAGTTTGAAGTTGTATTTTACAGAAATGTTATACAAAAAGTAGGTGTGCACCATTAAACCAATATCATTTGTTGCAGTATCCGCGTCCGTCCGATATAGCCCACGGGGTGTACGATGGATCAATCCGCGATCGACCTGACGCGCGGCACGCCCGCCTTCTGGCAGAGGTTTCCAGAGGTAACCTAAGGATTATTTTGCTGCTAAGTGGCGTGCTAATTCGGTATTCGTGTTGTTGCAGAAAGAGGAATTGAATCAATATTGGTATTCGGAGGACACGGTAGCAACACTAGCCAAGGAAGCCATTAAAGAGTCGCCTGAACATGGTGGTCGTATTGCCTTCTTGTCAACTCCAAGCGTCTACTTTGCTACCCAGACACTGCAGAAAGATAAATTGAGTCAGCGCGAGAGCTATCTCTTTGATGTGCGTGCCTAAGCCATTTCCCAAAGATTTCGGTTCAAGTATGCTGACTAAAATTTGTCTTGTAAAGTTCGATCCTAAGTTTGCATCCGAAGGTGAACGCTTTGTTCTGTACGACTTTAACAAACCTGCGGATGTTTCAGCAGACGTTGCAAATACTTTTGATTTTGTCGTAATAGACCCTCCTTTCATCACTCGTGAGGTTTGGGAGCTCTATGCAAAAACTGTCAAGTTGCTTTTGCGTTCAAAAAACAGCAAAGTCCTCCTTACTACCATCGGTAAAGTTTTTAATTAAAGGTTGTTTGTTCAACTTACTCGATTGTCTCTGCAGAAGAGAATGCGACGATGATCAACGACTTGTTAGGCTGCCGCTTGCGAGCGTTCAAACCATCCATACCGCATTTGGTTTATCAGTACGCACTCTTCACCAACTACGAATCATCCTCACTCGACGCTGTGAACCCTGAAATCGTCGAAGGCTATTGAAATTAAGGTGGATCGCAGTAAGTACTTAGGGTAGGTGCTATCTTTATTACGTAAGATAGAGAAGTCTCATGTTATTCGGCGTGCTGCTCATAAAATGGTTTCAGCCTCTGGTCCTTAAAATAGACGACTTTTTTAAGCTAGAATTTGCGTTGTTGCGGTATTTCTAGTAGGTTGGGTTTCGGGAAGCAATGATGTTTATGCTTGCCTCAAGTCTGAGCTTACAATTGCTGAGTTCGCAGGCAAATTAATCACGATATAATATCACAATGCAGCGGATGCTATCAACCACGCGCACAAAGCGCTTTGGAGTCGATAATAGGCATAAAGACAAGGACGATACGCCGGCGACGTCGGGTAAAACAGAGATATCATTCGAGACTTCAGACTCATCATCCGTAGCGGCATGGGGACTAGCTGACGGCGCTTCTAAAGTCTCACCTGCACCGCCTCCTTCACCTTGGGTTGCATCCTTTTCCTCAAAAATTCGACCAGCTTTGAATATTGATGGCCAACTCGACGCCCAACGAGTACCTTCCATGTCTTCTCCACCTTCATCGAGCCCAACTTTATCGAGACGGTACACGGGAGGGCTTACGTATCGTCTGAAACACTTGGTATCAAAGGAGAAACGTCGATTTTTCTCCAACGGCTTTGACTTGGACTTGACGTACGTTACCCAGCGGCTCGTAGCATTGGGTTACCCGGCGGAGATGATTGAGGGCATTTATCGGAATCACTATCGTGACGTCTTTCGCTTTTTTGAACAGCGCCATCCTGGGCGATATCGCGTTTATAATCTCTGCGTCGAGCGCCGATACACATCAGAGGAAAAGTTTCATGGACGTGTGGCCGAGTTTGGTTTTGAAGACCATTGTCCACCTCCACTATCGTTACTGCTTCCGTTTTGTCGAGACGTGCACTCTTGGTTACAATCAAACCCTGAAAATATCGTCGCAGTGCATTGCAAAGCTGGCAAAGGTCGAACTGGAGTAATGCTGTGCGCCTACATGTTGTACGCTCGGATCTGGCGGTCTGCATACGGAGCACTGACGTACTTTGCGGCAGCACGCTCAATGAAGCTGCAAGGCGTGACAATTTTGAGCCAGCGACGGTTCATTGGGTACTTTAGCGAACTGTGCCGCCGCGCTGAAAGTGCTCATGACCTCGATAAAATTGAATCGTACGAAGAGGAAGAACGTCGTGAGCGAGCAATGTCTGTAGCAGACTACCACACGCAGTGGCTTAGAGAAACCCAAGGAATACCCGAGTCTTTTTCTTTTCAAAAAAGCATGTCATCGATGCAGCGACCGCACGCTGAACCTCTTCTACCTGTCCGCGTAAACCTTGTGCTTGTTGCGGTCGTATTGTTGGGAACTACTGGTCACAAAGGAACAGATCCTAGTGCCGCCGATTGGCGAGTTCGAGTCGAATGCGGTGCACTTCGACCCCGTGCTGCGGTCGTCGATCTGGTCGGAAGTTTCCAGCGCAAAGTACGCCCTCGCAATGACGGGGACGGAATCGAGGACGTCGTGGAATTAGAAATGCAGTGCGACCGGTTGCTTGTTTGGGATGAGGTCAAAGTGGAACTTTGGCGGCGAAATGGAAGTGTACTTGGCCATTTTTGGTTCCACGCATCATTCGTTCCTCAAGTGAATGACCACTATGAGTTGGAGCTGACAAAGGCCGAAATTGACAAAGTCGCGAAAGATGCCAAGCACGGACATCAGAAATTTGCTCCGGAGTTTGCGGTGCGTTTGATTTTTGAGCTGGCAACCGAGCACATTGAACACACAGAAGAGGCTTAACGCAACGACGTAGACGAGTGCAAATTGCCATTCTCTACAGAAATGCCACCAACGGCACAGTCCTGCATTTTGTAGCTATTATTTTAATCCTACCTATAGTTCTTAGTATGCACATGCAAGTATTTAAACCGATACAAGTACTGATAGGGTTCCTGTCGTGCACTGAAGCAATCTCAGAAGCTCAGGCATCGCTGATTCGGTGGTCTTTGCTGAAGGATTCGAAATTATTTGTTAAGCGGCTGACACAGTCGACGGTGTCGAACAGGCAATACTGTTTCTCGATTATTCGTTCAGTCAACATATACGCTTTTAGACAATTGTCTCGAGCAGCGAACTATTTGTAGATATGTAATTAAACGGTGAGAGTGACGAAGAAGTATTGCATCGTGCGTACGCGAGGCCTTGATTCTCCTACTTAAAGAATCATTAACTGCTATTCGTGCTTTGATTGGCTACACGCAATTTACGTGAGCACGTTGGCTAAATTTAGTGCATAGCTTCAGGCTTGATGGAAGAGATGTAGCCAAACGACTTGCTGATACCAGCCTTTACAGCTCGTGTGCAAGTCAAAGATTTTGTATCAAAGAGTCTTAGTGTCTTGATGCACCAACGAGACGAAATGGCTAAAAGCAAAGAAATCTAATAGGATATTCTGATCGAAAGGAAAAGTAGAGAGTTGCTAGTGTTTATTGCTTAAGCCTTCCTACACACGCAATTACCGTTATCTTTAGTTTATTAGAACACTCTTTGTTGGCTTATACGTGTCTAAAGTGCTGAAGATAAGTAGGCAACGATGAAGACAAGTTTTCCACTATAACGATACATCAGGGTCGTGCTAGTCAGATGCTAAGTAAAAGTGCAAATGGCATGGTAAAGTTTGCCGTGAGCCATGGCTACCAGAGCCATCATTCGGCGATTCTCCTCGTTGATTGACAGCACCGAACAAGCCAGTCAAAAGGCTGTAGATACATGGAACGAAGAGGTGCAGCGCCCCTGGCTTAAACGCGAATACATATCGTCTGGCGCAAACTAATTGTAAGGGAAGGCGTCGGTAATCCTCGATCGAAACCATGCAAATGATGCTTACATATTTTTACAAATGAAGCGTAGAACTTGGTCACTTCAAAGGTACAAATGACTTACCATAAAAGCATTCATGCGTCTTAAATGTCAACTAACGCCTTTGTCGCGCCAACAAACTATCTGAATTTCAGCTCATTTCGATATCTACAAGCGCGCTGCGCCAGTCTACAACGCCTACTCTGACATTCCTTAATACGTGGACATTTCGCAAGAAGAAGACACAGATCATATTGATGTCCACGTCTGTTGCTTGTCAAATATTGTAAACCCGTTGTCAAAAATTTCAATGCGCTAGACCGGGTCATTAAACGATTGCAGAGTTTTGCACAAATACATTTGGCTCCGAACCTGACGAACTCCCCATCACCACCTTTGTCTCCTTTACCAGCGATAAAGTAGGCCGACTCATTAGTGAGTGTCGACACGGACGGCAGTTAAAACATTACTGGCACAACTTTTGTAAAAAAGTCAGGCACATGACCGGAATGCCTCTGATCCCGTCAAGAATAAATCTTGATACGACTTATTTGGAGCCAGGAATCCAGTTACGAAAGAACCAAATGAGCAAGCAAATTGAATCGCACCATTCATGGACTCAACTTTTCGCTGCATCTGCAAAGCCAGGTCAGTTGTCCTCGCAGAGCTAGAGCGCCAGATAAAATGGAGGCGACTGACATGTCTGCTACAAGAGTAGCTTTACCTTACGGCACTTGAATGCGCCCGTGCACATCTATAACGGTAGATTGTGCTACTAGCCAGATCACGTAAGTGCAGGGTCATCCAAAGCAACGTAGTAATTTGATGGCGATACGCATCGAATGATCGGACACAAGACGGACGGCCTTTTCTATGGTGGGGATTGCGTCTCACTCGCACGTATGTGCTGCGTACGCAGAATTTGTCGAAAGCCAAAAAAAAAGTTATGTGCAAGCCAAATTTATTATCACGAGTGTACCAGATTGGACGCTTGTCACCTCGATGTCCACATCATCATCGCAAAGCGGATACAATCACAAAAAGAGAGATTATATGTCAAGCTGTCTTGCCATGTACGACGACAGCATTGATGTATCAGGAATTTAGCCTATTTCGTTTTTCATAGCCATCTGGAAAACGGTCCGCCACTGTTATCACGAATGTAAGTGATGCGGGCATTGAAATTTGCAGCAATTGGCCCCAGAAGGAAGGCTTCTGAGCGACAATTAGTAGTCATAGTCATCCCGCTCTGAAAATTCATTATCATGAGGCTGCCATCGCCCTTTCGCCCCAATCAACTAAAAAGCAAAGACATGTACGTGCTCCATAATCTTATAAATAATATAGTAATCAACCCTTATCGCGTACCTCGTCAGGGTCATCGCTGTCCGCCAAAGACTCGTCCGATGACTCTTCATCCGGGTAATCGTTCGCCACATTGTCCTCGTCATTCGAATCTTCGCTCAAACTACAGACATGGATATGACAATTAGATAAGCAAAGCAAATTCAGCAAAACATCTACAAGTCACCATCTTTCAGTATCGAGACGTCAAGATCAGTCACATTCTAGCGATTCCACGCATATCAAACGTACCCGTCCTCTTCACTGCTATCGAGATCAGATTCCAGCATATATTCCTCCACATTTTCACTCGGCAAATCCTCTGAAAGCCAGCGGTGTACATCTGAGCTTACATTCACGACTGGCACACCGTTAAGACTCGAATGTTTGCTATCATTTGCTAACACGGTTGTCGCGTCATGCAATGTGCCCTCTTTCTCACTAGCTCCAAGATCAACACAATACACATCGTAGACATAGTCTTTCTCGTTCTCTGCTTCTTCACAAGCGCGCAGCGCTCTTTCCACATTAGTGTGACCTCCACGTTTCGCAAACACAGTAGCGGTAGCACCTTCCCAATCTCGTTGAAGAACACTCGAGCCAACCGAGCGCAGCAGTACCTCTATTACATCACTGCGTCCGTGCATTGCTGCGGCCATTAAAATGGTACTTCCATCTGCCAGTCGTTGAAACGTTGTCGGGTCCGTACAATGTTCGGATCGTTGAGCATGATAGATCCTAAAAAATGGTGCGAAATCATTGGCTCGAAACGCAGTCCAAATTGCCTCATCCAGCTCCCGCTCGTAAGGGTTCAGCACTCTCGTCGGTGTTAACGTCGCTCCGATCTTTGTGCTGTGATGATTCTTGCTTTTTTCCAACCCAACCACATTTTCCTCTTCGGTGTTCGAACTCGGAGCATTCGACACTTGTAAATCAACCAATCGAATGCCGTGGAGCTCCAACGTCTGCTTCTCCTTGATCTCCATAAGTGGTTGTAACCCTCTAGATTTGAGCATTTCCTCATTCCTTCGCGCCTTACAGCGACTTTGCTGCTGCTTCACATGCTTCTCTCTCAGCTTTGAAGCTGTAAAGTCGTTCTGGAATGCTGAAGTCAGCTGTTTCTTGGCAGCGTGCTCCTTCTTGAGCGTCCGAACCTTGCGCTTAAGACGCTGTACCCATTTTACGTGGCCGAGAGCCACAGATTCTTCCATCGTGTCAATGTGCTTAAACACAAAACGATCCTCAGAGGTTGACAGCTGCGTAAAAGCCTCAAGGAGGTCCGTCTTGGAGCGCTTTAAATTTGGCTCGCTCTGCACCACCAATCGTTCTACCGGATTATCCGTGCGCTTGCGTTTTAATCGCAAAATAACGTGTGAAGACGCCTCATGCACATCAATCTCGGTGCTGGAGGCACGAGCAGCTTTGGCAGCGACGCACGGCGCCGTGCTTCGCGACTTCCGCATTTTGTCACCGTTGCTCCACACTAAATAAACCTCGACCCTTTTCTGCATCTAATCAAATTCTAAAAATGGCTTTGGGCTTCAAATTGCATGTAATTATAGCTCAACGTATTAATAGAAAGCACGGATCGAAGGCGTGAAAAGACTAGTGTGGTAATTGACGAGAGAATCTCGTTGGATCTATAGCCATGAGCACAGTCGTGGAGAGCGATCTACGCCACGAAATTGACGAGAATATTGCAGTGTCTTCAACGATCATGCAAAAGAACTCGAGTGCATGCCGCTATGAATATGCCAACCTAAAGACAAAACTTCGCATTCGAACGCTGCCGAGGGAATGCAATCCGACGCCATCTCTTCTGGGAAGCGTCTCGAGCCCTTTAGATTTGCTGTCACCAATATCACCAATATCAGTGTTCAGTAAACATGATAAGCAAGAAACGCGAATAGAGAGCATGCAAGTTGATAATCCGTTCGATGACATCACGGAAGAAAAACTAGTAAGCTGAAAAGAACGATAAATATATGGATTGGGAATTGTTTTACATATTCTTTTTACTAATTTGCAGAAACAATTGGCCCAAATGCCTGATCTAAAACGTGTACTTTCGCTGGAAATCAAAATTGACTCAACGAAACAATCGGTCGAAGTGATTGGTGAGCTTTTACCATCACTTCAACAGTTGCGATTCATGCAGAGCAGCCTCAGTAGCTTTCGGGATCTTGGTACGTCACTTCGCTCACTACGTGTTTTGTGGGCTATGGATTGCCAAATATCCGATCTCGACGGCATTGGAGCATTGGTGAATTTAGAGGAGCTGTACTTGCAGCACAACAATGTTAGCGATATCAGTCCCTTGACGATGCATGATGAAGTTCGTGTCATTGGTACGATACGTTTTAACATTTGTTGATTCTGGAAGCTTTAACAGTGTAATTTACTGTTTAGATTTTGAGGGGAACAAAATTACGGATATTGGTCAAATTGAACAATTAGGTACCATTAATTCAACACTCCCTGGACTGAAAGTTTACTAACGACTTTGCTCCAGCTTTCTGCCCACAGCTTAAATCTCTGAGATTAGCAGGAAATACGATCGAGACCGTCAAGCAGTACCGTCAAATTGTTGCCAATTTCTTACCACAACTCGTCACATTCGATGACAAGGACATTTCTGAAAGCGAAAAACTTCGACTGTCTGATTTGGAAATCGACGCAATCATGCAAAGTCAAACAGATAAATTGGTCAATGAAGGTGTAAAGAGCGTGGAATTGAGGTTGCCAAACGAGTTTTCAAGTCCTCGTCAACTCTCCTGTTCCTCGAGTTCGACAAGTCTCAACGGTCTGTCACTCGGTTCTCCTCGTGGTGATGATTCGGGAAGCCGACTAACCCATGGAACTGATATTGTGTTTGCTGGCAATGTTTCGAGTGCATTACGACGGCACCGACACGAAGCTAAAACAGGATCACCCCACGGTATGAACCAGACCGCACGAAGTAGCTTCGAAGGCGCAATGAGCAGTGCCAACTCGCATCTTTTTTCGAGTCCTAGAACTTATGATCGTCTTAAGACTCAGGCAGGAAGAATCTCAATCACTGACACTCTTGATCGCGCGAAAGAGCTTGATTCTCAAAAGCACAAGTCACGCGACGCACTCGTCGAAGAGCTCAAAACTTGGCAGCTCGACAGTGTAGGAATATCCCTAGCCGGTAGTTCTTGTGCTTATGATGAAGCGTTGCAATTTGAAAACGTTGCATCAATTCGCAGCAGAAGTCGTCGAAAAGGAAGTGTTGAAGAAATCGCTGGTGATGACATTGTAAGTAAAGCTCGAGTGGAACGAAGACTCAACACGTCAGTTGGCGGTTTGCGCCATGGTGCTAATGTTCGAGAAGCTTTCGTCGATCTTGTACGTAGCACAAGTCATTGTTCAAGGCCGAATTTACTTAATGAAACTCTAAAGCAACAGCCGACTTCACGTCTCGACGTTCATATCCTAGATGTCAAAGATGATAGTAAGCGACAATGCTCGTCATTAGAAACACCAAGGAAGGCGAACACGACCACATCTAGCTGCACGAAGGCTTTGGGATATCATCATGATTGGAACCTCGACGTGCTTGCCCCTTCCGTGAATCTTTCCAGTGCAAAACGCCATTTACCTACATCTTTGAACAAACAGCAACTTGAGCGTTCCTTGGCCTCTGGAGATGATGCTGCTTTTAGCGATAGCGACACTGACGATGAGTAAGTGTCCCGTGAGTATGCTGCATGGGAGTCTTACTTGTCACGATCCACTTACTAAACTGTACTTGCTTGGAACATGGATTTAGATCACGTCGATGCCCAGCCAACGTGACAGCTAAGTCAATGTCAGCCCCCAAAAGAGTTTTCTTTAATGTGGTTGAAAGCCTGGATGCGATTGAAAAGTGGCGGGATGAAATGGATCTTTACGTGGACGAAGATGGCGGTATCTCAAAGGCAGGTTTTAGACGAAGCTCTCTTTCGCCACGCAAGATTGTTGAATCCTCTCAGAAAAGCAGAAGTGCCAGCAATCAGCAAATCTCGCCACTACGTCGAGAAGATTTAGAGTTGCCGCTTGGTCCTGGGAACCATGAGACTGATCACCACCTTGTTCGGCTCGTGAGGGAGAGACATGGTCAGTTTAAAACCCGAGATGGTTTTCGATCATACTTTCGTGGAATCGAGAAAGAGCGGCTGGAGACTATTTTACTTCAGGCTTTAGGTGATATAGATAAGGTGCGACGCCGAATGCAGTTGATGGTAGGTTTTTTTCGCCACGAGTTGTAGTGCTGAAATCTCAAAGCAACGAAAATAGTGAAGATCAAGTGCCACTTGTCGAAGTTTTGTCATAGTCGAATATTTAATACTATTGACTGGCAATTTATCATCATAACACTTGTTGACGCCTATTTTATGAACGGTAATCGGCGTTAATGGCCACGTACTCGTGCGTAAGGTCGATTCCCAGCACCTGTGCATCTTCAGAGCCAACCCCCAAGTCAATCTCGATCTGCCATACAAGACAACAATAAGTTACTTTAACCGTATCAGAGCACCATAATAACTTGCGCTTACCTCGACAAACTTTCCATGTGGCGGGTAGTTGTGCGAGCTCGCATCTAGTCCACCACGCGTGGGCTCAATCAGCATCGCGTCGCGCATGTGTGCCACAAGTTTGGCTTCAATGTCGTCGTTGAGTACCATTTCCCCGCTCTCAAAGATTAAAACGCCACCCATTCGAATCTTCATACGTCGCTGAATGTTCACGTCCTTGTGGTGTGACCCCATGTACTTGCCAACAGCCATAACGAGACGACCCACATTTGGGTCGTTGCCGGCCACCGCACACTTGAGCAGAGGTGAGTTGACTACCGATTTGCCGACTCCTTTAGCCATTTTCTTAGACAACGCGCCACTCACACGCACTCGTATCACATGATGCGCTCCTTCACCGTTGCGTACAACATCCTCACTTAATCCAAGACACACGTCGTGCAACGCCTGTTTAAACTTGCTTAACTGCTTGATGTCGAACGGAATTTGATCGGACGAAACGAGCGTCACTGTGTCGGACGTGCTCTGATCTGTATCAACACTAAGCGAGTTGAACGTGTCACCAACCACCTCCGTGAGTAGCTGACGCAACACGTCACGGGGTATCGACAAATCTGCACGAGGTTTGTTAGTGATCATGCAAAAACGATAAAAAAAAATTGATTTTGTACACACCCGTGAGAATGTACGATAACATGGTGGCCATATTGGGTTCAATCATTCCAGCACCTTTGGCAATTCCAACGATACGACCACCACATACGTCCATTGAGCGGATCTTTGGATACAGGTCTGTCAAAAGTGGTCAGAAATACATTTGACGTATAAAACGAGTTGTAACCCACCGGTCGTCATGATCCCCTCGGCAGCTGGTAGTACCGAATCTGATTGCAAATTTTTCACAAGTTTTGAAAGGTTCTGGACAATGGCATCCACGGGAATCCGCCAGCCAATGACGCCCGTGGAACAAGGCAGCACTTGGGATCCTCCCTCAAGTCTTAAGTGCTTGGCAAGATTCTCACAAACTTCCTCTGCGTCAGCCACTCCACCACCGCTCGCGCAAACGTTCGAAATTTTGTTATTGACAAGGATCGCGCCGAGCTTGGGCTCGTGCAGACGCTTTCGGCCCACAAGAACTGGAGCCCCAGGGAAAGCATTTTGTGTAAATACGGCAGCAAAAAGTGGCGTAGGTTTTACGGGTTTGATAAGGGTCATGGTCATCTTGGCTGGGAGATGGGGCGCCTCTTGTGGCACGAACGCGAATTGGGTGGTGGCCACTGAAAAGCCCCACGGCAGGCGGCTCTGGTGAGCTTCGAGATAGTCCATATACTCATGGCGCGATTCAAACACAAACGGATGACCATGGGTTGACAGGAAACGCGCTTGGCGTAGCGAACGCGAGCGGGTGACTGACGAGAGGCGCCAGATTCCCATGACAACTTTTTTCCTCGGAAAAAAATATCCAAGGTTTAGATGATTAAGATTCTTGTGGTACACCTTATATAAGGATTATAATATAAGCGAGTTCTTAAATGCGATTAAAAATCAAATAAGACAAGATATATAGCATCGCAGTGACGCTTGGGAAAGAGCCAGATGCAGAATTGTTTTATACGTTTTTTTTCTCAGCAGGTAAACTTTGTTGCCGCTGTGCCTGGGGTTCACGCCATATGATTTGCCTGAGGACGAAGAAAGGCTTTGTAAGGATTAAGTACATGGATCTGCTCGCAGTTCGCGACAACTTCAGGGGTGTGTAAGTAAAGTGGGTTCTTTAGTACTAGTTTGCTTAGCCGAAGACGTGTCGCGGACTGCCAGTGGGGTTTTGGCCCCGCTGGCAGTCGGCGACAAGTCTTCGTTTTTATTCAGGCAATATTAGCAAAATCACGGTACTACATCGGTATTCAATAAGGGCGCAGAAACAGTCGTGCCCATCACATGATCACGTGGGACCACAACTCGTGACTCGACATACCAAACCTTCTTTGCGTCGCCGGTGGTCGGTCAATTTGCTGGCCATTTTTTTCAGTCTTGTCGGTTAACAGGGAGAAGCGCGACAACTAGAGACCTGCCTTCTCTGGAACAACCGCATTAGATAACTTTGCATCAGCATGACGCAGCTATTTACGCTGCTGATGACGAGCTGCGCCTTCGCTGCACAAGGTAAAAATCGCAGCGTTGTAGATAAGGGTTCAGTTACCAACGGAAATTATGTTGCGGTGTTTTGCATCATGGTGCAGCTGTGAGAGCGTTGGAAGCCAGTGAAGCAATGACGTTCGACCGCGTGCCACTGATGAAAGAAAATCGCAAGCTAATCGAAGGTCAAGTAAATATGGCGAGGTATATTCCTGGAGAGGTCATGGCGGCACAGGACGAGGAGCGTTCGGCTGCTGTGTGGCCTATCTCAAAGGGAGTGGTGGCACTGACTGGTCCAAAGACGGTGGGTCCTGAAGCGCCATTTGACTGTGGTATGAAAACTTATAAGCGCAGCAACGTGGCGTTTCAATCGGGTGTCAAAATGACAAAGGGAAACGCCGTGTTTGTTATTCAGGCCGGTGGGACCCTGAGTAACGTCATTATCGCAGGGGGGGGAGGAGTATACTGTGAGTCGCACAATTGCGCGTTGGTCAACGTGTGGTTTAAGGACTCAGTACAGGGAGCGCTGCACATTAACGCAGGAACAGGGATTACTACAATTACAGGTGGAGGCGCCCGAAATGTGGCCCGTCGAGTTATTTTTTGCCAGGCCTCGGGTACTGTAGTTATTAGTGGCGGCTTTTACATGGTCAATTCTGGTCGATTGTATGAGTCGTGCGGCACTTGTGGCCCGGTCAAACGTGCCGTTATTGTGGACGGGGTCGTGAGTATCAATCCGACGTCAGAGCTCATTCGCTTGAATGCAAACTACAATGATCGAGGCATGATCTCCAAGGCGAGCATAACGACACGTATTGCTAACTTTCCCGTGTGCACGGCCTTTAACGGTGGCGCCACACCAACTATGCTGAAAGATGGAGCGTCCGTCTGCAAACATTCGGAAGCTGGAGTGACGATTAAAAAATTGGCTTAAGGACGAAAACATTCGAGGACCGATGAGGTGGCTGACCAGCAACCATTCCAATTCGATCTCTAGAGAGATTGTAGTGCTTTCCAGCCAGTAGTGCCTGGTAGTATCGAACATGAGAGAAGAAGCTAATGTCTGTAATTATATATGCAGTTGACAAGAAAAGTGCGTTTCTACATTTTGATGTCAAGAGAAATCGAAAAGAGCGACGACTTGTAGGTATCAACGTCGCACTTTGAGCGCAATATCGTCACAAAGTGCTGAACTTGCTCCGCCCGCAAAGGACCCATGGCGCGTGCTTTTAGCAGCATTTCGACGATTGTTTGTTGACGAAGGTCCTCGACATTCTTCGTGATAACTTGCTGCAGAGCATCGACCAGTGCGACGTGCTGAAAGACATCAATCTCACTACCGATTGAAGCCGCAAGAGCAACCATGACGATGCTGGCACTATGCTCGCACGTGCTGGCCGTAATAAATCCGGTGGCAACGTAATCTTTCATTTGGTCGTAAAGTAGTTGCACGTTAAGTTGCTTGCCTGTGTGTGATAATTCTTCAAGGCATTTATAGATAACATGAAGAACGCCCGGGTCGGCCTCGTTGCTACTTCTGTGGTCGTAATACAGCTGCTTTGCAATCGCCACTGAATCCCAATTTGGGACTAATGGTAAAAGTCGATACGTCGCTCCAGAAGTACCTTGAAGTGGCAACTGGTGCTCGGTTCCACTCGCGTCTGCAGACTTGGTCAAACTTTCAGCATCCGCAGTCACTAGCATCGTATGGCGTACAGCCACAGGAAGACTCAGCAACACATCGACATACAGTGGAACGAGCTCCTGGTATTGCTCAAGATTTCGAGCCAGAGCAGATAGACCAACACGCCTCAAATTGAGACTTGCGTTCGAATGAAATTCTCGCTCGATGATAGTTAAACATAATTCAATTTGCTCTGTAAAATCTTGCGCAGTTTCCTCTAACATTGCGCCGTCTTTATTTGCGCCATCTTCAATCAGCATTTGCTGAGCGGGTGCAACACGAAGTAGAGCTGCTGCAACAATGACAAGTTGTGCTTTAACTTCCCACCACGCATGTCGAGACGAGAATTGATTAATACGGGGCAGTAAGTCGACGACTAAGTTTATATCAAAACTTAATAATGGAACTAACATTGACAAACACGCAGCACGCAGCGTTTCACACGATGTTTCCAATCCAATGCTGCAGTAGTAGTGGTATAGGTCCACAAGAGCTTCATCAAGTTCGGTTTCTATGCCAATTAAGATCGTGAGCATGTGGATAAAGAGTGGAATGTCATCTGCCATTGCTTCGCGCAAGTGTTTAATTGCTTGGATATGTGCCAGCACTGTATCGGGTAAGAATGCGTAGAGTGTACGAAGCAACGAAGCTCGTTTATTACCATTGCGACGTAAAATTGGCGTGAGCTTTGGAAGCAGATATTCGGACATAAGAAGTGAAGCAGCCGTTCCATCTCGACAAGCACATTGCTGCCCAAATATTACAAAGAGATGAACTGTTATTTGAAAGAACTCATGCGCTTCATCGTATTCTGCAAGAAAGGGATACATCAGTCCGACAAATTTCCAAAAATCTCTTGGGAACTCTAAAAAAGCCAGGCCTAGTGATTCAGCTTCCTCTTCGATATCTCGAAGCACCTCTATACATTGTAGCTCTCCAAAATATTGTCCTTCGGACGAGGTTTCCAAAAAACACTCAAACTTGTCCTTGCCTCCACGAAGATTAAGAGTGAGTCCCATACTGAGAATCTTGTTCTCTACCCTTTCATTTAGCAAATCAAAGGGCCGACGTCTCTGAACAAATTCTGACTTTGTGGCACCATAATTTGCGTTCAATGTTGTGACACCACCACCAGCGTCACCAATGGAACTTTGTGAGTCAGAAAGAGCTAACAAATCAATTTCCTTTGCTTCTCGAGTAGCGCGTAGCTTTTCAAGCCTTTCCTGGTTGACAGTTTTAATTTGGACCTCACGCACGATCTGCTCCGTCATCAATCCAGGAGAATTGCCGTCGTGACAAACAGTTTTTCTGGCTCCGCGCAGCACTGTGGCTTTGCTGGCACTACCAAGCGCTGAATAACGATCCGGTGTGCCTGCCATTAAGCGTTCAAGCTGATGCGTTTCATCGAGCTGCGAGTGGATATCACAAACCTTACGATTAAGTTGCACCTGATCTAGTGTCTCGGTAAATTCAGACTCTCGCATCTTGTCTCGAATAAATGCTGAGTTGGTTGGCTTAGCGTACGGCGGAATCTCTTCCGACGTGTTCAAACTTCTAGCGATGTTCGAGGGGGCCGCGATATTTTTTGTATCTAATTGCGGAGGTTGATTAACAACCGTGGACTGAATGGTGCGTTTGGTTAAACACTGATAGAGTTTCGTAAGAAACGCAACTGCAAAACCATTTTGGCAGTGGATGATGGCATCAATGTCGTTTTTAGTATTCAGAGGCTCTAGATCGACAAAGCGACCAAAAATTTTAGTCAGTTGATCCCAATTGTCCTTTCTAACTTTCATTCCAATGCCGTTGTCGTACGAGTGCATGCTTATGTCCTTGTCGTAGTAACGCGATAAGATCTCAGCCACCAGGAATCCATTGGCAAAATCTCTGTTACAGACGTCGGATACAATTGGTTGAAGCAACAACTATATCGATACGAAGTAACGCGCACCTCTTGACGTTCTTGATGGAGTAGGCCAGGTCGAGACTTTGGATCCAGCGCAATAGCTCACGATTTAGCTTGTTATTCCTCGTGTCCTTTGTCATTTTGTTTTGTGCCATTTCAAGCTTATAGATGTAGCCATCGGTTAAAAATAGGCTTGTAACCAGCGCTCTTCCTACCACTTTATGTGTTTCCTCCTCTGCCCAAAATTTAAGCAAGAGGAAGCATGAACATCTAAATTTGATCTTAAGCTCAAATGAAGTGGCGCTTGTTGAGCACACACGATGAAACGGGGCTACCTCGTGTTCTATTTTTTAGTCAATTGGAATTTGGAGCGGCATTTGAATGTAATGTAATGTAATGTATTACGTTATCGCGTTGCCAAGTTATGCACGTGCTAGGCTCAGTCTGGCTAGTCCACGTCATAGAGTGGTGTCCGCATACGTCGGGTCTCGTTCGGCGGGCAGTGCAGCCAGCACCGAGGTCGTGAGGGTCTTCCATTATTTTGCTTAGCTCTGACTTGGTAAGAGCCCAGGTGGCGCCCGGTGCTGGAGACCGTCGCGTCGAGGGTGAGACTCGTTAGAGACCTGCAGATGCCCGAGAGCACCTGCCCGAAGCGCGCGAGCATTTAGCCCCCGCGCTTGGAAGGAGGGCGTCACCCCAACCTTTTCCAAGCTACAGTAGTAAGTGTTGCTGGTAATTTAATCAATCCGCCAGCTCCATTACCACTTCGTCAAAGCACTTCTCATCTTCCTCTCCCAGGTATTGATCAAGTATGTCAGCGCGATTTTATTCAAGGCAAAAATCGTCTTCCTCAACGATTCGATCGAGCTTGCTTCGAACGGCCTCAATGGAGAAGAGGATGAGGACGACAAATTGATTCAAGCTGTTGTACCACTACATTCTCAGAAGCCGATGTGGTGTCTTTCCACCGATTCGCCTAGTGTGATGGCATGCCTGCGTCAACTGGCGCCTCAATCAAACTAGTTCGCGTTAATGCGGCGGGTGTGCGCCGCATTGGGGACACAAACTGTGCATGGACTGGCTAAAGTTTCCAGTCATGAAGAAACAGTAGCACAGAACGTCTTCATCGTGAAGAAGATCAACGCGGTGCACCTACTATCCTCTGAGGACAAGTACGAGGACGTAACGATGGATGACGAAGTGCATGAATCAATCATCGACATTGACCATTGAGAGAAGGCCGCAGTGCTACATGTGAGCGCACACCAATGTATAGGGCGCGCAAGTTGAAGCCGTCGTTGATTTGGGCGCAAACGGACGACAGAGATTTACAGCATCTCGTCAAAGTCCTCATATAAGTACACGGCAACCCAGCTGGTGCGAGCGGAATCACAAGACCAACAACCGAGTGCGGACGAATCAACGTGTCCGTCTTGATGCCGGCAAATGTGAGCGGCAGGTCGCCATAGCTTTCCACTCGACGTATCTGCAGAGATCGCTGGCGAAGAAGCGCACCGACCTTTACACACAAATGTTTGCGATGACTAAGAAGGATGAGGAGAAACGACGATTCCTGGGAAAAATGGACGAAGAGGATGATAAGGACGAAGAGCCCTCTTTCAAGACAAGACCTTTGCGAGCAGATTTACGGCCGGAAAATTTGCGCGAAAAGAAGGACGTGGGCCCGCAAACCAGCTGGTTGAGGACCTGCCTGCCCGCATTGTTCGTAGCTCCGTCCAGCGTCATGCACATCAACCTGAACTTGCTGATTTGTCGCAGCGAACGCGCGCGTGTACTCATAGATGAGCAAAACGCGCCGATGACCTCCGGCGAAGGAAACTCGTATATCGGGCGAATGTGTTTTAATCATGCTTTCAGATATTCATTCTCAAACATTGTGAAAGACGTGGCAGCGCGGTGCATCGCCGTTGCAAGAAGCTCATACCCTTCTCAATTCATTTGCAGACCTGGAGTCGCACCTGCGAGGTATCGAAGAAGAGTACGTACTACAAAAAACCCGCAGCAGTGGCTAGACGATTGGCGGGCGGCAGCCGGAACGTCGTCGTCGCCCGTGTGTTCGTCAGGTAGATTTCCTAGCCTTTCCGGAATCCAGGACACTGATCATTGTTGGCGTGGCGTTGCAGAGCTTACAAACTCCAAGCGAATCGTTTATCGCAATATTTGCATTGCGCTTGCGCAGACTTCTGCATCCCGGTTGGTGCCAGTTTGTTAAACTTCTTGAAGGGAAGACTGTGGGCGTTCGGCACCAGTCATGTCAGCAATGCTTGAAGAACGATGGAAGGATTCGACGGTCGTGAACTGACGCGTGGGGTGATCCGTGACCGTGGCTCACCCACAGGCATTTAGAGTTTGGGTAGACTAAAAAGGTAAAAAAAAGGTATGTTTTCAGGCATTAAAAATGCGTTTTAAATGTGCAATTTTAAACTCGATTACAAGTAAATGAACTACTATCATCGCAAAGGTTAAGCATCAAGATCCAACTCAAAAAGAAAAAAGAATTAAAATTGCTAATGACTAAGGGTTTAATCTTTAATGTTTGAGGTTGCAACACTTCTTCGTACATTTAGTGATAGTTAGAGCACTTTGTAAGACCCCTTTGCAATAAATAAAGTCCTGACTGCTGAAGCACCCTGGTACAAACGACAAGCTTACATCTCTCACAAGTATTCTAAATGGCCTCACAGCGGTGATTAAAAGGTTGTATTGCGAAGCTACAGAGTCAAAAATAAACATCAAGCAGCCGAGATTTTACTTAAATTGTAAGATCGCCGATTCGAAGCGAGTAGATTCCCTTGCACTCGACTGAGAAAATTGTGTGGAGATGGCGGCGCCTACATAATCCGACATCGGTCCCGACCGACTATTGTTCAATCGAGGGCTTTGAGAAGTCAATAATGTAATTGCCTCGCGGCTAAATGAGGCACCATCAGCGAAGCTGAGTTTTTTGCTGGTGCCACAAACGCCCTCTGAACTTTTCCAGATTGCTCACGTAAAAGGATATCCTTCAAATGTCAGAATAAGATAGTGTACAAGATTCGAGTAGAAGCATGGAATGGAGGGCGATCGACATCCACATGTTTCAGTAGCTGTGGGCCGCCGAAACCTGCAAAAGTCTTTGCTATGGAGGTAGAAATAAGAAGCAGTCACCAATGCAAAAACAGCGATCTCGGCGGCATTAGTATTTTATTTGTGTACGAGATAAGCCCCACGTGGAGCAGTGATTGATGCACTGACAAACTCTAAGGTAAAGATGAAAAGCCTCCCAGCTCCGCAACCCGAGCAATTTCGCGTTGCGAAATGGACCAACAGCACGCCACATACAACGCAGTCAGTTGAGCGCTAAAACTCCGACGCAATATGTCGACACCGAAGCTGTGTCAGATATTTTTGCTGCTCCATTAATTAACTACTAACTTTTTACGCGACAAACTGCAACTTACAGTGTTTAAACAAAAACTGAGCATAGATGGACCTGTTGGAAATAACACTTGATCACCTGACCTTATGGTCAATATGCCTTTGCCTCCTTTTTGTTTTCGGCCACTATTCTGTCTTTGAGCCGCCATCATGCAAAAGTTCGCAGCGCCCTTCTACCAAAAGCTGACTTCTCACTGCTTCGATTAAATCTAAAAATCGCCAACAGCGTCTATCGTTTCTTCTGCTCTGATGCACTACAGTCTTAAACACGTCCACTATTTTCTATTCTCCATGTCGCAATCACTCGTTCCACCTGTGTATCCTGTACCAGCTTACTACCTACTCAAAAAGTCAGCGCCATTCGATCTCTATAGCCTTCCTCCTCTGCCGACTCGCGTATCTTGCATTTCTTCCAGCTTTCGTCCCTTCTGTTTTTCTACGGGATATCAACAACGCTTCGAGAAACGTTATCTATAAGTTGCTTTATTGGTGAACAGCACGCTACAGAGCATAATAAGATAAGTTTGAAAGCATAAGATCTAAATAGTCAGCTTTCATAACAAAATAAGTCGTTTACGTCTCGACGTTTTGCCACGTTGCAAATTCTAGTTGGTTGTATACCAGTTATAAAATCTCAATGAAAGTCAAAACTTTCAGGGTGATGAGTTATTTGGAGAATGAATAAGATTACCAAAAAAATAGGGAGTGGGAGCAAGCTGGAACGTTTATGTAAAGACAAATCTCCTTTGAGCAACGGAAGTAACTAGGCTTCTACCGGCGATAAGCGTCATTAGTCCACACAGACACCGTACATTATATCCCTATGAGCTCATCTAAACCACAAAATATAAGCTTGTACGGACGACTTGATCGGTTTCGAAAGAGCTCCACCCACTTCTAGAAGCAATGAAGCAATAGCAAGGAGGAAAAAGGCTGCCTAAGGCTCAAATTGCACACATATAGTAGCCAATCAAATCGATCACGTACCTTGGGTGCCGTTTGAAATCTTTCACTTGGCATTTTTACATTTCTAAAAAAAAAGTCGGACCTAGCTAGCATCCCATAGCCACAAAATACCGGGGACGCGATCCAGCCTGTCGAAGTATACGTAATGTGAGACCATCAGCAAGCCAACAGAATTCTCGGATATTCTCCCTCATTATTCGATCGGAACCGTGCAAATTTTGCGAGAGTCACTCCACAACACAGCGAAGATAGTGCCAAGAGACACACTAAACGATAGCGATCTTCAAGGCTTTTTGGGCTTGAAGCAATAAATTTTATTGGGATCCAGCATTTTTAACGAAAACTTTTGATGGTCTGGAATGCGTCGTTGTAGTATTTCGCAGCATCAGCAGCGTATCATTGCGTAGAAGTTTGTGTTTTGGATCATTATTTCAATTGCATTTATGCAATATAGAACCCATAGCCACCGTAATATTGGCTCCAAGGCTACGCTATTCGAGTAGACATCCAAGTCTACCTAAAGCAGCGACTTGTCGATGCAGTCTAGATGTCTCACCCTGTTTCTCGTAGAGGGCATGGCAAGATAGTTTAGCTTTTTCTTAAGGTTTTGAAATAAGTCGCGAAGTGGCCATCGGGATCAAACCCAAATTTGTTTTAGCCGCTCATGACTTTTTTAAAGTTAAAGGGTGGAAGTAGCATCTCTGGTGTATTTTTGCTGCCAAGTCTAGGAGTGGGTCGCGATCTTAAGTAGTTGCTCTTTCACGAGTGTTATGAGCTCTTTGTAAATTGACGCAGCTGACCCACCTCGCAGAGCAGGTTGAAGTCGTTTGGAGCGGCTTCGGGGTATAATTTAAACGGCCATCGCATTCTGTGCAAAGAAACAGCGGATATTTTGTGAGTATGTTGCAGTATTTTGGAGTCGTTCTCGGAGCTTAAGCTCTCCGCGTTTGGCTTGACACTATACTGAAGTCGAGACATCGTGGAGGTTTTTGTAGCATACCAAAAACTCACCCAATTCTAGTATAAGCTCTCCAGTTGAACCTGGTGCTAATAGTGCGAAGAATTACCAAATGGATTAATGTGCTTGACTTATAGACAGACGCACCGACCACGCAAAATGCCTCACTTTTAAGTAAAGAGGAGTCCATCATATTTCTAGGGTACAAGACCCGACCTGGGACCCCTCGTTGATGAAGTCGCTAAGGCTGAAGTTCAGTCAATAGCCCACTGTGCATACCATGGTTAAGTCCAGTGGCAAAGACCGCCATCGCAGTAGGTGGTGGGCTTAACAGCTCGCCCACCTTCGACTACGGGAGCGAGGCGCCATTTCCGAGAGTCTTACTCACTCTGTGATCAACCGTCCAAACAACTCGAAGCTGACAATGCTAGGCAAACGCAACGTTTTATCGTCCCTATCGAAAATATTTTCGGTCAAAGCCATGAATACGATATTAAATTTGGCGTCTTGCCCTGGTATCGCCAATCTTGACAGCAAAGATACAATTGGGCTCCGGTCAAAGATGTCTTTATCTTGGAACGCTGACTAGTTATGTATAAATATTTTCTTGGTACCAATCCACTCGTTTCTTCGTTCTTCGGCAAGGCAATATCTAACCTTGCGAGCAAACGCACTGAACAATTTAAAACATCAGCGCCAAAATTTAGAGGTAAGCCATTCTTTCGCTGTCGATTTTTCCTCGCGTCTTGGCTTACTTAAAGCATCTACCAATTATAGTATATAAGCTTTTCTCTTCAGAGGTCTACAGCAGCATTAACCCAGAGGAACCGATCAGCATTATGTAGGATCTCTGCAGCAGCGATATGGCTTGTATAAAAGCACATGTACTAGCGATCAACCCGTTTCTTGAAGTAGCATTTTTGTTTATATATGTGTGCAAATCTTGGAACGCTCGACTTGACTCGGCTTCCAGCCAAAAACAGACTTTAATTAATGTCGTTCAGCACTTTTAAGCAGCATTTCTTGGTGCTAGATTGGATTGTACCACACTACACAAGTGACGGCGTCATAAAACTTTACGTAGCCTTGACAAAAGAAACATCAACCAGTTTGGTGGCCTCTATTGCCGCAGCTCTGACAAGTCAAGCGATCTTATAAGTGTAGGTCGTCTTGGCGGTATAGCCAAGGCTGCATCTCGCTGAAATTGCGTCGGACCATGTGCGGTAAGCGAACCATGCCGATGTTTTCTTGCTATAATTACCTTCTTTGCCATTAAGCGGAGAATAGCATAGTGCGGTAGCCAAAATCCTTGCTGTCGTGACCGACTTCCTGGAATTAATCACTTCATTTTATTCAGTTCGAAAGCCCAATAAAAAGTGCGATTAGATCATGCAGTGCAACAATATTTGTACAAACACGATGCACATTGTATAGTGCACAATGTTCGGTAGTTAACGGATACCAAACTCGAAAAGGGGAACCGGGTACACCTTTCACAGCGTTGAGTAAGCTTGTAGATATGCTTCAAAACTAGGTAACAATATTACATGATTATTAAACGATCCTTTAATACTTAACTGTCGGATCACATTTTTGTTGCGATCATTACGGGCTGTCACTCAGGACGATATTTTCACCCATAGCCGTTCATGAGAAGAGCGGTGGCTCTGGTTGCTTATTTAACCCGCTCAATGCAGCATTTGGGCACACAAGAACCAGCAAAATCTATGTCATTACTGGCAAATGTGATTTCGCGGCAAAAGCGATTATTGTCCTCCGCTGTTCTGTAGACAGCCATAGATTGCGAGTAGACTCCGGGAAAGCAAAAACCGCTATGGCTTGGAATACACCAGGTTCCCGACCGGATCGAAGTCTACGCTACAAGAATGCTCTAGATTTTATGACTGATGAGACATAAATTATTTCTCGAAGAGCCAACACTAGGATAATTCGAAAGCACTAAAAAAAAGTCTACAACAGGCAAATATTCTAAGGAATACAAAGCCGTCAAGGGTTCTTTGCGACATATTCGATCGAACCATCGGCTGTGCGTTAGTATTAACACCTTGAAGACAATCATGAGCGTGACATCTTCTCTGAGCCCTGCTTTTCTTGAAAGTGGAATGCAGTGAAATGGATCTCAGTGCGACGCTGGTAGATTAAGGGTCCATTTCTCTCTGAATGGCCAGAAAGCATACCCAACTTGTAGGCTTTTTACTTGCCTTAAAGCAAGCACTGAAAGCGTAACGTGTGTTCTCCAGAGTTTCAGCCCTTTGGGGTATTTTCAGACTGCACCTTTATGGACAGCAATATATGCGCCCTATTTTTTTACTTAAAATGGCGAGATGCTGTAGATTGCAAACCGTAAGCTTTGCATCTAATACAAATTTGGCAGCTTGGTGTCCTCGCCAACGCGCTTTCACGCAAGCCAGAATATGAGTAGGCTGATATCAGCAGGCATCTGTCGAAAACGACTAATCTCATTTGGTAAGTAAAAACCATTTTGTGTTAAAACACACCTCCTTATTTGATCTAGTCGTCTAATAAAGGGTCACATCGACTGTGTAGTGCCAAGTTTGATGATGGCGCGATCGTAACACACTGTACGTGCCCTTGATCATTGCATACTTGACCAAAATAAAATGTTATACATGGGCCTCATAGCAATTTTGATATACTGACTCTGCTATACCACTTTTTATGAGCGCCTGTGACACTGTCTTGGCCAACAGAGGTACATGCGACCACTGATTTTAGTAGCGCCATTTACACTATAAGCGGTCGGCGAAATAGCCTGCATTGAAGACTCCTGACTGAATCGGCGATCAGGACCGAGACCCCAACTGGGCTTATGATAATAGCACACTGCTAAAATGACGCTGTTGTGTCCTGCTCTGGATCGACTGCTGATGCGTTTTCTTGTACTGCGCGCTATGGATGCTACTGCCCACGTTTTTAAATAGCCTCAGCAGATGATAACACTCATACCTGTCTTGTATGCCCGTATATACAACTTGTTACAACCCTAAAGACCCGTCTTTGCATGTAGTCTATACTTTGAGCCCTTTTAAATAGCCACTTAGCTGACCAGGTGCTTGAGCATAGGTGATTTGGGAGTCAGTAAAAAAAGGTACTCCCAAGCGATCGACAACATCCGCTGCTTCATCACTTGTTTAAACTCGGCCCCGCGGTGAGAAAGTGATTGCTTCCTCCCGATAATGGGCTTCTGTCTGTCCAAGTGTATGCCTGAAAGTGACATGGCAGCTGAGCTCGAGGCCGAGCTGGACGAGTCGAGCCACAGCTACTTGCCTCATTCTACGGGGCAATCCACCTTCGGCATTACTTCTCTGCTTGCGGTTCGTCTCGTTTCCTAGTCTACGCTACACACTGCGACAAGTCGACTTACTTTGCGAGTTTTCTGATGTGATTTTTGCAGGCCGATGAAGTTGTGTGCCTTGATGTAATCGGTGAAGGCCCGTCGGGCGTCATTTACAAGGGCTCGTACCGAGGCTCAGTGGTGGCCGTCAAGAAGATGAAGATGGTTTCACTGCCAACGAAACACTCGGCTAGAGAGAACATGGAGATGGAGCTCGAGGTCGAAGCTACGCGCATGGGTAGCCTGCGACACCCGAATACGGTGCTCTTTATGGGTGCTTGTTTACAAGAAGACTACTTTTGTATTGTTAGTGAGTACTGTACGCGCGGCTCGCTTTTCAATGTGCTGCACGCCCCTAAAGTCTCAGCATCAAGCAGAAGCAAAAACAAGCGTTCAGACTTGGACGTGCTTCCGCGACCAGCTTCGACCAATACACTTACTGCTCCTGACATTGTGAATAAGAAAAAGGCGAATCTCAAATGGAGTCTTCGGATACGGCTAGCTCTTGGAGCTGCAAGAGGACTGCTTTATTTGCACAGTGCAGATCCGCCACTTGTCCATGGTCAGCTCAAAAGCTCAAATATATTAGTGGACGACTCCTGGAACGCCAAACTCGCGGACTTTGGTACACGACGGGTCGCTGATGCAGTGGGTTTTGATAGGAGTAGGATGAATACTATTGACGAGCGATCAGCGCTGTTGAGGTGGACGGCGCCTGAACTTTTAAAGCTTGGCGAGGAACGTATTCTTAAGGGTATATTTCCGAGCGACTGCTCGAGTCCGCAAGCCGTGGACATTTTTAGCTTTGGATTGATCATGTGGGAGCTCACAACTGGGGAACTGCCGTACGCAGACATGCATTCTAATACCGAGATCACTAGCTATGTGTTGTCGGGTTTTCGACCAATTATGAAGCCCGGCCAATGTAATATCAAGTGGGCGGAGCTCATGGCTCGATGCTGGTCACACAACCCATCCAAAAGACCGAGTGCAGCTGAGATCGTTTCCTCACTCGAGAGCGTTAGCAAGGCCGATGCCGTTGCACAGTCAGCGAAAAAGGAAACGCGTATTGTGAACAGCAATCGTGCCGATTATCGATTTGCAGAGAAAAAACCTCGCTCGCGGTCGAATGGGCCGTCGAAGTTCAAAAGCAACGTACGTGCTGTCGTTTGAGTGGGCGCACGACCATTCGGCGAGTTGAAACGTCACTATCAGTCAGAAATTAGCCAGCACCATACCGCGCTATGCGACGGTGTTCGTTCGTTTGTCGTATAGACGAACGGTTCTGCGTGGTGGAGTACAGACATTGCACTTATTACATCGCGGCGGACAGGACGCCAAAGTATAGCTACATAGTATTAAAATGTACTGGGTATCAGTGTCACCGAATTGCAATTTTATTGTGTCTCCGCGTCGGGCTTCACGAACGGTGTGTAGAATTTGGCGATGTGTTTCTCGGAAAACTCATCACGCAACATAATAGAGATACGATGCGTCCGCTCAACGAGTACTTCCTGTTTAAACGTTTGTGCACCAGGCAAAATCTCATGAGTGTAGTGGTAGCGAACCCTTCCAGTCACCATGTACATGGATCGACGTGGCAGAAATGCGTCAATGACCGAGTCTCCGTGTTTCTCCTTGAACCTCATAATGCTGGGCGAAAGTAGACTGATACCAGCCACCACACGGCCGGAAAACTTGATAGAGTCTACATGAGGTTTGATATAGCCATCCTCCGCCAGCTCGATCACGTGGACAGCCGGAAAATAGGTGAGCTCTTGCGGCAGGATAGCTGCCTTGCGGACCTTTTGCAAAATACGCTGTGTTTCGCTGGACCAGCGCGAACGTTCCATCTCCTTAAACTTTACGATAACATTGTCCCAGTGATCCTCCTCAAACCGGCGGCGCTTAAGGATGCGTGAGCACTCGTCTGACAAGACTTTTTCTTCATCCTCTGTAATTACGTCGAGCTCAATCTGCAGGTCGGCCTCGCTTACCAGCGCATCGAGGCAGTGTGTCGCATCTAGATTGTAAACATGCTGCCACAACGATCGCGGAGCAGATGTAGTCACTGCTGAGCTCGTTTGCCGTGCTAGTGATGGACGAAGAAGGCGTTTAGACAGCATATGTAAACTCATTTTACCTATTCGTATTTTTACTCAGATTCGTATCGAATCAGATTAATTATGATGTTGGGAGCGCTGTATACGGCATCGAGGAGCTCACGAGGAACTTGGTCGCACTTGAAGTGGTTTTCTGATAGCAGCGTAAAAAAAGACTTGCCTTGATCTCCAGCGAAGCGAGCTTCGTGCGCAGAGACGATGAGCGTGTCGGGGTTCGACAGTTGTACTATGGTGTGCACTAGCTTTTTCGAGATATCCGGATGGCCGTAGATCAGGTCTGAACACAGAATGACGTCAAACGGGCCCATCTTGGCTTCATCTTTCTCACCCCACATTAATCCATGCGCGCGGACTTTGCCGGAAATGTATCCGAGGGTCTGGTTCCGCTCAATGTTAACTTGAATCCAGGGAATCGCCATAGGCTGCACGCAGCAATACGTGAGAGAGATTACAAGCATTAAAATCAAAATCATTGTACCATGTCGGTTAGCACAACTTCCTCAGCACCGAGTGCTGCAGCAGCAAGGCCAGGCACGCCGACACCGCAGCCTAGCTCAATTACGCGCTTGTTTAGAAAAAAGTCTGGAGGGAAGAGCGCAGTGTTAGCCAGGAGCTTCGCCAGCACCAATGCGCAGTCCCAGACCTTGGCCTGTTGACCCTGTTTTTCTTGAAAAACGATCATCTTGTCAGCACATAGTTCCAGCGCGCTCTCGGTCACTATATCTTTGTCTACGCCCTGAACTCTTTGTTGTCTAGCGGCCAATCCCCAATTACGCTCTACGTATTGCCCCACGTATCGCATCGCCTCACGGCGTTTCTGTTGTTGATTTAAGGTTTCTACAAAGAGGTCGTCACTCTGCATGTGACTAAAAAAATCGTCATCGGAGCTGCTCTCGCTCATGTCCAGGAATTCTAGCATCTGTACTTCTAATATTCCGTACACTATTAAGTATACCTGATGGTCGCATTGGTTCTCAACATTAAATTCAAACACTACGATATTATTTTTTCGGAAAAGGTTGGGGTGACGCCCTCCTTCCAAGCGCGGGGGCTTAATGCTCGCGCGCTTCGGGCAGGTGCTCTCGGGCATCTACAGGTCTCTAACGAGTCTCACCCTCGACGCGACGGTCTCCAGCACCAGGCCAAACCCCCTTCCACGCCCTTAACCGCGCCAACCGCATCCGAATTGGCTCGTTTAATGTGAATTCTCTAGGTTCGAAGCGCAAGAAGCACGTAACACTCCCCGAAGATCTCCGGCGCTACCGCGTCGATATCCTTGGCCTCCGCGAAACCAAGATCTACGATAGAGGTGAGCACCGCATTGATGACTTCCTTCTTACCCTGAAAAAAAAAAAACGAAGCCAAGACCGAAGTCACTGAAATCCGCCGCCACTGCAACCCGTCGGGCGCCACTCGACACGCCCGATCCCGAGAAGAAACCTGGCACCACACTAAGAAGCTCGGAACACTCCTCGGCGATATTAAAGATCTATTTCGACGCAAGTCCCTGGCCACCCTCGCGCTCCACCGCCTCTGGTCCGTCTGGCTCCGCCCCACGTTCATCTCACCCAAGACACGCATTCGATTGTACAACACCTACGTTCTACCGATTTTGCTGTACAACTGGGCTCTTACCAAGTCAGAGCTCCACGGCCTCGAGAGTTTCCATCCCCGCCAGCTTCGCTACGCTCTTGGCTATCGCTACCCCCGACCCATTTCGAATGCAAGACTCTACGACCTCTGTGATGAGCGGCCGCTGAGACTACGACTGACACAAGCTCGCTGGCGCCTGTTTGGCCATGTACTTCGCCGCAATCCCGACATTCCAGCTAACCTCCAGATGCGTGCCTACTTCTTCTTCACCGCAGCAAAATGGCGCGGACGTCCCCGCACCACGCTCCCCTCGAAACTCGACCACAATCTTGTTTCCCGTGGCTCCGGCTTTCGACTTCGGACAGCACAAGACCTCGAAGTGGTACGTACCCTTGCACAAGACCGAAAGAAATGGAAGACCCTCACGACCTCGGTGCTGGCTGCACTGCCCGCCGAACGAGACTCGACGTATGCGGACACCACTCTATGCCGTGGACTAGCCAGACTGAGCCTAGCACGTGCATACCTTGGCAACGCGATAACGTAATACATTACATTACATTACGATATTATTTGTGCTGTTTTGAGCGACTGTATCAAAAAATGAAGTTCTCACATCAATGACACGCTTAAATTAATGCAATGGATATGAACGAGACGTTCGCAACGTTCGACACCGCAGAGACGGCGGACTGTGTGGAATCCTGCCCTGTGGCAGGCTTTGTGTCATCAATGGTAGTAGCTACGTATCAGCTCCATAAGGCAGCGGAAACTGGCGGGATCTTAGACCGCCGCAGTGGTAAGCTGCAACACTTTCAGTTGAGCTGCAACGCCGCCTCTGTCACAGACGGAGCAAATGTTTCTGTCCGTAAGATGGAAGAAGTCACGACGTCCGGTGGCATCTTTGACATAAAGTGGAATACAGAGGCTATGAACGGCAAGGCGGTGCTAGGCGCCGCCACATCTGGCGGCTCACTAGAATTGTACGAACTGACTTACAAAGGCAACGAGCACGTGCTACTCCATTTGGGGCTGACAACGGAGGCGAATGCTACGTCAATGTGCCTTTCACTGGACTGGAACAATCGTGTGCACTCAAACGCCCAACCATCAATCTGCGTTAGCCATTCAGACGGGTAAAAGCCATTTGCCTACAAGTTTGCGTGCATAGAGGACTCTGACAATTGTCGCATGGCACCGTCGCGTGTATATCTTGTCGTGGCAGCACATTGTCTATCTGGGACATCGCGTCGCATGGCATTAAACAGCAGGCTAAGGTATGGCGCAGCCGGCTTTATGTTATGTGTCAAAGTGTTTCGATGCATTGAGTAAAAAATTTCATATGAATTTTAGTGGCGCGCGCATGACCTCTATGGATCACCAATTGAAGTGTGGATTGCGGCTTTTGACTGTCACAACCCAAATTTGCTGCTCTCGGGTGCAGACGACGCAACGCTCAAAGGATGGGATTTACGTGCTGCTACTGGAACTTTTAAAAACACGCAACAGTACTCCATGGGTGTGTGTAGCATCCAGTGCCATCCGCATGATGAGCGTCTTGTGGCCGTAGGCAGCTACGACGAACAAATTGCGGTTTGGGACCACCGTAATATGACGCGTCCGCTAGTCATATACGGAGCTGGTGGCGGTGTCTGGCGCCTAAAGTGGCACCCGATTGAGACCCGCAAGGTATTATTTTACTCCGCGACTTTCCCTTGTGTACCGCCGACCGGTTGCTGTAGCACTAATTTTCAATGGTGTTCTTATCAGGAGCTTCTGCTTGCCGCGTGCATGCATAACGGTTTTCAGGTATTGGAAGTGGCTGCAGATAAAACGAAAGTTCACATGGCGGCGAGCTACAACCGGCACAATTCACTTGCGTATGGTGCGGACTGGTGGCTTCATCCGGCAGCTCTTCGGGCCAAGGCACCTGTCGTAGGGTCAGTTTCTTTTTACGATCATGCCTTCCACGTTTGGCGCCAGTCGCTGAAGTCATTATGCACTTCAAGTTGATTGAACGACCTCCTTTGATAGAATTGATGTGACAAGTAACTTTGAAGTAAAGTAATTGATTCTAGCAAGCCATTTCATAATTATTGTATTTTACGAAGCTTGCGTCTGCTTTTTCGGAAAAGGTTGGGGTGACGCCCTCCTTCCAAGCGCGGGGGCTTAATGCTCGCGCGCTTCGGGCAGGTGCTCTCGGGCATCAGCAGGTCTCTAACGAGTCTCACCCTCGACGCGACGGTCTCCAGCACCAGGCCAAACCCCCTTCCACGCCCTTAACCGCGCCAACCGCATCCGGATTGGCTCCTTTAATGTGAATTCTCTAGGTTCGAAGCGCAAGAAGCACGAAACACTCCCCGAAGATCTCCGGCGCTACCGCGTCGATATCCTTGGCCTCCGAGACACCAAGATCTACGATAGAGGTGAGCACCGCATTGATGACTTCCTTCTAACCTTGAAAAAAAAAAAGAAAAAAAAAGCCAAGACCGAAGTCACCGAAATCCGCCGCCACTGCAACCCGTCGGGCGCCACTCGACACGCCCGATTCCGAGAAGAAACCTGGCACCACACTAAGAAGCTCGGAACACTCCTCGGCGGTATTAAAGATCTATCCCGACGCAAGTCCCTGGCCACCCTCGCGCTCCACCGCCTCTGGTCCGTCTGGCTCCGCCCCACGTTCATCACACCCAAGACACGCATTCGATTGTACAACACCTACGTTCTACCGATTCTACTGTACAACTGGGCTCTTACCAAGTCAGAGCTCCACGGCCTCGAGAGTTTCCATTGCCGCCAGCTTCGCTACGCTCGTGGCTATCGCTACCCCCGACCCATTTCGAATGCAAGACTCTACGACCTCTGTGATGAGCGGCCGCTGAGACTACGACTGACACAAGCTCGCTGGCGCCTGTTTGGCCATGTACTTCGCCGCTATCCCGACATTCCAGCTAACCTCCAGATGCGTGCCTACTTCTTCTCCACCGCAGCAAAATGGCGCGGACGTCCCCGCACCACGCTCCCCTCGACACTCGACCACAACCTTGTTTCCCGTGGCTCCGGCTTTCGACTCCGGATAGCACAAGACCTCGAAGTGGTACGTACCCTTGCACAAGACCGAAAGAAATGGAAGACCCATACGACCTCGGTGCTGGATGCACTGCCCGCCGAACGAGACTCGACGTATGCGGACACCACTCTATGCCGTGGACTAGCCAGACTGAGCCTAGCACGTGCATACCTTGGCAACGCGATAACGTAATACATTACATTACATTACATTGCGTCTGCTCATTTATAAAGAAAGGACCATGACAACGCATGTATCGATCAAGTAAAGTTTTAGTACATCAATGCCATTATAACAAAATATACTAATCTTCACCTTTCGTACAAGCTCTGCAAACAGCAAAAGTCTAGGCGCGTTTAACAAAAGTACCTCGCTATATATGCACCGCGTCTCTCGGAGGAGAAAAGCTTCGCAATATTACCCTTCACTGAAGAGAAGCTGCTTCTCGCCCTCACCTCTTGCTGGCTCTTCCCCAGCATACATACATTCATAATATATATTTACATACAGAAAATGGCTTTCCTTCGTCGTAAGGCCAGTCGCACAAAGTGCACAGCCTTATTCTCTTCACCTTATATCCTGTATGGCGGCTCATATGGCCTCCTTTACTCGCCTTGAAAACATTGTTGAGCGCTCGGTAACGGTGCTGAAAGTAAGTACTTTTCCAAGACTAAAAGCTTTGAGGCGCGTGATTACTCATGAGACCTAAAACGTTGGACAACCAATTGTATATCAACATATGCCTGTACAGGACCGTATAAGCTTCATAAATTTCGATCTTGAAAGCAGAAGATTTTTTATCTTGTAGTGATTTATATCTTGAGGTCGACCGTGGCAATCAGGTTGCAGATTCTTCAAGGCTTCGCTTCCACATTCGCCAACAAACTCCTTCTTCAACTCAAAGGGATGCGGTCGTATCACTTTTCTTGATAAGCCTATTTTTTCGCTCGCCAGACAATTGTTTGCGTTAGTAAACTTGGTTGAAGACAGAGGTCTCGGAAGATTTGGTTTGCCTCTTACCCACAAAGAAGCTGAAATTAGCATTGTCGGAAGAATGACATATCCTGGAAAGTTTTTTTTCGTATTAATTTGGTATTTGTGCGCACAAGTCTGCGACAGCACATGAACTAAATACCGATCGTGTAACGTCAATAAGAAAAAAGAGAGTTGTTCAGCTGCGACTTCGAGACCATCCTGATGCTAACCCATTAGAAAGACGAGGCTTCCCCATGTTTTTGTCGAGATTCAATCGAGCCATATATTTGTGCAACTCGAAACGCGCGATGTCAAAGAGGATCTACGCCAGAATAATATATCACGAGAAATTCCTCGATATTAAATGCGTCCAGCAGTTTTGTGTAAGTCACCGCTTGAGTCAATCGATTGCGATGAATAATCGTCACTGCGATACGAGCACCATCGATCGCAAGGAATGAATTGCATAAGAATATGATTGCAAAAGACAAAGTGGCGGCATATGAGCTGCGTCTATTAAACTACGGGGATATTTAATCAAATTTTGAGCAGTACGATGACTGTCTCCGGTGTGCGGGGCCCTAGAGTCGCTGTCTCACTCACCCGACAGGCTTGCCAATAGCAGCGCTTGATGTAGATGCTGCTGAGTCATCGGTTATCAGATTAAAATGATAGTTTTGCTTTGCCTGACCTATACCGTCGGATGCAGCCGGTTGTGTTGCATGTCTTATGGCATTTAATACCTCATGAGCCTTAAATTGTGTGTCCCGCATTTTTCACGCCAAGACGGTCTTGTGCCAATATTTAGTGTCATGTGTCGACAGTGAATTCATTCACCTGACCTGAATCTTGCAGTGCTTTGTGGATTGCAGAACCTCGCGTACGAAATGATGAACCGGTAGACGAAGCAGCAAAAAACTCCAACTGAGCTTCTGTGTCACTTCTCGCGCCTTTTCTGCAGTGCTTAGGAGGCCTAAAGCAAATGATCGTACGATTAGTTTGCTCCGCAATGAAGATCCTCAGCTCGCGAAGAAAAAGTGATCGTTTTTATTGTTTGTGAGTGCGTCACGACACCAAAGATTTTTTTGTGTGGTGGTGAGCTCGTGCACGGTGATAAAATTGTTAGCATTAAGAATGTCGGGTAATGAAAGCTTTTTCGATTCACCATTTTAAAGTATATCCTTCTTGCAACATTGAGATGACTCTCTACTGATTAAATTAGGTTACAGGTGCCGACTTTTGATGATAGAGAAGAAGCTCAGACTCGTCAGCGCAATGACGAACTGCTCTTGAAGCGCTCCAAACTCGTGTTGACAATCAAGGCAAATAGTATAGTGTCTTGTACAATATGCATCTCTGTTTCATTTAGGACCAAATTACTTGGCAAAGGAGATGATGACCAGATGTCGACTTTATCTAGCTGAAGAGAGGGTTACTGGCAAGGACAAGAACACCGTAGTCCAAAAACGACTCGCATCTATTTGTATACTTAAGCCTAAATTTACTATTCATTTACTGAGATTATTTTGATGTTTGAAATACAAAACCATACTAAAGCCTCTCCTGAAGTCAGAGCAAATCGGGTTCCTACGTATAGGCGTTAAAATTGTGTAGCAATGATTGGCATATCTAACTCGATAATTATGGATTGATTGCTGATCTGACGGATAGGTTACGAAGGTAGGTGGATTGAAAGCTAGCAAATGGCTAGCTCGTCATATGAAGACATGCTATCATATGTGGTTGTAGAAGTAATATTGCCGCAAAAAAAGCTTGATAAAAGCATTTGTGAAGCATCAGTTCGGTCAGCACAACCGTACTTCATGCTTTAGACTACGTCAGATGAGAAAAGCGCGATAATGTGTGTGTGCAAGACGTGGGTGAAAATGCTATCAGTACTAATGAGTCTATTTGTTAAAAATTTATGGTTAGAAGGGAACAAGTATTTGCATGTACAACATATGCAAAAAGGAGTCCCTCGGCGAGGAAAGTATTCGCATTTCACACATATATACATGCTTTGTTTATATTTACAACATACATGGGATACTCACGAGCTGTGCATATTTTGTGCGATATCGTTCTATGAATGCGACCGACACAAATACTTAGCCCTGATTCGTATTTTAATGCTGTTCACCACGTCACATTCATTCACGTGATGACTTCGTGAGACACATCAAAGTTGCAAGTGCATGAATTTATACCTACGGGTATATATAACGATTAATGTAGGTGCTTTGGGGCTGTCTGAACAGAGCAATAAGGCAACGACTTACCCATTTCTAGAGCTCGAGTACTAGTGAGACATTTTCATGATCCTGCAGGATAGTTGCGCTAATGTCCTAAAGCAAGAAATTACTTAAGCGTCCCAGATTGCGTGCAGGCATGCATATAAGCTCAAAGCCTCAACGGCGTGTTCAATACGAGCCGTAGACAAGCATTGGCTATTGCGAAAATATAAAGCTATATTGCGACAGCAATAATTAAAAGCTAGACGGTTTGACAACATATAGGTGTGATACACGTGTAGCTAAACGTACTGGCATTTGCAACCAGCTTGAAGTGATCAAAAAATAATTTGGTATGCTTACTCAAATATGCACTCTTTTCACTTCCGTGAAAAAAAATATTTCATTGCAGCACCGCTTTGGTCAACGATTAAACGCAAAGCACAAATTGAAAACTATAAAGTTCTCTAAGTTTACATGACGTTGGTCATCGCATATTATATAGCAACCTGTACGAGCATGTTCTGCGGTAAGCATACTTCCTAAACGCAGTACATCGGAGCATAGCAGTAAACAAGCCTGAAAGTCAGGAAACACATACTTAACCATATTTTATAATGCACATAAAAGACCTGATCTTAAGCATGATAGTAAATACTGATTAGCCGGGTAGTGGAGTGATCTAGAACAGCGAGCAACACAGGGTGAAATTTGGTATAGAAATACCGCTCGCGAAGCGGGCGACACTTGGCTCGCAGTAGAGAGTCCATGGTGTGTAATATTCTGTTTAACGAATTTATTAAAGTAAAAAACAGCTTATTTAAGCTGGCTATAAGCGGCTACAATATGATTTCAGCTTTACGCTACGTAGTAGGGTCTATTACAAAACTTGCCTTAGCCGAATCGGTACTTTGGATATACGTAGCACAAATTAGGCTTTCTAGTTGGACGATCGTATATCTTCCTGCACACCTCTTTTGTGCAAAGTGCTGCTAGACCCCGTCACACTTGCAACATGTAATGGGTGACGTCATTTGCTTTAAGCCCAAAAAAAAAGTTCTATTACCACGCTTAGAGAAGAACAGATACCGCTGAACACTGCTCGTTAAAGTTGTCACTTGCTGTAGCGAGCCGTTACAAAAAGCCCAATTGCTGTAGTAAAAGCTAACTTTATGCCAAAAGGAGTCTTATAAAAATGGTAGCTCTTGGTGCACAACAGTCTCTCTATTGGGTTTATAACGGTTGGTTATTCCAATTACACCGAAATCAATCTCAATAACAAAGTTGGGTGTAGTACACAGAATCACTGGTAGAAAATCTTCATACAATCAATTTGTCGTTAAAGTTCAATGAATTGCACACGTTAGTTGCCTCAAGACGGGGGATGGTGTACGGTCGTTCAATCCAATACCTTACATTAAGCTTAGTCTTTGCGAAGTGATGTCAGACTGCGGTACACTAGCTGCACGTAACGGAGGACATAGCTAGTTTTAATCCGCGCAGATCAAGACGAATTATCACAACCCGTGGAACAGCACGCTATCCACTAAGCAGTGCTCGTAAACCACTTCACATGGTGTATTGAGCCGTTGCAAGAAGACGATCTTTAGTCGTTCACGATGACTTATCGTGAGAAAAAGCCTTGGGAGAATGCTGGCTTTTAGGACACGACAGTCACTCTATTGGTATTTATAACGACTTGATTCTTCAGGTTTTTCGAAGTATACAAAAATGCATACACTATCTGCCTCAATAAAAGAGTTGAACTTAGTGTAAACAAAACCAATAATCCAAACGTGTTTGCACCGGCTCATATATTGTGGTATATCACTGATACCGAAATCAATTTAGCTCCCACTTAAACTGTAAGTGTCGTGTGTCTATATACAAGACAAATGATTAGGTGATAATAGAATTGACATAGCATTACCTCGTTCAGTCTTCAAACTACAATATATTGCATATGTTGATCTGCGTAAGTCCAAAATTCCAAACACTTGTTTGCTGCAAGATTTGTTTTACCTTCTGTCTAATCTTGATGCACATCATACCCCGATGACGTGATACGAGTGCGACACAATTTTACACTACCTTTGCACAGAAACGAACAGGGGACCTATCACTACGCATGGAGTAGCGCCTTAGTGCTCAAAAGTTACGGCACTTGCTGTAGAGGACCGACACACTAAGCTGCCCTTTTGTAGCAAAAGCTGACTTTACGTTAAAAGGAGCCTTAAAGAATGGAGTCTGGTGCACGGCAGGCACTCCGTGGGGGAAATGTTTTCAAAGTGGATATAGTCCTTGCCTAGTAGATAAAGTTGAGTGTAGTGCATTTACAATGTTGAGTATAGTATTCAGAAATAGGATAAAAAGCAAAAAAAAAATGTACTGGTCAGACCTGTCTTCCAATTACAATATGTTGCAGACGTAAATTACTCAAATTAGGGGATGGCATACTTTCTATCATTTTGAGACCAAACATCTTCCTCCACACCTCCACTATGAAAGAAGATGAAAGACTGCGTAACACTTGCTGTATGTCATGAGTGACATGCATCATGGCAGGCAGAGCAAGAGTACTAGTACGGCGCATGGAGTAGCTTCGTTATTACTGAGCAGTTGATCGTAAGTCGCGGCACTTGTTGTGATACGACATAATTTTGGAGCAATAAGCTGATTTTCCAGCAGAACGAACGATGGAAGAACATTGGCCTCTGGTACACGACAGGCACTCTATCGGTATTTATTGTAGCCTGTATTTAGAGGTACTTCAATTGATACCGAAATGGATATAGCTTACGTGCAGATCCAAAATGAAAATCACTCGATGCAATGAATTGGGCTCAAGGTGCATTAAAGTAAACTCGTCAATTACTCAAAGACTAGGGTCTGAAAACGGTCGTTCATTCAAGATTTATTATTATTATGCATACCTCCTCGGTGGAGGACCTTTTTAGGCTGCGTCGCATTAACTTTGTGTCATGGTGGACTTAAAACCAGGCAGGACGGGGTCCTGTTACTACGCGTGGAGTAGCACCTCAATCACTGAGCAGCACTAGTAGTTTATGGCACTTGCTATAAAAAGACGTTACACGAAGCTTTCCATTAGCAGAAGCCTTGGATAATGGCAGATCCTGGTGCACGATAGATATCTTCGGTATTTTCAATGATACCGGAATGGTTGTTTTCCCTGCTCAAACTTTAGAGTTGAGATACACATTCAGAAATAGGATAAAAGCCGGATAAACATTCTATCAAATATATCGGCCATTAAACTGCATTTATTTGCCCACGTTAATGATTGATCGGGATGATAAATGGTCTTTTGCTTTGAGATTATATGTCTTTCTGCACACTTCTTTTTGCAAGTAAATACTAGATCGCGTCACTTTAGCTACATACCATAAGGGACACAATTAACATTGAGCCCGGGCTGAATGTATTGCACATACAAAAGCATCGATATGATGGGAATGTGATAAACATTGTATCAATTAGATATGTCTCCAAATGCAAAATATTGCACTCGTCCATTACCTGAAGACCAGGAATGGTATACGGTTGACCATTCCAGGATCTTATTCCCTCCTGCACATCTTCTCTGCGCAAGATACTTCTCAACCGTGTCGCGCTATATTTATGTCATGGGTGACATGGTCAGCATTATGGCCAGGTAGGATGGGGGCCCTCTCACCACGCGTGGAGTAGCACCTTAATCACTATATAGTGCTCGTACGTCACGACACTTGCTGTAAAGGATCTTTACACAAGGCCAACTTGTTGTAGTAAAATGTAACTTTCGGGTGGCAAGAGCCTTGGATAATGGTGGCTTCTGGTGCACGGCAGGCACCTTAGTAGTATTAACAGCGGGTCGTAATTCGTATAATATCAAAATGGATACAGCCCCTGCCTATATCGCAGAATTGATGGTTGTGCAACTACGACATTGCAGGCGAGATAAACATCGAATTAATTCGATTAGTCTTTAAACGGCAGCGAATTGTACACGTTAATTGCCTCAAGACCGAGGATGGTAAACAGTCGTTCATTTCAGTATCCTTTATCTTCTTGCACACTTCATATAAGCAAGGTAATGTTAGACTGCGTCACAATAACTGCTTGTCATGGGTGACATAGTTAGTATTACGCCGAGACAGAATAGGAAGCCTTGTATCACGCGTGGTTAACCACGTAAGATTTTGTATAGTGCTCGTAAAACACGGCACTTGCCCTAACGGCTGATGCACAGATCCGGTTTTTTGAATTAAGAGCTGACCTTCGCATTAATGAGCTTCGAAAGAACGATCGGTGGCTCACCTTTTCACAGCGATTGTTGCTGCTTTTTTTCTGGCCAAGACGTCAAAATCTCGGTATTTGTAACGGTTCGAATTTTGATTAAGAACGAAATGGGTAAGTTTCTCTTTGAATTACGGAGTTGAGAATTGTGTATATGCAGATTTAGAGATTGGTAAAATTGCAATGCATTGCACTCGACGATTACCACACATGCCTGATCCCGTCACACTTGCTGCACTCCATGGGTGACAATGCTAGCATTATGCCCAGTTGAACTGGGCAAGGCCCTGTTGCTGCGGTTTGAGTGGCACGTAAACCATTGAGCGGCGCTTGCTGAAACGGTTGTTACATTAAGGTGACTTTTGGTATGATAGCTGTCATTTTGTAAAAAAATCCTTGATAAGATGGTATCTATATTAATATCTCGGATTATGCATAGCATCAATTATGCTCTATCGGTATGTACACCAGCTCGTTTAATTAAGTATTTTATTGATGCCGGAAAGGCATCACATTAAGTGCGATGCATATTCAAAATTGTTGGTAAGGATAATCACTTGTGTAAAAGTATGATCCCACGGTACATAGACGTCATCTACGGTAATTGCCGTCATATGTTAGAGCACGCTCGCAATTGGCTAAAGATCAAGAAAAGGCGGCAATACACGTGGAGCTTAAAGTTGATCAGTGGCCAATTACACGTCGTCCAAGATGATACTGGAGGTCGCCCGCTTCGCTTTTTTGGCGCTCACGGATCTCGCCATGCTTCCGGCTCTTAGTGTAATGAAGAGGAATCGACGTCACTTTGAATTGTTCGTGGGAATTCTACATCTTTTAGTGGCCTTCACCTTTAACGCCGCCGAGGCGTTTGACACGGAATTATTTCTTAAGGAAGACGACTGGCACTTTATCTCGGACGTACTCACTGTGTCGTACTTCCTTTTACTCTGCGTGCACCTCATGGGATACAAGGATGAGAATCACAACATTGTCTTGCGCTATGTGGCGTTTGCGTTTGCTTGGATCTTCAAGACCAAGGACAGATGGGATGATATGCTCTATCAGGCGTTGCTCGTAATCTGCTATATCATCGGTGTTGCCTACCGTCGACTTTTCACGCCCGTCACCGATATTTCCCCGTTGGAAAAGCAGAATGCAATGAGCGCCTTGAAGTGGCTGGCTGCATCATTCATTGCTCTAATCATCGTCCTAATATTTGAGGTAGATGAGAATCATCATGCACTGGGATTTGCCATGGGTTTGCTGCACATCTCTGGCGGTGCGTTTTTCTACTACGCGTGGCTATCTGTGCCCTGCATTGATTCAAAGAAGGATGACTCCATTCCTACACACAGCTCGTTCGTGTAGAAGGTGTCTTTTACGGTAAAAGATGGTGCTGCATGAACATATTTTATTTTTGTTTGCCACTTTTACTGGGGCCGCTGAACAACACAATAAGGAATAGTCAAACGATCGATAACGATTCATATGAGTTGTGCAACCTCACCTGTTTGTAAGCGCACTAGAAACACGTAGCGTAGAAGAGCGACATAAAGAGCAACGTCAGGAAGAGGTATTGCACGCTCGCCGATAGTCAAAGTCTTGCTCAGGGAACTAAATTTAACGCAATGCGTGCGTTTTGTATACGTGCAGCAGGTTAAAAAGCAAATTCTTTCTTGCAAAAGCTCGTTGGACATCTTCATTCGTATATATAGCTGCATTGTGTACTTATCTTGCTACCCATTGTCTTTACGATCACTCTTCCTATAAATGGTCTAACCGTCAGTACAGCAATTTTATGAAAACGAAAACACGTCAAAGACTAGACGAATGCTGTGTTTCGTCGAAACAATACCGTGACAAAATGAGAAGCATGTTATTGCAAATAAAATTTGCATATGCGGAACCGATCAATTTGACAAATCAAATTTTGCACTTTTGTCATCGCAATGTTTTCAAAGGTTAAGGCTTCGGATCACTAGTGCGCGGGATGGCTATTCATTCAACCCATTTTGGCCCTTATTATACTATATCCACCCAACTGATATTTAGATCCGAGTCGGTCGGTGCACTTTTTCCTACCTCAGACTACATGCAATTTCCTCGCTAAAGGGTTGACACGATCGGCAGTTGCATTAAGTGTCTTAAATAATCATTTTGCCTACACTTTGCGTCGCTCTTCCAATGATTTAGCCAGTGTGGCGGATACTGCGGGATAGTCTACAAAAAAAAGCAATTCGCCGTCCTACACAAAAAACTAATAATTTACGGCCGTTGTTGCTGCTGACGCTGCATGTTTACAGTCCGCTGGAAAACTTGCTTTAAGTCTTCACGGATTTTTACACTAAATTGCACGATTCGCACAATCTCAACCTCACGAGCTTTTTTAAGTTTCTTGATTTTCGTCTCAAGCATACGAATTTGAGCGCTAGTCGTTCGAATGAGCGAACTTTCGTGACTAGTGCTTAAAGCATGAGATTGACTAAGCGAATCGCTCAAATAATGATTGAGTTCAATAAGCTTCGTCTTGTGCTGATTAATTTCGTTCGAGATCTGTAAGCACTTGCGATGACTAATCATGGGCACCTGTGGCACATCGCCAAGTTCCGTCATTCGTAAGAGACGCACAGAATTCATGATGTCACTCGACTGGACGATCATCGCGATTAATAGCTTATCGCGTCGCAACCTAGCAGCTTCCATAATGGGCTGGAGCTTGCTCAACAACGCCATGATGGGCGCTGCCGTGTAGGGTCCTTGACACGTTGCAACTGCTATCTGTCTAGTCAATTGGTCGCTTTGCAGCTCCATGTTTGTCACGTTCTGGTTCACTTCATGATACCGGTCCACCAACGAGTCAACTAGCGCATTTTCTGCGAAAAAGGCACCGCCAAGGGGTAAATAGTTCTTAGAATTGGATGTGCTGGCCATATCTGCGACAATGGCAGGCGAAGTCGGCCACACACCATTCGTAGTGCCCTCAGCGATCGCCGTAAAGGCTGATGGGACTTGCACCACTTCGTTGCTCACCGTTCTAGTCGCAAAGGGGGTGGTGCTAATACCGTTTTCCACCGATGATACAGTCGTACATTGCGGCGCGCTGTTATTCCAGTAGGTATAATTGCCTGCGTTATTGTTGAATGTGTTTGTTTCCTTCAAGGTAGGTGTACAATCTCCAGAGCCCGTCGATATTGCTTCGGGTAATGATGGTACGGGTGTTTCAATCAGCTCCTGTGAAAACGGCATGGGTTCTACGATTGATGGTTGCGCTACTGGACCTTGTGGAAGAGAAAAAGTCGACGAAGTTTGTCGTGGAGTCTGAAGCGCAGGAGCAGTACGACAAGAAAATAACCTCTCAGTCATTATATCTCTCGCTTGTGTTGGTTGATCCAACGCAAAGTCATTGCTGCCAAACTGTTGTCTAGTAGTTTTGTCAGCATGCAACACGTTGAACCGACAATTAGTGCTTTCCACTTCATTTTCGTCCGCTTCATCGTCATCAATCACAATCACTTCAACATCGCGCTTTCGCTTTTCGCCGGCATTGTTGACATGCCTGCCATTTGTCGCTCTGGCAGGGTGTTTCTGAGCTGCAAGCATTCGAAATACCACATTTTGAAAATTCGTAGACCAGTGGGACTTGGCAACACAAGGACCAGGTGCGTCTATGATTAATGTGAAAACGATGTCAGTGATCTACAACTTTATCTTTCAGCACAAGCAGACGAACCTTCTGTAGCCAGATTGCGATGTCCTTTTGTCCTGTTGACGCTATGAATCTGATCAAAACACTGGCTACAAAACTGCAAGTCGCACTCTGCACACCAATAAGCAATTCGTTCTAGTTGACATTGCCGGCAAACTGTAGCGACACACATAAACCAGCAGAAAAAATAATGCAACTGTTTCCAATTTATGCCACGAGCAAAACATACTTGAAGCAGAAAGGTGACGGTGTGTTCGCAAGCTTTCCGACGAATGAGTCAGCTTCCAGCATGTCGAGCACAGCGCTTGATCTTTCAAATAGCATCCTTCGTGGTTGCACGTAATCTCTGCTTTTATATCGACGTCACCTCGCTTGCACATCTTACATCGTGGTAGCATCAACTCTGCGGAACAAAGATATAAGTTTACGCTATTTTGTTCTCCACCCAATATGTTAAAAGACGCTTACGTCGAATCTGCTCTCGGTCCTGTGTCTTGAAATTCTGCAGCACCGCCGGCAAAATATCGAACCAGCTTTTCATCTTTTTCCGCCCATTTTGTCCTACCTCTTCACTAACTAGTTGCGACTGTTGACCTGTAATTTGACAATTTTCAATTTGCGTCGAATGAACAGCTGCCGTCACGCTATTTTGTTCTCTTGGGCCAGTCTTTTGGACACTATTTGCGCTTTTCTCGTTTATTGTAGGGGTCACAACTCCTCCGCTTGCCAAGTTTTCCGTTTCTGGAGTCGTCAGTAGGTCGCTATAATTTGCAATTCGTTGCTCGTCCTGTTGTGCTGGAGTAAAGCTTGTGAATGACCCGCGGAGCACCGTACCCGTCGACTTGGCTAGTGTCGCTTGCGTACCCTGTGTAGAGTCCATCAAGGGCGTTGCTATGAGCTCGAGTGCTTCTGTTGAAGGACCTTTGTCTACTACCTCCATTAATGGAGGAGACACTGGTCGCATGGCTCCAGATGCCCCGGCATCAACCGAAACCGGGGCTTGTCCGTCCATCCTGTAATTGGAACACCAGCTACGAAAACAACAAAATTAGGGCAAGCTTAACTAGCTCAAATACCGGTAAGATGGACATTAAAAAGGCCGCAAATCCAGGCTCATGTGGCCGTTTCGATAGAACTTACTAATTAGCGTCACAAATCGCTAATCGATATTGACAAGTGAATGGTACCTATCTCAAAGATATTCCTGTGACGTCGATATTACGCACAGTAATGTTATATTTTGCGTAAAGCTTTCCTATGTATTAGAAAAATTCACGTCTTCTCCCGCCAAAAGTGGTCTGCCGTCTCCGAATGCTATCTCAGTAGTTCGCTTATTGCAAAGAGGCAAATTAAGTAGACCGTAGTCCCAATGCCGCAAGCTGCCTATATCTCGAAACACATGGCAAAAATGTTTCTGGGTCTTCTTCGACCCAGTTATATCTTTGCCTTGCAGCTGGGCGATCAAAGAAGACCGCTCAGCTGCGCATTACAACGAAGCGACCGCCTCAAATATGCATTACTATGCCAGCTTTTACGTCAAATAAATATGATGAACATTCTATTAACCAGTCTTTTAATTGCAAGTCGGGCCGTTCACCGGAAGATCTTATACCTTTATGCAAGCCTCCTCATGGATGACATGAATGGCTTTAAGACAATGCAGAATGGACGTCACTACACGTGAAGTAGCACGTTGGCTATGGAATGGAGCTCGCAAGACAAAGCATACGCTGAAACAAGCCGTCACATAAAGTCGACATTTATGGGGAAAAACCTCTACAGGAGCCTATCGTTTTTTATACCGATTTGTATGCTGAGGTGCCAGGGATGGAGATTAGGTTACACAGTTTAGTGAAGGTCATGTATCTACGCTGAATTTGGATAAACATTGTATCAAAAAAGCCTAAAAAATGCAACTTGTTGCACCTCTAAAGACCAAAGATAGCGAGTAATTGTCATCCTGGACACCTCTTCTATGCAAGGTGCCATCAGTCCTGTCAAACTCGCTACATGCCACAGGTGATATGGCTGGCTTTTAAGACAAGGAGAAATGTGCAAGGCCTTCTTACTACGAGTAAAGTGACATGCAAAGTACTAAGGGGGACCTTGAAGAAACAGCGTTCAATGGAAAGGGCCGTTCAACAGAGTGAAGTTTTTGTGGTATAAGCTGGCTATTCATAAAAAGAAGCCTCAAAAGAACGGTGACAGACGCCCTATCGGATTTCATAATAGTCTGTATACTGAAGTTCTTCGAAAGATACCGAACGGATATAGTCCCTTCATTAATGACTAGAATCGGTAGCAATTTAAAGCACAGAAAGATTGTATACAACAAATAGTTTCAAGCTGCACGCACGACGGTCTCATTGAGTCTGGAAATAGTGAAAAGTCGTTCAACAAAACATCTTATATCTTCCTGTGCGCCTCCTCTGTGCTAATTTTGCTTAATAGCATGGTTGACACGGTAGGCATTTAGTCCAGAAATAATTTGCACGGCTCATGGAGTGGTAGAATAACCGCTAGCGGTACTCGTACAAATTAGAACTTGCTGTAACTGGTCGTTACGTATAGCCCAACTTTTAAGGCAAAAGCTGTTTCATCATCAAAATAAGCGATAAAAACTGGTGGCTCCTGGTGCCCAACAGGCCCATTCTTGAATGAGTCATCATATGCAACGAGGGTCCCAAAATTGCACGAGGCACTCGTAGACCGATTACTTCACCCAACGTTTATCGTATTTTCTTTTTTTTTCATAGATGATTCCTGTTCAGGTACCTTTTTAAATACTTCAGTAGAGATTTAAGCTACCGGGACCCACGCGCTAGGAGTAAGCTGTCTCTACCGCGGGATGCTGGTAGCAATCCGACCCATTTTGGGACCGGGTTCCGTACCCCTCATTACACTATGGGGCTTTTTCGGTCAGTGGGGCGTCTCCTACCCAACCCTTTTATTACCCAATCGGGCGCGAGTTGATAGCGCAGTCACACACTCGGGTGTGATGGTTCGTCCACCTTAGTGACCTATCTCCGGCTGCCTTGATTCGTATCCTATGGGTATCGAACCAGGTACCTCCCGGTCCTGGGTCGAACGGCTAACCGCTCGGGCCACAGGATCGGTTAAATACTTCAGTAGACCAAACGGTATAAATACCGACCATGTGCCCGTCGTGCACCAGAAGCCGCCATTCTTTGTAGGCTCATTTAAAGAAAGTCAGCTTTACTTGTAAAACACAATCGGCTATATCTAGTGGTCCGGTACAGCGAGTAGTGTGCCTTACGAGCACATTTGAAGGGTTGCGTAACATCCCACGCGTAGCAATCATTCTGCATTGGCTCAATGCAAACCGTGTCACTCGTGACACACAGCCTGTGTGACAAGGTCTTTCATCGTCTTGCACAATAGATGCGCGAGAAAGTATTAGATCTTTTATCGAACAATTCTTCTTAGGTTTCGGTCCTAGAGGAGAAAGATAAATTTTCAAACACGAAGTTATTTAATACAACTTTTATTTCGTTTTCATCCTATACGCTCGACTCTGTACGTCTAGGAAGGGGCTAATTTTTTAGCCTTCATTACAGGATTAAAGCTTTATGAACATCGATAAGTCTTCATTATGGACCAGATAAAACAATATTTTTAATGTACCACCAATGATAAACCGCTTTTGAATTTATAAGCTCGGTTTTCTGCAACAGCCCGTCACAGTGGTCTTGTCTCGGACAAGCACCGCCTAGCGGCTTGCATGCTACTCTACTTGTAGTAATAGGGGCTCGCTCATTCTGCTTCGAATCGATGCTGATCAGGTCACCCATGGCATGCAGTGAGTGTGATATGGTCTAGGATTGCCTTGCACAGAGGATCCGTGCACAAAGATACAAGACCTTCCGATGAACGACTGTTACCCTCCCCGGTAGATCGACTTGTGGTCTATATTGCACTTTAAAGACTATTTATCTGTTTTCATTCTACCTGTGATCCGGTATATGCACTCAATTCAAATTCTTCAAATCAGCTAGTGATACGGTAAATTCCGGTGTTAAAGGAGATACGATTACCGTTAGGGCGCCTGTCGTGCAATAGGAATTACCATTCGTTTACGGCTCTTTTTAAATGAAGCCATTATCTACCACGATTTTATGTAATAGCCGTTGCGGCAAAGATTAAATGTTTATATGCCGCCGATACGAGTTCTATGACTAATTTAAGCATTTTTCGGACTCCACACTTAGTTTAAGCCATCTAAAGTTGATAATGTCGTAACTGTAGGACATTTACGGCTTTATGATGAGTAAAGTACCACAACTTTCTATAAGCACATCAACTTGTAGTTTAATCACAAACTTTTATGACTTACCTAACTTAATTTTTGTGATTGTTTTCGTGACAGGAAACATAAAGATTACTTACTGCAATAATGCTTCTCAAACGATATAAGCATAGCCGTATCATACTGTGACATTGAGCTGGCAAAAGCTTAAAAATTAAAAGCAGCAACAGTTTGAATTCGGGCATCACTGCAAACACTCTTCATTTATAAAAAATGCGGTGTCCTTCAGTGCGGGATTGTACAAAAAAAATGAATGAAACCAGTTCATTTCAAATTATATGAGATCAAGCATAAATGTTTGATTGCGCAGTATACGCACGAGCAGCTCACAAACTTACGGTTAATGCTTTCCAAAGAGATTGCGCTTTGATGTTTAATGAAGTGCCAAAAATTTAGTGCCTAAGTATAGGATTCTCATATTCATTATATGATCAATTTGAACTGGAACACGAATACATTCGGTAAATACAAGAGATAACTGACTGCATTATAAAATCGGGTTCATCTTAGAACCAAGTGCATTACATGGTATATTAAGAGATGAGGAGGCTTTCAGTACGCGTGCTGATCAGATATCTATATACGACCAAATTTAATCAACATTTGACTAGAATTTACTACAAGTCGCGCGTAGATGTAAAAATAATACTGAGCGACCGGTGCAATGACAAGAACGTAGAGGCGGTAACTTGCCTCGCAAAAAAAGACCACCTAACAATCTAAGATTACCGTGAATTAAAAGGGGTCACGATCATTAAACTGATAATGAACACATGAATGCTGCTTTGCCACCTAACACAGCATGTGTGATAACGCTGCGTATTTGGCGCGGTATCAAATGACCAATGCATACAAAGTACCAAGCTACCGTACTTGGGCATCAATGGGAGAAAGCCATATTAAAAGTAATGTCAATTTCTCAGCAGAGCTTAATTGGTGACACCCTTTGCCATGAATGCAGAATAATTCGAATTATGGAGAACCGTATGTACTTTGGGCTTTAAACCATCTGAGACGAGGTTGTGTGTTACCTCGTATTGACACGTGATCATTGCGAATGAATGTGTCATGGTATGCGTCACAAGATTGTTAAGTTAGTGATTTGAATACTTATTGATCGATGACGAAGACGTGCACAAGTCTCAATCTTGTCTTCGATAATTAATCTCTAAAGTGCAGACTCCTTCCATCCGAGTCAATGCTCTTCTCACAGGTACAAGTCATTATGCAATGAAACGTCGCGCACGTGTCAAAATTGGAAGAGATTTATTTAGCAAGCGATCATCGTACCTAAACTAATAATCTAAATGTTACAACGATAAATTGCTTTTGGGAGCCGCTAACTTCCACCCACTTTTCGCTAACTTCCACCCAGTCTGCGATTATATAGAGCCCCTGAACCCAATACACAACGGTAATTGGCTATAAATACCTCTATCGTGACAAAAGGCAGCAATCTACTTTTTCCTCATGTCAATTTGAATGCACAATCTGCTGTAATCACTTTATGAGAGGAAAACTCAATTATTTAAGGGCATGTATTCTAACGCAGGCATGCGTCAATGCCAAAATGCCTCCAGACAGTGTTAGCGTGTGCCTTGACACCACCGACATTACCCGTGGTTCACTTTCGTCAATGCTTCCAGCTCCTCTAGCTGCTGCGCAGTAACCTCAGGTGGCCATGTAAAGTGCTCCCAGTCAGTACCGGAACCCAGGGCATCAAGATTGACCGCGATTGGGGTCAATACAGACAGAGAGTAAGAGATGACGATGCGATGCGCAATCTTTCACATTTGCGTTGGAGGTTACAGTCTTAGATTGATTTTTGGGCAAGTGTAGCCAATCACCGTTGTGTATTGAGGTGAGGGGCTTTATATAATCGCAGACTGGGTGGAAGTTAGCGGCTACCATTGCTTTTACATGAAGTACAGGCTAGGAAGGCCTTTAAAGGATGATACTGAGAAGCCGGCTACAATTTGCTGTCATGCCTACTACGATGGAGTTGAAATGCGTCATGCCGTTCGAACTTTGCGAAACAAGTTAATGCTCGATCGTTCGAGGAGCACAATGCAAGTTGATGGGCTCAGCATAAAAAAAGAAATACTTGCGTTTACTCCCTGGATAAAGGACCGTTAAGGCGACCTTAATCGCAGATGATCAAATGCGCGAGACGTTCGCGCTTTATACCTTGAAACCGGTCGAAAAGCTGGGCACTCGATTGTACAACAGTTTTGTTTGTACATGGGGAGTATACAAAAAAGTAGATGAGAGCAATTCTTCCCGCGAGTTATAAAATTGCTTTTAAAGCTTAAACTTGGACCATGAGAAAGTACAATCATTAAAATACATGTGCATGATGACCTGACTTCGGCAATGGCAAGAACACATACGCCAGACCGTCATACACCCACTCGTTGTTCCAGCTCGCGGCAATCACATAGTGCCCGCTATCTCGGCTAGTGTAGTAGATAATTTACGTATAGAGCTACGACAAGTCGAAAAATTACACAAAATTTGTGTTTAAGCCCGAAAAATTAATTGCGAAAGTGCACGATGGCCAAACTCTTGGACGGCAAGGCCTGCAGCAATAAGATTGAGGCAGAGCTCAAGGAGGTCATTGTAACCCTCAACCTGGCACCGACGCTTGCACTGCTTCTTGTTGGCACCAATCAAAACTCGAAGACGTACATTCGTATCAAGAAAAATGCCTGCACACGCGTAGGTGTCATACCCCAGGTGCACGAGCTGGCCGAAACAACCGAAGCAGCGGAGCTGCTGGCTTTGATCCAGTCGCTAAATAGCAACAAGAGTGTACACGGTATTCTTTTACAGCTGCCGCTTCCTGATCACTTAAAGCCTCACGAGGAAGAGCTGCAAGAAAGTATCAGTCCTTTCAAGGACGTCGATGGACTGCACTCGCACCATCTTGCTCGACTTGCGAAGCCGAGAAATACTAACGCTACGGAATTCAGACTACAGCCTTGTACGCCTGGGGGTTGTCTCGAGATCTTGGCTCGAAACGGCGTCGAAGTAGCGGGCAAAGATGTTATGGTTCTCGGCCGTGGACAACTCGTCGGCCTGCCGCTTTCGCTTATGCTGCTGGCTGCTAATGCTACAGTGACGACGTGCCACTCAAAGACAAAGAATTTGGCCGACAAGGTTCGACAGGCTGAAATAGTTTTCGTTGGAACGGGCCAGCCAGAGCTTGTAAAGGGCGACTGGCTTGCTGAAGGAGCTGTGGTGGTAGATGTCGGGGTCAACTACGTAGACGACACAAGTAGTCAGAAGGGATACAAGATTGTAGGTGATGTCGACTTTGCTGCAGCCAATGACCGCGTTTCGGCTATCACGCCAGTGCCCGGTGGTATTGGCCCCATGACAATCGCCATGCTCTTGCAGAACACGGTGGAGTGTGCCAAGTTTGCTGCATCTTGCAACTAAAAACGTGTCGTACATGCATGCAACAGAAAGAGAATATATCCACTGTTATGTATACATTGATTTGCTTATACTTTTAGCCAAAATGCGTCTGGCTTGACCAAACTTTATCGTATTATGACATCTGGTGAAGGTTAATTTGCGAATAGAGCACAAAGCAAGTTAAATGCCCGACCTTGCAAGGGGCGGGTTCGAACCATCATACGTAAAGCCAGCAAATGTGTACGACAAGTTCCGGAGCGTGCTATTCCGCTCGCAACTGGCGTCAGTGCTGCCAGCAATCCCATTGAACAATTTTGCTCCAATCCCGACTGCTTCGGCAGCAGCAACCACATTGTCAGCCGGGTCTCGTCCAGCAGCCTCACTTATGCCGCTCTTATCTTGCAACTCGCTTGTCACGACACTGAGCCCCGCACTATCGATCTGGTCCAAAGGTAGTTTTGTAAATTCCTCTTCGAAATTTGCAGCATCGATTGGATCAGTATATTGACACGGACGATAGAGAGGCTGCACCTGCCGATTATATAGCAAATTCCAGTCGATTTCTGAAAAAAACGGGTGATAAGTAATTTCCCGGACGTCAATAGCGCCAAGGCGCTTGGCAGGGTCGCGCATGAGCAGGCCTTCGATAAGATTCATGGCCTCAGGCGATAATCCCTGTGGAAATGCTAGATCGGCTCCACGAAGACGATTGAATAACTCCTGACGGTCCTGTGTATACCACGGCGGCCTTCCCGTTAGCATTTCATAGATCACCATGCCTAAATTCCACCAGTCCACTGCTGTGCCATGACCAGCACGGTTCAATATCTCGGGTGGCAAGTACTCGGGCGTACCACACATCGTGTATGTTCCGTTAAGTTCGCTCGTTACGCCTTCCTTGGCCAGCCCAAAATCTGCAAGCTTCACATGGCCATCCACATCTAGCATTATATTTTCTGGTTTCAAATCTCGGTACACAATACCTTGTTCGTGCAAGTGAATAAGAGCAAGAATAATCTCGGCGGCATAAAACTTAGCCATTGCTTCAGGAAAACATCCACATCGACTCAAGTGGAAGAATAAATCACCACCTGGACAGTAATCTAAAACAAAATACAGTTTGTCCATTGTCTGAAAGGCGTAATGCAAACAAACCACAAATGGGTGAGATATCGAGGCCAACACTCGACGCTCGGTTCTTGTGTGTTCCACTTGCTGCTTTTTTACAATCGCGTGCTTACTTAAAATTTTAATGGCAAACAATTGACACGAATCTTTCTTTCGTACCAGCAATACTCTGCCAAACGAACCTTTGCCAATCATACGTAATACATCAAACTGCTTCAGCGAAACCTTGTCGTTTCGCCGTCTTGATGTTTTGTCGCAGTCATTTTCTATTTCGTCCTCAACATCCTGTAAAATCACACTTCGCCGCTGCTCCGCCACTTTTGATGCATTAAATGGCGCATCTCGGTCGTCAATTAATTCATCCTTTGGCAACGATCTTACGTGATGTCTCTGTCCCCGTGAGCTCGGTCCCTGGTCAGCCGATACTCCACGCGCTCTACTTGCCCAATACAGACTAAGACCATTCGAGTCGATACAATTTTGGCTACTGCGTGAGCTGATCAAAGCTTGATCAGCTGAGCCAACACGAGTTCTGCGGCCACGGAAACTACAACTGTCTTCAGCGTCATATGACCTTGACTCTGCATCAGTTTTCTGTTCCAATGTACTAGACAATGGCGGTCGTCCCGATCCCAAATTTGAAAATGAAATCCCACTCGACAAGTTTGACAGACCACTTGGGCATAAGGACGATTCCTCAAAAATTGGCGGCTCATTGGCTTCGTGCGTAAGAAAGTGACGAATAAACCGGACACTTGCATGGAAGCCACGATTGCCACAACACTCGGGGTATTGATCGGTATCTGCTTTGCAATTCTCGAGACTTATCAGCATTAAGATTTCACGCAACCATCTATCGAGCTCCATTTGGCGTTTTCGCAGGAATGTCGGGTCCAATGACCGCATGAACGTTCGCGTTGGCACCGCGGAAATCCGCACGGATTCATTTTTCAACTGGTGCGCGAGCTGTTTGAAATCATGGAAACGTCGATAAACTGTCCACTGTTTTTCACTTACTATGCACTCGATTTCCAATCGAAAGACGGCGTATAACTTGAGCGACACTTGGTCTCGGGCAAAAGAAAACCCCTTGATCCGATTCAAACGACCTGCGGCACCTACCGGCAGGTACACCGCTGGACTCTGGAATTGTGCTTCCGATTTCTTAAAGTTTTCAGCCCACATTCGCTCGTAATACTCACGTTCGTCTGTGGGCTGCGAAGGTCGCTGGCCCTTTGGCAACTTACTCGCGTCTTCTTCGTCCTCAAAACTGGTTCTGGACAAAGAGAACGAATCGTCGACTGACAGCAGGGACGAGATCGATTCCACGGACATGGCGGAACCACGTGCATTAGAGCGGCTGCTCGTGTCGTTTTCAGGAAAATTAAGAATTTGGAATGGGTCGCGCATGGGCGGCACGGACGGTGCACTGGTGTGGAGCTCCACGCGCACACTGTGACAAAGAGTTGACACTTTGTTGGTGAGTTTGTGGTTTTGCAGAAAACGGGAATCGACAAAGAGTACCCACTTGGAGGAGACATTGGTCGAATGCACTTTGCTAAATGGCACATGTGCGTGCACCGGAAAGTCACGCGAAGGTTTTCGCTTCTTGTCTTCTCTACAAAGGCCAAACATTAGCCAATGCGGAGAAGATTATCTATCGAGTCAGTGGCAGCCCTACAACGTACGTCATGAAGGGAGAGATCCGACTCTCAGTGCCGACAACAGTACCGGTATGGAGTTAGTGCTCGTTGTGTCCGACGCGAAAGTACGTACCGGTAGAAGCCTAAGTACGTACCGGTAGAAAGTGGCACGTAAATTGCAAATATTGGTAGACAATTTTCTTGTAATGTAATGTAATGTATTACGTTATCGCGTTGCCAAGTTATGCACGTGCTAGGCTCAGTCTGGCTAGTCCACGGCATAGAGTGGTGTCCGCATACGTCGAGTCTCGTTCGGCGGGCAGTGCAGCCAGCACCGAGGTCGTGAGGGTCTTCCATTATTTTGCTTAGCTCTGACTTAATAAGAGCCCAGGTGGCGCCCGGTGCTGGAGACCGTCGCGTCGAGGGTGAGACTCGTTAGAGACCTGCAGATGCCCGAGAGCACCTGCCCGAAACGCGCGAGCATTTAGCCCCCGCGCTTGGAAGGAGGGCGTCACCCCAACCTTTTCCAAGCTGACATTTTTCTTGATAAACAATAAAAGGTGTTTCTGAATTTTTGAACGCAAGAATCGACAGTCATTCTGTTGGAGGGCAGATACGTCCTTTCTATCGCTCTACTGCAATTAAGTGAATAATTTTTGAATTCTCAAAGTTGATTCATTTATCCTTTGAGTATGTGGATTGGAAAGCTGGAGGTAAGTTGTAACTGGCAAACGATTGCCAAGGTACATTTGACTCCTTGTTTTTTATTTCAGACTTCCCACTCCCTTCAGCAAGAGGAGTACGCTCTTATAAAGCTACTTGTCACGAGGACTCCTAGCGAAATAAAGAAAGGGGTGAATGCGCGATAAGCTTTTCTTGATGGGTAAAGAGACCATACTTGAACCGACGGCAAATATCTACAAAAGCAAGGAAGATAAGCACGCGGCTAAAGCTGACAAAGAGAATAAGAGCACGGAAAAGAAATTAGGTAGCACAACATTACAAAATGCGTCTTGTGCTTGACAAGCTGAACGACAGTCACCTCCTTCTGAAGTGCAATTGAGTTGTGCATAAAGGATCGAAGAATATAGTGAAAACGGAAGTCCGAAGCTTTTTGGAGAGCGTACTAATCTTACCTTGAGGTAAGAGTCAAAATTATACTTTACATCGACGTGTTGATGTGCGGGAAGTTGCTGCACCAGTCACAGATCTGGTTTTACTCGAACAACTATTTATCTTTGTGGACGTAATTGCACGTTTCAATATTGCCTTGGTGACATTCAAACAAAGAAGTGACGATCTTGCGTGGTGGAAAGCCGTTTACACTGGCCACTTTACGTGTGGTCAGCTGTTTGCTTGAAATAATCTGCTTTAATTAATGGCAAAATTCATGCTCGATTGATTATGACGAAGACAAATTTTCCTTTGGTCCTGGAATTGTGTTTTGGCAGAAGAAATTGGCATGGAGTTGTGATAATTTGTAAATGATTAGGTCGATAGCTTAGTGCATTCCCCGATTACGAAAGATGGCAGGCATGTATCGCGATAGCGGTCACCCCGATATGTAGGTAATTGTGCGGCCGAGAGAAGAAAGAACTAAATAAGTTCCGCCTTTTAGTAAGTAAATACAAGCTTGAAGCTCAAGAAAGCGTGTAAATGTTATAAGACGTGAAGGGCAATAAAGTTTATAAAACTTATAAAGCGTACGCATGAATTACCCGCCGGTCTCGGAAAATGACAGGCAAGTGTCGCGAAAACGGTAAATCCCAAGATTTAAGCAACCTTGCGGCCACGCGAGGAAATAACCATAATGTTCCACATGTCGATCAAGAAATCAAAAGCATAAAACGTAATAAAGCATGTAAGCGTTTAAGAGTAAAGCGCATTAAAGCTTATAAAACCGCCGTTTATCACTTGGCGGTCTGGAATGATGACAGGCATGAATTGTGAGATCTGTCCTTTTCAAAATATAAGTAGACTTGCAGCCGCGCGAGGAGAGAACTGATAATTTCGCATTCCAAGAAAGGAAGAAGAAGGCTCGGAGAGCAATAAAGTTACACAGCGTAAAGCATAGTGAAGCTTATAAACTTATAAAGCGTTAAAGCGCAGTGTATGGTGTACATTTGAAAAGTATAATTCTTGTGTTATTGAAGCCTGCAAAATCCTTTTAGAAGATTTGACACTCACAGTCCAATATCGCATTACGTGTAGCTCTACTATACTTTTCCGACTTATGGGTCTTTTATGGTCAAAGCCTTCACAGCTATCCTTTATTTGTCTGGCTAAAATGTCGGCATCTATTCTTCTTTGTTTACTTCACACTGGAGTCTATGGCGCGCGAAAGTCAATCATCGTGCATTCGATGTCGCGCCAAATTCGTAGCGAAATTTGATTGCATAAGTAAAACTTTGCTGGCTGTTGTAGCAATCCCTAATTGACTTTGCAAGCATTTTGACGCGTCAGCCATAAGCAATCATTAAGTCTCCGGACCGACGGCAATCATGAAAAAAAATCTATGTTCGCTACCAAACTCAATCCTTTTGTATAATTCCTCTGGTTGTTCTACTTTTTAATTCAGCATTTTCGCTTTTGCTGATGTCGTTACTTTGTGCGTATATCATCTAGATGTGATAATTTTTGTGCGGATGATATAGATCTAAGCCTGAAAACTTAGTTTCGAAAAGAAAATTTTGAGGTCTATTTGTGCTACAATCGCCGTAACGACAAATACATCACAAGCATGCATTGCAAGCGTAAACCTTACAGTATCATTACTAAAGTCTGGTGTCCGCTCACGATTTATATTTCATGATGCATCGGTATTCAGTAATCGATAACATTCAGCCTTTCGCGCGACCTTTTTCGAAAAAGAAAGTTTAATACTCGTTTAAACAGTATAAGATTAATGGTCAGGGTGTCCACTGCGCATCGCTGCTTTTAGCTTAATAAATAACTCATAAATCGAAGCATCGAGTAACGAAGACGATATAATGTCTAAGTTTTACCCTTGATAATGTGCAAATGGGATTCAATGTGTATACATCATTGCCTTGCCGCACTTAGAACCCTTATAGGAATTAATTTTGGCGCTCGCAATACGTATGGAACGCCTCTACACGTCCTATTGTTTTCCATGGTCAAAGCCTTTACTACTCGTACCAACTTGCTTCGCTAAGATGTCGGTCTTATTTTTCTTGTTCATCTCACATCGACGACGATGACATGGGTGCAGTCCCCGGTTAACACAAGGCATTTAATATCGCGCCAAATGCGTAAGATAGCTTGACTGCGTTACAGACACGTATAGCGGCTGTTGTAGTGGGTTTAAAGTGGCCACGCAAACCTTCTTGCGTATCCGGCATGCGCTAAGTAAGCCCTGATTCTTTTAATTGACGACTTTCGTAAATCAGATACGTACTCTACCAAATTCAATCCGCCTTTATCGTATTTTAAGCTTGCTTCACTGCTCAGCCCAGCTTTCTTGCTTCTGCCGACGATGTGGCTTTGTGCGTATGTGATTTAAATTACAGAAATAAGTACGGATGAGGTCGATCCAGATATGGAATGGTTCATTTGAAATTTTTTTGCGAGGTCTGTTAATGTGACAAACAGCGTTTTACAAAGTTACAAGAATGCATTTTAAGCTTGTAACCTCATCGTATCGTACTTGAGTGTCAATCAAGGCTCACTTGTGCTCGCTACTTATAGTATAGCCTAGTACGCGACATTTTTCTAAACAATATATGCTATACTTTTTTGGTCAGTAGGAGGTTACGTCAAGAATTCGCACTAGATAGTGGTTCTTGTAGCTCATGTACTTAGTCATCGATTAACGCCCCGACTAGCGGAGGCAAGATTATAATATGACTATTGGTGTCGTTGGTAAACTTATGCGTTCGACACTATTAAATAACATATTTTATACACCAAAGCTGAATTTGTACGTCGTTTGATACACATTAAAGTGCGATATTTAAATTTGAATGTCTTGCAGCACACATTATCCCTTTGAGTGATTTGATCTCAGGAGTTCGATTTCACATCGCGTTTAGATCTTCTCTCTTATCCTGACTAAAAACACTCGGCTTACTCACACCCATTTGCTCTGCAGAGATGTCGACCTCCTTTTTGTTATTTCGAATCTCATGCGCTTTGCGTACGTTGGATATTCGATGTCGCTAAATCCGTAAGATAATTTGATTGAATTACTGACTTTTTTGGTGGCTTTTATCGCGGCCGCTCGTCGCCCTTGCAAATTCTGGTCGTTATATGTTATTAGAACTTCTATGCGATTGATACAATTCATAAATCCTAAATTGGATTTATTTGTCGTTCGATCGTGTATGATGTACATATATATGCGGAGCTCTTTTATATATGTCTTGCAGCACACAAAGTTTTCTTTATTTATATTTGATGCCCGGAGTCCATTCTCACCTCACGTAAAGATCTTATCTTTTGTTAAAACGATTTGACTTCCATGATGAAGACTATAATACTCATAACCATTTTCTCTGCAGAAATGTCAGCCTTCGTTTTGTTTGTCGCTGACCCAGCGAAGCCTTGTCATGGGTGAGATATTGCTCTGTGTACATCTGGCAATCAATGTCGTAAGATTTGATTACTTTATTGGCACTAGCAACGTCTATTATAGCGTGCCCTGAGTGGTCAGGCGAGTACACTTACGAGTTTGTCACGGACTAAGCATATACGCTTTCTCGAAGTGAAGGCAGCCGTAATGTTGGCATATGTAATTTGCCAAAATCAACTCATCTCTGTCGCCTTCTAGCTTGCCTAGCCATCTAAATATTGCAAATTATTCATGTAACACAGCTGCGCAATCGATTCGATTTGAAATAAATTTGTACGTGTACGAAGTACATCCAATCCAAAATGCGGTGTTAAAAGGCGAATGGCTTGACGCACACAGATTCTTCTAAATAGTTTGAACACCGGAGTATATTTTTTAAATCACGCGTAGATCTGTGCATACTTGATCTGCAGATGATACATCTCTTGGATGACACAGACCCAAAGGAAAATTGAAAAAAAATTGGAGGCTACCAGCACACGTAACACCGAATTAATACCAATCATGCACTACAAGTTTACAACATACAATATTCGTCATCGTGTCTGTTTCAAGTATCTGTAAAATTCCGATTTCAGCTCGCTACTTGTGAAACATCATCAGTGTCTAGTGATAAATACATTCAGCTTCGGACGATATGGTTTTAACGCAATTTATATTATGCTCGTGTAAATTGTACCAACTTAACATCACGGATCTGCACTGAACAATTTTTGTTTTAATTAGTACAAAATGAAGCATCGAGGAATCAAGAGAAGCTTATAATGTGTGATTGTCGTAGTAAACAATCATTAAGTTATCGTGATATTATAATTACGATATGGGCGACACAGTTGCACAACGAGCTTATTTGCAAATATATATTTTACGCGTACAGTGTACATTTGAAATGCGATGTTCATATCAAATTGTACTGCAGCTCACATTATTTTTAGAATGGGCTGACAATTTGCATCCATTCTTATACCAGGTTTGAATCTATTTTAGTTCTCCGTATTTTTCTTTCTATTTGGTCATATTTTCTTCTACCATCTTCAATTTGCTCAGCTTTGACGTTTTTGTTTGCTACTCTGCCATCAATATCCACGGCAAGAGTGGATCCGTAATCTGTATACATTATGCATTCCATGTTGCACCGTACTTTCCCGCCAATAAAGTTGGTTAAGACGTCGCAAGTATGCCTTCAGAGAGACGTAAGTACCTTCAATTCCTCCCATGTGCATGCTTACACTTTTCTTAAAATTAACCGTGCATACGATAGAGGTAGGAGCAGAACTCACCAAAGTCCAATTGCGCGAGATGTGGTGGCTGGAATCCATGGCCTTATTTCGCAGATCCATCAAAGCCTCGTGCTTGATTTGCCGCACAAATCCACCATTTCATTTTATTTGCCCATGTCGAGCACAACAAATGTTACAGTCATGTCGAAATTCTTCGATCTATCATCTTAGTGACGTCTAGAGCCGTTCCAATAACCAGTCAAGCTAAAGCCGACTAAATTCTATCGGATAGCGGTTGTCAGCTTAACTTGGTTGACTGCTATCGACTGCCGGCGCGCAATTTTTTTTAACGCGCCTAAGTCTACCAAGAATTGAAACGGTTTTTCGCACCGTCGAACACTCGCATAAGTCCGTTTCTGCTATTTTTCGGTCAGGGCAGAGTTTAATGATGTGTAGTTACCACACATCTTTTAAAAGACCTTAAGACTACCCCTGAGGGTCCGCCCCTCTCAAGTGTAACTAGCGCTTTCTTACTACTGAGGCGCGGCTTCTACAAGCAGCATTATGGGACCCTCCGGTAAGACGAAGAACCATCATTGCAAAAAATCACCAATCTTGTATCCTGTTTTTCAGTAGCCAAAACATTGGATATCGCTTTGCTTGGCATTTCTTAAGTCCATTAGGGCCAAGCCGGCGAATCTTTGGACGCCACTAATTATAGCCATAGGGGACGAGAAACTGCCCATCCACGGCATTCCGAAGTGGAAAGTCTGTCTGTAGCTTTATATTTCCTGATGAGAGACTTGAGATGCCCTTATTATGATTGCTGTATACACTAAGAATAATTAGGCTTTCCTTCAGGCCGTTCGTGAGTACAGTCACCTTGACGTATTCGAAAAGTGAGGCTTTGATGATAAAGGTCTTCAGCTCCCCTAACCTATGCATATTTAGATAAATGTCACGCCTAGGATAGAAAACGTCATCCCTGAGAGATCTCAAAGCCTGCTTTTAGAAAATGCTGCTCCTAAGTATCCCCCGTGTGCAGAGAGGAGCCAGCAAACTCCAAATCTTTGTTTCACAAGTGAGTGCCCAGCTTTGGAGGCAGATGAGTGCAAACGCCACGTGCAGATGATCATCTAAAATTGAAGCCTTCCACGGGGCCGTTCGTGACACCTAGTGACCACTTTCGTATTGTTTTCTTATTCTCTTTAAGCGGAGCTACGCTAACCGTTCTTAAAAGTACTGTATATCTCGAGTCCCTGTGCCCACATTCTCTTACATACCTATGTTGCCCGCTCGCACAATTTTGTCACACGCACTTGGCTGCTTTGAAATATTTACACTTATATTGTGTCTTGCGAGGCTTGTTATACCCATATGATGCCGGCATTTAAATTGCTATCTTAAGCGTATTTGGCAGCCGATGCTGCAAGCGGTACGTGTAAATCCGCTAACGAAGCTTTAAACGGCGTCGTCAGTTATACATACAGGAAGGCGTAAATTCCTCCGATACCTCATGCACGCACAATAAAATTGGTGCATGGAAGCGGAATAAGGCGGCCAGGACCTATGGTTTCCATCCTTCAATCGATCTGGGGCTTATGCCCTACTAGCCAAGGCATTATCTAACTAAAATTTGATCGTCCGTGTCAAGGGCATATATTTCTTCTGTGCTTTTTAAGCCTTAGTGGCGTCTCGTTAGCTCAATCACTTTTCACTCACTAAAAGCATTAGTCAGCTTATTTTTTTCGACAGCAATTGCAAGCCGACGCGCATACTTCGCGCCAAAGTCGATCAAGACTTGTATTGGTCTTTCATTCTTCGTATATTGTGTGTTTGAAAACCGCTGCTTTAATAGCTGTCAAGCTTGTAGGGGAAGTGTATCGGCCAAAGCCTTATCATAGGTACGTAATCCTTTTCATAGTAGTATGGCGCCTTGCCCAACCAGTAGGCCACCAGTGTTCTTTCAGTTCTTACGCGTGATTTTTTGTCTGCGACCCTTTAACGCCCATGGGTGAGACGATCACATCTTCGCCCCCGAAACTTGTGCTGTCAATTTCGACCGTTCTGAAGGCCCTTAAATTTTGTGCGTGTTCTTTAAGTCGCACTCAATTTTTGGCTGAGCAAATTTGCTAGCTCGTCGACAAGTTTTGGTTACAAATCCTCTTCGGCGTTCATACCTGGCAAACGAAAAGTAGTATAGTACTCTCTGTGTAAAACGCTTTATATTGGTATTAAGAATTACCCCATCTATTTTTTTCCTTTAGCATGTTCGATGATCCTAGCCCGCCAAGAAATCAGTAAATCTCCAATATTGTTGGATGTCGGTGACACAATTGAAATTCTTAGTTTATCAGCTGTTGCAGTCGTTAAAAGACGCTGATTTTTTGTATAGCAATACTCAATCTCAGACTGATATCCTGGAAGCGAATTATCTTGCAATAAAACGCCAATGCACATAAGCACGCATTGACACTACTCACGCTCGAGTCCTCGACTTCGTTCCTCTGGTTGTGCCTCAAATCGCAGACTAAACCACCCAGAATCAAATACAAAAATTCGCAGGGGATCCATCACCAACAGCACTAAATCGTTATTATTAACTGCGATACCCTTTGCACACACTCAGACCAAACATTTGACTAGCTCGCTGTGTTGTGATAGCCAACACAGCTTGCAAGCAATATTCTAATATTTGCAGCACAAAGTGCCTGCAAAACATGTTCTTGTGAGCAATCTCGGGCAATCAGGGCAGTTATAAACGTTTATCTTTCTCTCGCAGTGTTTCCTTTAACTTGCGAGTTAAAGTTTTTAGCTGCAACATCATTTTGTCTCATACAATATTTGTCGTCTAAAGCAAAACGACTTCATAACTCACTTTCTCTGCAAATTAAGCTTTGCCAATAAAAATTCCTGATCAACATTTCTCAACTAGCGGCCATCCAGCTACGGAACTATTTATTAAGCACCACACAATAATACTACATATTTACTTATCTATCCGAGACTATTGACACGTTGACTTAAGACCAGCTTCGGGATCATGCCTTAATTTCAGCGGCTAAAGTACACGCGTCTTTCCAAATTACAGGAATGTAGCCATCTTAAACTTAAAATGGGCGTGACTCGTCGCGATATCTTGAATTTAAAGGCAGCAGCAGTCTAGGAATATGGGCGAAGCACCGAGTTGGCACCATATGTGGGGTGCCAAGGTCAAGATGCCCTGCGATATGGAGGATGACGTGCTAGAAGACGTTATCAAGCATGTTACTTCGCGATTGGCCAAGTATGGTACCGAAGAATGGGAGAAAAACGGATTGGCAGTGAGTTGTCTTAGCAATATACAGCCGAATTATTCAGTGATAGCTTCTTTTTGGTCTTCCAGGTATGCGAGGACATTAAGGCTCACCTCGACGAGGCGTGGGATCCGCACTGGGTAGTTTGCATTGGACGCAATTTTGGTTCGTTCGTGACCCACGTTACAGGAAACTTTGTATTCTTCTACTACAACGAGAAAGCAGTGATGATTTACAAAGCAGGACAATGAGATTTGAATAGCTCTTTTAAAAAGTAGATTGAATTCCGCCTTGTGATTGGTCAAAACTCAAATTTTGGATTGCCAGCAGTTTTTATCCAAACGATGCATGTCGTTAAGAAAATGAAGGTGGAACACGAGTTTGCTGATGGCAAGGCTGTTGGCGACGGCACCACAAAAGCTCCGGACCCAAGCGTTAGTGATGACGAAGAGAATTTGAAGGACAAACTCATGACTTCTGCAATTGCTCAATTTCAGGGCGAAGACGTAAGACACGGAACAAATTTGATAAACTGTATCAGAAACGCTAATTCTGCTTACTGCTCGCTTGTCTTCAGGGTACGAATGTCGGTCCACAGTTGGAAATTCCCATGAGCTCCAACGTTCATCAATTGGAGGAATTAGTCAACGAGTTGCTGCAAAACGGCAAGAACCGCGTGCCGTACTCGCTTTACCTTGGTGAGACAGAGGTGACGTCGACACTTCAGGCCACAGTAGAAGAGATGGTGCGTTTGTGTGATCATTTATAGGGTTTGTTTTGCTAATGCGTTCAACATATTACCTTTTGTGTAGAAATTGTCGACAGAGACGGCACTGACCATTCTCTTTCAGCCGCTGGCAGCATTCCGTGTGCGTCCAGTCACCCGTTGTAGTGACACTTTGCAGGGACATTCGGAGGCTATATTGCACGTGAGTTTTAGCCCTGATGGAAGAGGTTGGCCAGTGGTGGAGGTGATGCAACCGTACGCTTCTGGGACACCAGCACGTGCATGCCCAAGCACACGGGTCGTGGACACAGGAATCATGTGCTGTGTACGGCGTGGTCGCCGGATGGAGTGCGCTTTGCGTCCGCTGACCGAAATGGTGAGATTCGTTTGTGGGATCCGTTGACAGGCAAGCAGATTGGCCAGCCCATGAAGTGTCACAAGCAATGGGTGAACTCTTTGACGTGGGAACCAATGCACCGAAATGCCGCTTGTGAGCGTTTCGCTAGCTCTTCAAAAGACGGAACAATCAAAGTTTGGAACGCTCGTACAGGTCGTCTTATTACTTCATTATCGGGCCACACGGACTCGGTAGAGTGTATCAAATGGGGAGGCGAAGGCTTGCTGTACAGTGCGTCCCGTGATCGCACAATAAAAGTTTGGGCAATGGAAGGTGACCACGTGGGCAAGCTCGTTCGTACGTTGATCGGACATGGTCACCGTATCAACACGCTTGCGCTCAATGTGGATTATGTTTGCCGTTCGGGTGCGTTTGGTCACAATACCAAAAGCTTCTCGTCGCGCGAAGAGATGCAGCAGAGTGCGCTCAAACGGTACGAGGAGGTACGCAAGGGTCATCCAGAGCGTCTGGTTTCCGGCTCGGATGACTTTACTCTGTTTTTTTGGGAGCCGACGGAAAGCAAAAAGCCATTAGCGCGTCTTACGGGCCATCAGCAGCCAGTGAACCACCTGAGCTTCTCTCCGGACGGACGGTACTGTGCAAGCGCCAGTTTCGACAAAAAGGTTAAGATATGGAACGGCCACACGGGCAAATTCATTGCCACGCTTACAGGCCATGTCGGAGCTGTGTATCAAGTATGCTGGTCTAGCGACTCGCGCCTGATCGTGACGGCCAGCAAGGACTCGACCGTGAAAGTATGGGAGTTAAGTGAGCCTAAGAATGCTATGACGACGCTATCAGGCCACGCAGACGAGGTATATGCTTTGGATTGGAGTCCGAACGGTGATATGGTGGCATCAGGCAGCAAGGATCGTACCATTAAGATGTACGTAACAGTTGTGGACTTTGACGTTGATTTGATTATTAACCCCGTTTGTCGATTTTGCAGCTGGAAACACTAATTTTAAGTAATAAAGTTAGATTTTGTGCTAATTATCTAAGAGGAATTATATTTAAGTGTTCAATTTCACATCTGCGCGGGACGAGCAGCTCCACTTTAAACGTCGATGAAGCGTACGCGCGATGAGATCACCATGGAGGATTGCGACATGGGTGGCGTGAGCATGACACCTCCCCCATCATCTCAGTGGGCTTCCATGTCGCCTTGGAAATCGCAGCATGTGTTTACTAAGCGCTACCGAGACCGCTCCGTACCCATTGGTGAGTGACCAAAACCCACTTTTGAGTACAAACACGTACTGACTGCTGAAACGTCACATTTAGACGCAATGAGCTGTTTGATGTCCGCCGCCGTCACTAGCGCGCGCATTAAGAAGCACGGCAGCATTAGTCGCCTGTTTGCCAACCAAAACGAGGCGCAACGCATTCGCTGCACTGTGTGTGAGTGCGCTAAGCGTTGGTTTGATCCCAGCGCGATGCTGCACTGCAGCCACTGTGATAAGCAGATGGGTGACTGCTGTCGCCGAGAGTGCCACGCATGCTGCAACGTCTTCTGCTCTTTATGTTCGACACTTAATTGTGATGAACGCCTTGACCGCGTCTTCTGTCTTTCGTGCAATGAGGTGCAGCATTGTAGGGACTAGCAGCCGGCGCATTAAATGTTTAATTTTTAAATGCCCTATTTGGATATAGAATTGCGGCTAGCTAAACATGCCAACGCCAGGAGTATCATAAAGAAAGCTGCGAACAATTTCATACGCTGTTGCTGGTTGGTCATGAGCCACCATCTAGTTAGTACCAGAACATCACAAAATGAATTAGATGGGAGTTAGGGAAGACGTAAGTGTGAGACTTACGTGGCCTGCGTTAAAAACTTTCATGAAACTGAGACCGTGCGATGTCCGCACTAGACCGATTGGCTGACCGCCGAGCACTTTTTTGCTAAAGGAAGTAGAGCTAAACTCAGCGTGGTGCTGCCAGGACAAATCACGCGTCCATGAGTCTTGCGACATCCAGTTGACGACCGAATCTGCGTCACCGCCGAAGACAACCACTCGAACACCGTGCTCAAGAGCTTGGGCGACATTTAATTCGCTTTCCCGAAGCTGATCCATTTGTGCTAATTTCGAAAGACCTCCGGGAGAACACACTCGCCATACGTGAGGGACGTTTGTGAAGTAAGCACTTGTGGAGGGAGCATTGACAAATGCCTGAAGACGAGAGAAGCGGTAACAGAGCTGAACGGTATCGTCACGATGGCACTGGAGTCGCACGTCGTATATATTTCGTCCAAGGTCCCGGACTGCGGAGGTTGTAGCACTTTCAATCTCCGTAAGGATTTGAAGGGCCTCACTGCAGGCAGGGCTGGCAGGTAAGCGACTCAAATTGCCATCTCTTCTGCACCTTGCAAGCGCAGTTTTAAATCGTTCGCACAAATCTCGAAATATATTCCCATTTCGACCGAGAAAGTTGTAGCCATACTCACTGACATTCAAATATGGGACAATTGACTCTACCCATGCAGATGTTGATACTACGCCATTCCCGATCGCAATACCTTTAACTGCAGGAACCAAAGTCTCATTGAGCAGTCTCACGGCTAACTCAGGCACGTAATGGCCAGCATAACTTTCTCCAAAGATGTAGAAGTCATTATTTTTAAGTTCTGGATGTTGTATGTAAAATTGTTGAAGAAATTTGTACATATTGTCAGCTGCACCCACCAAAGACCATGGGTGCGTGATGCCATGATCTCCGTCACTATAACCTGTGCCTTTAGGTTGGTCTAGGTAAATCATGTGAGCAAGCCCAGTCCAAGCGTATGGATTGAGCGAGATGTTGTTAATTTCAACGTCAAACGAGCATGGGCCATTCTCGAAGAATAAAGCGAATAATCCTGAGCATCCGGGGCCACCCGATAGCCACAAAATCACTGGAGCATTTATCATATTGGCGGACGGTTTGTAGTAAACGTAGTAAAGATCGACTAACATGCCAGTCTCCTTAGCGAGATTCTCTCCACAAAGTGACGTTGGTGATGGATACTCATTGCTGAGGTCACTTGCTTGAGCGATAAGATGCTTCCCATCTACAATTACCAAGCATCGAGCGAATATCGCCGTCAAGAACAAGCACCAAGTCTGCATTCCAGAACGTGGTGTGATCTTTTTGAATTTGGGATCACTTGGCGCGACTTTTGCGTCTTACGCTTACATGTATTTACGTAATTAAAAGTAAATTGAAGTCATGATGGATTCAAGAGGCTGGCACGTGGAAAAACAATCTTCTGGCTGATTATCCAACTTTTCCGGCTGCATTTTTTTCCGATAATCATCGTGATGACTCGACTTTACCCATACACCTTGCGCTGTAGTATTCATAAAAACTTCAGCCATAGTAGTACCTGATCAATATTGACATTGCGGTCTATCTCACCTGCATTACAAGTACTCTGTCTAGACCTTGGCATTTCTGCCTCATATTTCGTGCCTCGGGATCGACTTTGTTGGACAGTTTGGCATTCAACAGCCGGATTACAGGCATAGTGGGGTAAATTTAGATCGCTTGCACATTTCTGCGACTTGTTTTGCAACCAGGCGCTGCTGAGCCGAAATCGATCTAAAGCTTCAACACTTGTGGCCTGCTGCTTATAGATAGCTTGTTTCGGCCTCTTGTGTTGCTCGTGGCCATTGATTCCTACGATCGGACGTTTCGCTCCAAAACAAATATTCTTAGTGGGAGCGGCCACCTCCTTGTGCGCTCGGCACTCGTTTTGCGTATTGGGGCAGCCGCTATTCGGCTTCTTCGGCCCTCTTGGTTTTGTTTTGTTCTCTGAACGTACCGCTGGTGATTTAGGAGTCGAGACTGATGCCTTGACATCATCATGACAATTCTTCCTCGTCGAGTGTGCAGGTATATCGCGAACTTGCGTATGCTTGACCTTTTGTAGAAATTGGTCCATTCGCTGCTGCCTCGCGTTTGTGTGGTGACTTGTCAGCGTCTTGATGTACCGAAGAATGCTGCTGTCGCCGCTTGAAGTGCCAGTGTTCTTGTCCTGGCTGTTAAATGCTTTCAAAGGGCGTGACACTACGGCATTTTGCTGCCAATTCATCATTCGCTGCAATGAGAGCACCTAACATCTCGCTTCCGGATGCGGACAAGATGCAGAGTGATGGTAGCTTCAAGTATACTTTTACGTAAATTTGCAAATCCAGCTATCTCTGAAACCATTTCTTCTTCTTACTCGTAATCCGACTGTACACCACGGCAGCCCGTCGACCTCGTCGAGAAATGGTCAGAGTCGTCAGTGATGAATTCGGGGCGATTGTGGATGGAATTTTCCACGAGTCTAGCAAAGAGTAACGGCGCTCCGAGTTCATGTCATTTGTTTCGTTCTTTCGACTTTCTGACGGGGTTTCAGCCGACGCTTGGTCACGTGGTCGGGCTGCGGACGCTTTTGAGGTGAAATCGCTGACATTGATGTTGCTCGTGGGAACGCTTCCTGCTACAGCCGACGTGGTGCCGTTGCCATTGACCCTTTTCACATTAGCCTTGCCAGGGTTCAATGGCATACTTCCACGGCGCGAACGAGTAGCGAGAAGGTGTTTTTCATCTCTATGCTCTTCATACTCGGCTGCTTTCTTCGAGTGATACTGCGTGTCGATTGGCTCGTATTGGGCTCCTAGTGTCGAATAGCGAACTGACTTTGGAGATGGCAAAGGGGAATTGCGAGCACTCTCGCCTTTGAATCGGAAGCTGCGAGGGGCAACTGCTTCAGTCAGCTCAACAGCACCACTAATAAAATTGATGCTTTTGGGAGGTGCTTGGATAAATGATCCGTCGATGTCGATCTCGCGGTCGTCAGGCATACCCTTGATGTCGACTCGGATGGACGGATCTCTCTCGCAATCCACGTTAAAGCTCTGCGTGCTCGCCACATCTTCTCGTGCTCCATCCACATCGAAGCTTTGCGTGCTCATAACTTTTCGATTGACAGAGACAGCATCTCGAGTTGAAGTATTCCTTGTTAGTTGCTGGCCTTCTGTCTTAATTGAGTTTCGGCCCATTGATGACCGGTGTTCGAGCGTGAGATTGTGCCAGCGACCCATAAAGCTGCGAGAGGTTTGCTTTAGTTGTGCTTCTTTTGGCACTTCGGCATGAATAATACGCAGGACGCGATTGGCGTTGGAAATGACTGACGGTTCGATGTGCTCCTTTTTTTCCACCAGTCCTTCTAGAAACGCTAGCATCTGAGAGTAGTAATTGAGGTCTTTTAACCAATATTCGGAATCACTCTTTGCCTCCTTTTCCGTTAAAGATTGATTACGCGCCTCCAACACCCGACGGAGCACCTTGAGTAAAGACGGAATATCTGGGTGCTGCATGGTAACTCGACAGATCAGCAACTCGACGAATTCTTTCGACAAAATCTCGGGAAACTGTACCAGACGCCGAGCTATACGCAATACGCAGCGATACGGAAAGCTTGTGATCAAGTGCTGATTGCAATAGCGCACGAGTTTTACGATCTGTTCTGGCATGCAACTATTGGCTATGCTTTCGTCAATGTCAAGTGATGCTCGCAAAATGTGTGTCATTGCCATGGTGTATTTGTCAATATTATCAGCAATTGTCTTGAGGTTGTCGGGCGGACTTTGTAAATCAAAGCGCATCATTTGAGCCAGTTCAGTCCTCCACAGCTGAAATAGAAGCTCAAGATTGTAGGCTGGGTTTGTCAGCTTATCTGCGTCCGGTCGAGACAAAAAACGATCAATGTACAGACCTGCCACAAAATTGTGGGGGTATGGAATGAAATCTGATTTGTCGTCAAGTAGAACGGAGTCGCGCTTTGCAATAGACCGCTCTACTCGATTTCGACAAATGACTTGGTCGAGTTTCTTGCGAACTTCTGTTCGCTTATGGCAATTCCAAATTAAGTCGCTTTTCTCGTGATCGTCATCAAAGAACCGTGGTGCCTTGTTTGGATCCAGATGAATTTGATACACGATCGGGTATGGAAGAAATCGACAAAGTCCGCTGTACATTTTTTCCCGCAGCTCTAAATCTTTCATTAACAAAGCGTACAGCACTTCAAACGCGGGTTCACGTAGCGCTTCAGCTCGCAGAAAATGTTCATGGAGAACGTGTTGTCTCGATTGAAGTGCGATGCCTAAAATCTCAACCCATAATCCACTATCTTGCACATACTGGGCAATCACTAAACAGGTATCACACAATTCAGCCAAGCAGGAGAGCGCATAGAAGGCTTGCTCATATGCAAGGTGATCGGTAATGACCTGAAGACACCAGGTGAACTGGCAAAAAGGAGCCAACAAACGCTCCAAGTTGCACTCGAATCCGCAAATTTTGTTAAGAATCAGCAATGCCATTTCTTGGCGGGCAAGATAGTCCACATTACCAAATTTCGTTTTAGTTGAAGTGGGAGCATTGTAGGCTTCAGCTTTGACCGATATCCCATACGTCGACAGCGATCGATGGGATGATATTGATACCGCCGCCTTAACATTACTTATTTCGTCAAATGGTAGTAGATATCTACCAATTGTTGCTACAGAAATGGAAGCGTTCACTGCATCCTCGTCGTCAACGTGCTGTTCGAGACACTCCAAAATAGTGGAGCGAAAGACTGGCAAGTCACACAAAAGACTCAAGCAATCCAAAGCTGGCATTGTATCGGAGTAAATACCGAGCTTGGGATCTCTATTTTCATTTAAGAAACAAAATAGAGCTTCTACAAAGTCGATCGCGGTCGTTGGGTATAGCGTATCTTCAGTGATGGCTAGCAGATATCCATCTGACTTCTCCAGCAAAATTAACAGGTAGATACCGCCAACATAGGGCTCGGAGTTAAGGCAATCGTACATGTAGTTAGTGGCACTTTCCAAAAACGAGACCCCGTCTCCGTTAAGATCCGTGCAAAATTCTTCTGTTAGTTGAGAGAGTTCAGCTCTAGTGCTTTCGTTCCAAATGCATGTCGGCTCACGAATGTTGGATAGCAAGATATTACAGAAGTCATGCCCATTTGGTTTTTCAAGGCGATCGAGAAAGTTCATTGGAAGAAGATTCGCTAAAGCATCGAGTCCAGCCGATCGACTGTTGCCATCTGGTCCCAAAGCAAGTGAGCGAAGAGCACTAAACGCACTTTCTATCATTTCACGCTCCTGTTTTTCTAGCGCGGTTGTACTCGCCTTTTCGATATCAACAACGGAAGAGGTTTCAGCTGATGCCAAAATCAAATACAGCCCCTTCCAAAACACTCGTGTAGAAGCCACGATGTGTTGTTGCAGCTCGTGACTATGACAAAGTGATGACGCGATATCGAAGGACATCTTTTGAATATGCCACGGTTGTATATTCTCGAAAGAAAGAATAACATCGTCTAGGATTGAAAAGATACGTTGGGCGTACTTGGACTTGACCGCCCCGTTCTGTGACGTACAGTCTGGCGCAGTGAAGAAGGTCGAGCTGTCTTGATCCTCAAGCAAGCTCAAATTGAGTTGCTTTGACGGGGAGATGTCATTAAAGGGTGCACTTGTGTTTTCCACTAAAAGCGATTGAACTCCCTCTTCAGAAGTGAGAAGCAGTTTCATGATGGAAAACATGCTTTCCTTATGCGCTACATCATTGCCATGTGCGCATCTTTCTGCTAAGTCGAGAACCACGTCCCAGCTCCCATCGATCGCAATGAGAAGTGGCCCATTTTGCGGCGCAACGGAAAGCAAACACCGTAAAAACTGCATTGCGAGGCTTTGAACTTTCGACATTTCTGTCGGTCGAGAAGACAGCACGCGAATCAGCAAATCAAGTGTTGAAGATTCGAATGAAAAGAACTGGAATCCGTACTTGTCCAACAAATGCAGTTGTGAATTCAAAATTTGCTCAACGAATTCAGCCGATGTCTTCTGACCATCGGTGTGGGTTCTGCGCTCGAGAAAAGCGCGCAGTGAAGTAAATGCTTTGCGGACAATATCAATTTCAACTTTTTGTCGGCATAATTCCCGATAGCGCGCGCGCAAATCTATTGATGAATACGTGATATTTTCGCTCCAGCCAAAAATTTTGTAAGCGTCTAAATGGTTTATATTGTCGTCCAGACTGTTGGCTTGACGCAGAGCCATACCTCGCCACCTTTCCTCTATACTTTTCATCACAAAAACAGGGTCCTCCACCTCTTCGGCTTCTGAATCAGACAAGCCGACACTCAAAAGCGAGACACCATTGTAATCCCCAGATAAGTCCAGGTAAGAAATTGGAGGAATTGGAGTGTAACTATATTTCACTGTGACGTCCATCTTTAAACTCTCCCGAAAGTCGCGTAAATGCTCACTTATCATTTCTTGTAAATGTGATCTCATCTTTGAAGACCACAAAACACGCTTATCACGCTTACGACTGCAAAATACCTCGGCAAAATACTCAGGGTTTTCCAAATCCAATACACTTATAAGAGATTCAGGCAGTATGTCGATTAAAAAACTACGACCCACATGCCGCTCCGAGGATCGCTGAATTCTATGAATTTGCTTAAGCAGTGCCGCCTCTGGAACGAAAGCAGGTACCTTATCGTCTTCTCTTGGATTTGCAACCGCTGACAAAATGAAATAAAAGGCACCATACTGGTACAGCTCTTGCAACTCCTCCTCACCCAGAGACATAAGCATCTCACAGGTATACCTTCGTACGTTAGCGATCTTTACGTAAAGCAATTGGACTAACAGTGCTAGAAATGACGTGCTCGCTACCACAGTATTTACCAAAGCGGGCGGAAACACATTTTTGTTATCGGTCCCGACGACACCTTGGTCTTTTACCATAAAATTTCTTAGAGACTTCAAGGCAAATACTGCACAGCTTGCGTCTATCGGCTCATCAGTAAGTTCCATCCACCGCAGCTCAGGGTATTCAAACACAGAATTCCAGCTGTGCTCATCAATGCTCAAGTTGGTGGAATCATGCGTCGAGCAGCAGCAAACATAGAACGCATCGACATGGCGACGCCGTATGAGCGGGTCGGCATCCAAATGCTCTTTCAATTCGTTTGCAGAAAACGGACCTTCAATGACATTTTTTTCATTACTTGTCCCCACTGTCCTGAGCTTAATGCTCCATTTAAGCGCATATCTTGATTCCCCATAGAAAGAAAAATCCGCAATCGGAATAAAGGATGCCTCGTTTTCTTCCGACGTAGCAAAAGATTCCATCAATGGTATGTCACCGTTATTATCGACCAAATCTTTTCCATTCGGCGTTGTCTCGCATCTGTGCGACAGCAACGACATGTGCAGCAGCACTTGTGTTAAATTCTTTGTGCACAACTCGATGCAGGAAATTTCAGATAAGCTCAACCCAGACATCAACTCGACAATGTCTTGAATTTCGCTTGCCGAGTATGAGTTACGCAGCAATCCGGTTAAAAACCGGGCTCGATGATTCGCAATTGGTCGAGCTTCGGGAAATACGTTTGCCAATTCTATCAGAACTTTCAACATGGTGTGGCCGTGTTGTTTGTTAACGGAAGCCCTAGTAACCACAGAAAAAGCGTTATTTTCACTCGCAGAACAATCATTTGTTTCTGACAAGAAAAGTTGGCTAAGATGAAGATGCTCCAACCAGCACTGGTACACCTCACTAAAGAACTTTGCTGGATCCTTTGCAATATCAATACTGGCAAAGAAGAGGCTGCTTGAGTTTTTTAGCTTTCCTCGGTATGTACCTGTTTCCATGGCGTTAAATGTATTGGCAACTTCTGCCAACTGCAATGAACCATCGTCTATTCTTTCCGTTATTACACGTAGATAAAATCGGCCAACTCGAAGCTCTTGGGCAATGCTTTCGTACCGCACCAAAAACTGAGCATGATTCCACTTGGGCTCGCTTTTGCCTTTACAAGAGACAAGTACAGATATCGCAGCTGCTCGATCGGATTTAAACCGATCAAATTGTTCGATTGCCGAAGCAAGAGCGACTTGCAATTCGCTTCGCGTTGATTGGTTCCAGAGCAAGTCAGGAAGCATAAAGTCTTTACCGACCATGCCCGACAACAATGCCATGTCGGTCGAGGATTCTCCAGGATAATTAACACGAGAGAGGGAGTGGTCCTCCTTATTGCCAGCTTTATTCTCGGAACCACTTACAAACAGTGTTCCAATCTGTAGTTGCATGCGATGTATAAACCACCCTGATCCGTCAACTTCCATTTGCAAGTGACGCTTGCTCTTTCGTCGAAACGTGTCAGTCTGGCGAGCTCGTTGTTTTTTTAATAGTCTTCGCACCATTGGGCTTGTGATCATACGTATAAATCCGTGCGGAAGAATCCTGACAAGCATTTCATGAGAGGCCTTATGATGGGTCACCCAAATACTGACAATATACTGATACGTCTCCTTCGCATTATCTGAAGGGTGGAAAAACGCGTTTTGCAAGTGCTTGATAGTTAGCCCGGAGTCCAACGCCAAGTCGCAAATCCGCCGTCTCACCTTGTGATCAGCGTGATCAACAATCACCTTTAATACACAAATAACCGCTGCCGCCAATCCTGCGTTCGTGTTTTGAGACGCTAGCTCTAGTAATAGTGCATACTTTCCCCCGAGATCTTTCACAATCGCATTAAAGTGACTATCGTCCGTACTAGAGCGAGAAACAACAAGTACATCGAGAAATAGTTGTAGCACTACCAACGTAGAGCAAGAATTGCGTCGATCCAAAAGGCCACTCAACAGGGTAATTAGGTTTTTGTGCTCCAAAACCTGAAAGCGAATGGCTTTTTCAGCTACTCGATGCGCATTAGATCGAGACTTGTCAGCAATCAGTGAGTGTAACGCATTCACTGCCCACAAGGTCGCGATTGAATCATTAGAGAGTAAAATTTGAGCCAGTGTCGGAATCAATACCAAAGCACCGTTGTTGGAATGCTCCATCGCTAGCCGATAGCAGCCATCATTTACTCGACAAAACGATTCCAAAACTATACAAACTTCGTTCGTACGAATTGGTAATTTGCAGAAATGCTCCAGCTATGTCAAAATATACAATCATCATTGAAAAGTTCAGTAACGACAAGATACATCCATATGAAGCTTTTCTTACCAAATTGTTGATCCCTCGGAGCAAAGTATAAAAAGATAGCTTTTCCAAGCGTCCACGCATAAATTTCTCGGCAAAGTCTTCCACTTCGACATTCATATTCAAGTTCTCGAGGGCGAACATGACCTTATTTGTCGCAGTTATGATACTCATACCCTCCCCACTCATTACGCCTATCTCCTTCTCCAGAACGGCATGTGCCGGAAGGTAAAGCCCATCGTGGTTGTGATAAAGAAACCGTTCTTGCTCGTCTTTCAATAGCGCCCTGGGAGCTAGTCTAGGATTGAGGGTTGAAAACTCCCGATTAAGTGATACATTACAATTATTGACGTATCGATATCCATCGTACAGCGCTGCCATAAAGCTTTCGATGTCATAGGGCACGTAGGCCACGCGACGAAAATCGGAAAATTCCAGCGCCATCACGGCTTGGGTAGCATCATTTTCTAGCCCAGGAACCACTACGCGCCGCAAATGTCTTAGGTCGTATACCTTCTTGGAGCTATCAGTTATCTCTTCAAGGGTGCCGTCGATAAATCGAAGCTTTTTCTTTTGCCAGTGTGTAAATCCATGTCGGCCAGTCCGCCTTTGCACGTCGAATAGATTTTCCGATTGGAAGGCGGATTGATCACAGGACTTAACCATTTGCTGCACAGGCAGCTTGGTTTCGGTCTTCAAGCAAAGATGGATACCGATCACTCCAGCGAGTGCCTTCATTTTCTCAACGATGTCGCTGCTTTGGTCTGAGTAGATAAATTTTATTTTAGTTTTCAGCGTGATTAGAAACGCGTCTGGGATCGTCGTCGCTTGAGTAATTTCGTCAATATGACGAAATTCAAACTCATGAGTATGTTTTGACACGACTCGTACCGCAATCAGAGCCCGCGGGGTCAGATAAAATTTGGTCTTATCTCGTTGCCCGTCCACCAATCCGATAAATCCAGTGAAATGACTGCAATCAACACTGTAGACCCTCTTGAAGTCTTCAAAATTCCCCATTAAATGACTCATCAGCTCCTGCAAAAAGATATTGCGGCATCTGTACCGAAGGCGTAAAAATACTGGGTCGTCGTACTGATCAATCCTCATCTTCAAACTGCCACAGGCTGCTTCAACAAACTGCTTGTACTGCCTCAAAAGAACTTCTGGGTTTTGAACGGCCACCGTATTTACTGGAACTCTAGATGCACTACTTGAATAAGATCCGGACGACGATCTAGTGTTGTTCCGACTTAATTCATAGGCGTTTCTTTTGGATGAATACAGCAGTGGCCTCGATCGTGGAACTGTAAGCGCTCCCCGCTGGCTTTCTGAATCATAGCTTAAATTTTTCCCGAAACTGAGAGAATGGCGAAACGTTTTGCTATCGTTAGACCGCAGAAAAGACCCCACATTGCCGAAGTGCACAAAAGCTGAATTTTTTGTCATTCTACTGAGAATACCCACACAGGCCTCTACTGTGTTCAAGGCGGGAAAGCTAAAGAGAATTCGCAGCATCATGCGATATTTCGTCGCCAGATGTTGGTACAATGTCTCCGACAATTTTTGCTCCTTCTCAACATTTGACCTCAACAAAAGCAGAAGAAACTGACACAGTTTCATCGTGGGTAGATCAGACAAGAAATCACCCGTCTACTCAGCAAAAGCGCTCTTGTCAAACATTTATGGCATCAGCAAACATTTGTAAAATTGCAAACTTACATGAGAATCTTCGTCAAGTAATGACAAAAGTGTCGTCATAAATACCCGATTTGATAACAAAATTTGCCGACACTGAAGCTTGTGCACTTTAGATTCCATCAATCGACTAAGAACCATAAACATCCAGTAAGTAGCAACTGGCTTTTTGCTCTTCAATACCTTTGATATTGTATTAATGTATTCTTCCTCTCGCTGGAAATCATCAGGCAAGTATTTAAACAATTAATATAAAGAATATCCGACAATCAAGTATACCTTTACCTCGGTCAAAATTTTCATAAACTCGTTGATGGCAGGTGGCGCTAGTGTCAAACGGTAAAGCGATTCAAGGTATGTGCTAACAAACTCATGCGTCGCGCCATGCCGACCAACAATGTCATAAAATTCACGTGCTAGCACATAGATGACCTTGTCAAAAGGCTTGTTAGGTTGAGCGATCACACCAGACGTTGGTGTGTTTGCATTAAGTTCCAATGCCAATAAGTGCATATCTTCATCAAGACCACGAGGAAGCTGCCGCTGAGTGCGTGCCGTCTTTCGATGACCATGCACTGTGAGTAATTGTAAGATAATTGCTTGGGCTCCCCGCAGCTCGCGATTCATCACGTTTACCTGCGGCGTTGTATCCGCAATTTGATTTCCTACTTGCAAAATAATATTGCGCGGTACCATACGTACTGAGTCCAAAGTGTCAGTCGTCTCCACACCCACTTGATAATTCCCCAAAGCGTGACAAGATGCCAACAGTTCGCACACAATTTTCTCGCGTTGGGCAGTCACGTATTGGCGCTTGATGCCGTCCACGTACATGATTTGAAATGCCTGCAGCGTGTCTTCATGCATAATCAGTGTGTATATTTTCGCCAAAGGTCGACTGAAAATGACCGCATTGGCGTCTCCATACTCGGTGATGAAAGTTTCCGACACGGCCAGAGTACGAATTGTAGTTCTAGGCTCGCTCGACTGCGAGACATGCGAAACCTGGTACTCAAAGGACACAGTGGTCGTCAACGATGCTTTTTCATCTTTTTGAAGCGCTGCCTCCAAGGTATCCTTTCGATACTCGTTAATTTGCATACCATATGCTTTCATAACGCTCGTGATGACTTGAGCCAGCTCTGTGCGTTTCGGAACGAAAAACAGACTGGAATCGTCTGCATGGTTTAATATAATCGCCTCGTCGTCATTGCAAATGACGTCGATAGACACGAGACTCGTGTACGAGATGTGACTCATGACGTCCCCTTCAGTGTCTCGCTGGTATATGCCATCAGGGCGGATCTCCACCACGCACGACGAATGCACACCACTCTTATAGTACTTGAGGCTTTGAAATACGTGTGTCTGCACTTCAAGGGGCGTAGGGTGTGCGGCGTTAGACAACTTGGCGTAGTGCTGGCTCCGAAGACGCAAGAGACACACGAGCACTTCCATACGGTATTGGCAGCGGTAGACTGTCTTCTTGATACGATGGCGCGGCGTGTAAATAACAAAATCCGTCTCGCCCTCAACCACGTTGGCGCCGTCCACATCCTCATAGGCCCAAGTATTGGTCACCTGCTGGTTCTCTCTATCAACCGTTGAGAACGAGTATTCGCCCAAACACAGGACGCGGTCCTTGACCACAAAGCTGCCCACCTTGAACACCATAAAGCGCGCCACTACGCGCTTCATCTCCATCGTTGGTCGGGTCTTGCCGATGCTTCAACGATTGTCTGAGTCTTTTCTGGATACGAAAGCTTTCGCTGGGGTCTATAGGTGATGTTGCACGGAGAGAGCACGAAAGGTCGCGACATACATAATTAATTGGCGTGTTTGCAGTCCGCACTATTAAATATTGCAGTAATTTCACGTATCCAAGAAACACTACACTCTCGCTTAAGAGATCGAAGTGCGCAAAAAAAGGGCGTAATAAGATATCCATCCCTACCTCTAATTATTGATAAGCAATTATATCGATTTTACGGAAAAGGTTTAGCGCGGGGGCTAAATGCTCGCGCGCTTCGGGCAGATGCTCTTGGGCATCTGCAGGTCTCTAACGAGTCTCACCCTCGACGCGACGGTCTCCAGTACCAGAGCGCCACCTGGGCTCTTACCAAGTCAGAGATAAACAAAATAATGGAAGACCCTCGCGACCTCGGTGCTGGCTGCACTGCCCGCCGAACGAGCCTCGACGTATGCGGACACCACTCTATGCCGTGGACTAGCCATAGAGCCTAGCACGTGCATAACTTGGCAACGCGATAACGTAATACAATACAATACAATACAATTATATCGATATCGCGTCCATGGCAAATACTCCAAGGATTTTTTTCACCGGTATCTATACTCCTCGGCTTCATTTTCATGTCAAATTCGGCTGGGCCTGACATCTCTTCTGAGATTATGTCAAATAGGATGTCATTCGCAACTTTGCTAACTCATATACGAAATGTCTGTCCGTTCGTAAAAATGACTTGACAGTTAGAGAAGAAGCCCGCCTGTCGGCTAAGTCATTCCACGATAACCGAGCCGGCGAGATTTAAGATTGCTATTGAATCAATGGGTATATCAGCTTTAAAAGATACATCCGCTTCTGCGCTAAAGGCTGCTGCTAATCCGTACGCTTCGCCTGCAGCATGGAGGGGCAGGTGATAAGTGTGTCACCCATTAAAGAGCCGCACGATCTCAGCTGACCTTTTCGGCCAAAGAGCACAAAGGCTGGTCGCTTTACTCTCGGCTGTACGCCCTTCCCTCACGAGAATTTAATTCCAGCGCCACCCATCGGAATTTTTTTAAAATTAATCCTAGTGATCAAGCTGCGACTTTTTTGGGGCATTTCGGATCCTTGATACCTTTGCGTACTTAAAGGTCTTTACATGTGTATCTTTTGAGCTTAGATTGTATTGATCACGGCGAGTCTCAGTGTAAGGTATCCACAACCCGGTGGGAAGTCGCTGCCTTTCTTAGTGAGGATCAGGCGCTCAAAGCTCACATAAGTAGGAGGCCATTTTGCCTTAATTTGATTACGGTGGTGACTAATGGAACAAACAGCCGCCGTGTTTCACCCTTAATTTCCATACAAGCAAGGTTGAGGGCGTGACGACGCTTTAAAAAGGAGATGAGGTCTTCTCAAGACTCATATAAGACTCAAAATCCAGATAATTGAAATATCTCTAAAGACGCTCGATATTACTTTGAATTGATGGATAATGTGCGCAGACCCATGTCTTATCAGGACCGTTAGGAACAGTGTTTCATTGTGTTTGAGAACATTAAATAAACCATTTCTAGCACTACCTTTTTACTATACAACAATACTTAATCTCTCTTAAGAAGAAAATTAAACTTCTATTTCTTAACATTTCTCTGAATTATATCGGGCGTATGAAACTGCACCTACCTGCTAATTGCTTCAAGCCGACTTTTAGCGGAAACGGATACAAGTTTTTGCAAGAAAACTCGGCACTAATTAGAGGCCTGCTTGAGGTAGGGCTATCGAAATTCTCTCTTACAACTTTAGAAAACACGTGTGCTTTTAAGGCTTGATGGTAATCTTAAATGGCTTTATTTAATTTCGCTACATAAATCATATTGGTAATCAGAAACTGAGCCATAGACATCTTGACGGCCCGCAAACATGGCGTATCAGTACACATACTCGTGTATTGTGTCTTCGAGAGCACAAATGACTCACCCATCTACCCTCCGATCGAAAACGATTTGCTGCTGACATTATGAAAAATAGCTAGTAAAAAGGCAGCAGAATCCACAGATCTCTCTCTGACTTCTATGTGAGCAAAAGCCGAAGTGTTCAGTAACGAAATCGATTGATAGCTTTGTTGATATCTCCAGTGATACTGTCCGAGCTGACCGTTTTACCTATGCGACCGCAATGCTTATGTTGCCAATTCCTTACAGCAAGCCGAAGACAAAGACACAACTTATTGACTACCAACAGCTCATCGGTGCCAGAAGGTTCTAGAAAAAGATTAACATGTGCGACGCGAGTTCCGCTATCTAACGCTTGGCAACAGCTGTATATGTGGGGACACAAATACATAGTAAAAATCAACCCAAAAGTTTTCTATGCGCCAAAATACCACACTATGTGGTTTCAAAAACTTTCTGTCGTCATCGATTGAAGCAATGACTCGGACACACTATGTCGGAATGATCATGTTTCATTGCGCAGCAATGCAGCTGCGATCGCTGTCGAGTTGTTATTCACTTTATCACATTTGGCTCAGCTGATAATAGCGCTATCTCACATCTTTACATGTCATCGATTTTGTTTGTCGTTTGTCTACGGAGCTTCCAAATTGGCTTACATGGGCAAAATCATGTCTGACAAGCTTAAAAGTGCATCGGTGAGCACATTAATCTTGCTAATGTGCATTTTAACGCGAAAGCCACATATAGCGATAATAAGAAATTGAGTTATCTGGCAATTTCCCAGAAAAAGCTGCGTATATTAAATTTTGTTCGCAAGAATGCGTGGTCTGAAGAGACGGCAAAAGAGCTAAGGACCCACAAAAAGCATTCGGAATCAAACTCATATGTACTTCTTAGTAAGTAACTTCTTGCCGTGATTGAAACTGCTACCTTCAGCAGCCTTGCGCTGCTCGGACTAAAGCGAGAAAAGTCGCTCATGACTTTCGTAACTTCCATAAACTTGGAATTGATTGCATGATCCGAAGTTAGCAAACGTTGCTTAACATCTTTATCCCAACAGGTGCTTTAACGGGATTCCTTGGTGCAATCAAAGCCCTGTTGAATAGATCAATTAGAGGCCCGCATAGTCAAGACTGTACTTGTACAAACACTTGCTAACAACCACTTTGATTTTGTGGCGTACTGCAAGCCACAAAGTCTTTTGTTCTGCGCGGATCCCATGGCTGCTCATACAGCAGCCGAGCTTGCCGTAACTATACATTCGTCGATGCTGACGTAGGCGTTATTGATCCTCACGAGCTCAAACACTTTGCTTACGTTGTCCAATTAAATCACCACGGCCGACCAATCTTCTACACAATGACTTTATACAAAGACCGTGGGTAAAGACAAGAGACCGTAGTGGCCTGAGAAGTTGTGTTACCAAACGGCTGCGCATTGCCAGAGCGCTCAATACTTTTTATTTTGCCACTCTCCATCTCCATAGCATATCACTAGGCGTACAGATCGCCGTGAGGGTTATGTTCAGTTTCCTCAATTCAAATATCGTAGTGACTATTTGCCAAATTCAGTGCGTGTAACAGCGTGTATTTAATCAGATTTTTGGGCAACACGGTCATTTCAAGAAGAGGCACTGTTTGTCTTATTGTAAGCATGAATGAGCTCCACGATCTGTTTGGTTGTCGACCGGTGATAGGCGCAGGGATTTTGACTCCCGTACCGTGTAAATGCTTGCCGTTTTAGTAAAGTAAATATCAACGAGCTTGCATTTCTCTCGTGGTAGAAGGCACTGCCAAGCAATATAGAACTCCGTGCCTATCACGAGGACAAAAACATGTTGTTTAGCTCTCGCCTGGATGTATTCATAAATCGAACTTCTTCAAATAAGGTAATCCAGATGCAGCTTACGCTACCTGCAAGGGTTATTCTAGATACTTTCGTCAAGAACGGAGAATGTATTCGAATTTTCAATAAGGGTTTCGATCTAAAAACAATTTTAGACAAAAATATGGTTGCTTCGAGTTGATTGGGGTTCAATGCCTCCAATTGACGCGCGCCTGCCATGACATATTGACCAGTTGGCCGTCATTTATCCGTGATTTAGGTATATTTGTAGATTACGGCGTCGTGTTTGTGATGAAGGCAATTTACGGCCTGAAGCAAGCTTCACGCGTATGGAACGAGACGTTTGACGAGTTTGTATGTTCGATCGATGTGAACAATTTTGTATCGCATCTCAACCTTCTTCGAGCGAAGCTTGGTTAGAGGTCCTTCACTAGACCTATGTTACCATCACTTGTTACGGATATATGTTTCGTGCTTGCGAGGCTTTGTTACCCGCCGTTTATAGTTATATATCATCAACGTGAGCTGTGGCTTGTGTATCTATGTTTGGTGGTGCTATATTGCGAGCTTTTGAAGCTATCACATCCATCTTGTCTTGCAGACCTATTTCACTTGCATGCAAGTCACTTCAATGGAAATATGTTACTGTCTACCATATGTTACTCTGAAAGAAAGCGTTATCTAAAGCGTATCTGACATAATTTGTACGCGCCAAGAAAGTCTTAAAAAAACTTCGCCACGTCTATCTTCTGGCGAACATCATGCATCCCATATATAACGGGTGTATAATTGCTTTGACTATCTTTTAAAAGGGCTTGTACACATAGTAGGGGTGTGAGCATGACTTACTTGTAGGCCTATTAAGCGGGATTAAGCAGCTGGAGCCAATGCTTTGTGGCGTAATCTTCCTTTTTTAGCCATGATATGTCTGGGGCCAAGGCAAATTATTCCAGATTCGACTTGTCTTCTTTGATATCTCCTTGAGCATCAGCTAACTCATTGTAGCTGACCGCGAGTGGTTGCTTGCGCACAAAGTCTTACCCTACAATATTTTCTATTATGCTTATATATTTGCGGGTACAGTTGACAATTAATCACAGCTATTTTCTTGTAAAGCTATCGCTTTCAAAGGCTAAGCTCCTTCGGTGTGTGTGAGTACACAACAACCATTAAGACTCGCTTCTTTTCTATTATAAGTACTGATGACCACCTTTTTTAGTGTTTCTAGAGCACAGCTTCTAGCAGCAGCCCATCCAATCTATATGCGCAGACGAAGGTCTAATTCAACCACATCCTTCGGAGATATGATCTTTCTTTCTGCAGTCATAGCAGCAAGCACACTTTTGCTCAGCTGCGCTTAAGCTCATAGGGACACGACGTAAGTTAGTAGGCTCACGGATACCACCATTTGCAAAGCTTAGATACCATGACGTGCTCTAGATGCTTGATAAAAGCCTATTTGGACGATTGAAACTACCAGGCTCTGTGAAAAGTTGTCTGATAGATGTGATAGGTAATTCCATCGGAGCTTTTACAAGGGCTTAGGTAGTCAGATTATTTGCGTGAGTAAGGAATTGACTTCCGGTGCGAGTGCGGTGGAGCCACGCAGCGGGTATACGGATAGAAAGACATACGGCTTTTCGGTAAACGACTGTTTACTATCTCCGGATGGGCGTGTGCAAATGACTGTAGCTTAAAGACTGATATACAAAGTGCAATGTTGCTTGTGCCTTGATTCTACCATCAGGTCTGAATATGAGCTACAAAACTCTGTGGGCTAGACGAAAACTTTTCCGTTTCGGCATCAATTTATGTACTCAACGATGTAACCCGATAGGTAGGCTAATAAGGAGGCTGCTGTGCACCAGGAGCCACCATTCTTCGAGGTCTTCTCTTCGCGAAACGCCACTTCTTCTACCAGATCCCGCTTTTACATAACGGCCTGTTATCAAAATATACCCAAGCATAATATAGAGCTGTGCCATGATATATATGCCCACCCCAATTGTTGCAATGTAGTGGCTCATGCACACAATCCCTGCTAAAAAAATAATCATGATAAACGTGAGATAGCAATATGCTGCTTTATACATGATCTAATGTCTTTTTGATCGTAAAATTCTATCCTTGAACCGTAAATGTTCTGAAAACAAATCAACAGCCGTATATGCTCGAACCTGCCGAACCTTAAGAGTTAACACGAGACTGAACACAACTCGTAATATAATCCTATATTTTCTTTTAGGGATTGAACTTAATTTCGGATTACCTGTAAGGGTTATTATCCAACTATATCTATACAAAATCTATAAAAAAATGTACCCGCTTTTCTTTTGGCTCCTCAATACTTGATAATGCCTCCTCAGAACGTTCATATGAGGACTACCGTGCTCGTTTGGCGTCATAAAAAGCGTCCTATCTTAGTTTGAATCATCGCTTTACTTGTGTAACAGTATAAACGATTGTGATATACATTGGTCTCGTGTAGCCTTTTTCACGATGCACCCTTAGGGACCCACGCTACCAGTATTTAACGGATGCTGTAACACGCATCGAGGACTGATCAAATCGTTGACGATCGCAATCTAAGCTGCGTAGACGATCAAATCTCGCTTAGCCGATTAAATCGTGCTTTTCAATTAGGCCTTGTAATACTCGAAATCATTTAAGTGGACCGGGCCATCGACCTGTCTAATAAACTAGATATGGGCCTCCTTTTCGTATCCAAATCATTGTACACTAGTAAAGTTAACTACCCTACCGATTTATATTTTATGCTTTACTTCCACAAATAATGAAGTCGCTGTATGCCTCAAGTCAAGAATTCTTTTTGAGAGGCCGGATACCTATATATGATTTAGCACATACGGCATGGTGGAGGAGAGCCTTAATTCTTTAATTCACTCAATTACTTGTCTATTGAGCTCAACATTTACGAAGCTCTCATTTCGAAGTTCCTTTGTAAGAAATTAGCCAATGCCACTTTGCTTCATGATGCAGATTCTCTTGCAGCTGTATTTGATAGGCGTGATTAACTGACTGGTGTGCATCGATAGCGTGACTTTCATATAGTGTAGGACTTGCCCCGCAACTTCTGAGACTGCCACCATACTCAACATCGGTAGTAATCGTAATTGAAATCTTGAATCCTCTAGTGTGTGTTGTAGCCCTGAGTCTATCAAGTTAACCCGTTGGCCATCTCCACTTTCTATTTTGCATTTATCGATCTTTTTATGGGCATGCTGCCTTTTTTCAATTCTCTGCCGGAAAAGCAATTACTACTTCTGGAGCTAATCAAATGTCTGTGTGCGAGCCAAAGTAGCATCTCCATCTCAAACCTATTAGCCGAATTAACAATCTTTCGCCCTACAGCTTACCTCATCGAAAACTTTGCCTTTTGCAACGCTATCCCAAGAAGTTGTGTCAGGAGCCAGTATCTCGCCAAATATCGTTGTAGGCCTAAGCAAAATTAAACTTTAATAATTGTGTCCTCGAGAGTAAATTTTTAGAAATAGTGCAATGTCACGGCTTAATATTGATTCGTTGTGCTGTTTGAATACTTGCATCGTAGATGTAGAAATCTTGAACTCACTGCAATCTGACCCCTCTATCACACGTTCTCAAAATGCTTGAAGCTCGAATTGCTGGTTTCAAGATCTGCACTCAGCCCCGCGATTTCGGCCATGCAGTTGGCACTAAAACCTGATCGAAAGCACTCAACAGCGTACTCTTTGTTGTTCTGAAAGCACAAAAATGCTTCGACCAAGGCCGGATTGTCGGCCAGCGCAGCCTCGCGAGCGGGACCTTCAGTGCGCAAAAGCACGCGATGCACATTGCTCCGGACAGTTTCGCCACTTGAAGACGCAGCTGGTAGCGACAGCACCATTTCGGCGTAAGGCGCAATCAGCGGAAAGCGCAACTGGTTTGTTTTCCACCATGTCAACGGATCGACATTGCGTTCCGAAACCGGTAGGCTCAAAAATGCGCCAAGCTCCTTTTCCCATGTCGCAACCATCTCATAATCGCTTTGCAAAGATGACCTCGATGTTTCCGACGGCAGATGCGAAAGCAGATCATCATCTTCATCGTCGGCGAGAGCTACATCGTGACTCACTATATTATGAGGCTCCTTACTCATTGCGTAAGAAGACGCCACCATTCTAGCGACAGAAATTGTGCTAGACCCCGACAGTCCTGTGGAGCCAGAAGGATTCGATGATTGCATAGACTCGTTTTCAGGCGTGATCATTCGACGCAAAAACTTTTTGCCAATCTCACACTCAGATCGGTAAGACAAATAACAGTACTCACGGTTCTTGTAACGCGGGTCAAAGAGTGTTGCAGCGTAGCAGATAGGTGGTAGTGCTGCAAACTGGTTACGCAACTTCAGTGCGAGCATCTCGAAAAAATGTAGCAACGCAGTTTCGGTTTCTCCTGGCGACTGGGCTTGTTTATCTGCATACGTCACTAACGCCGCAGCGATCGTTGATACACTTGAAATTCCGTTCTTGTTTACTTCCTTATCGCTGCCTGTTTTCTTGTTTTTTTCTCCCTCGAGCGCCTCCGAGTATCGAGCAAAAGGCCGCAATTTCTTCACTAAAATTCCAATGAACTCCACAGTCGCCGTGGGCAAGTAATTTACAAGATTAGCGTTGGCAATTTGCTCGAGCGTCGGCGAGTGCTCCAAAATATTTCTCAGAAACTCATAATAGGACATTGACTCGATTCCTTCAGTAAAAAGCTGAACGTTAAGCAATGGGCACTTTCGACTAATGGCAAGCATCGCCCCCTCACTATCCTCAAGCCGAGCCACAAACTCTTCAACTTGACTAACCAAATCTGGGAATGCCTTCGCGAAAATGTCTCGAGTTAGACAGACACGCAAATGTTGCACTGCAGATTTAAGAAGAAGTGTGCTCTGCGCTGAAGCAGCTGATGGAGCTCTCCCATCGAAGTTAACGGGGACAAAGAGTGACGGGATATCGGAAGGCTTGAGATCAATCATTGTAGGCAACTCGTCCTTGACACAAGCGATCACCTTGTCTTTAACTCCTAGTCGTTCCAAGTACGAGTCGACAATGGTCTTAACCGCCTCCACGTCGCACGATTGTTCCAGTGGTGCAGCACCAACAGCAACTTCGAAAAGCTTAAAATTGACACTAAAGTGAATCTTCACAGCTAGATACTGCGTCGGCATAAGCGTTGCGGACGACGGATTCTGCCATAACTCGAGCGACACGGCGACACTCTTGGCTCTAGTCACAACCATTTTAGTAGCTTGAAACACGCTTTCTTGTAGACACAGAATGCTTTTACCCACTGCTTCTCCACTCGGCAAAAGCAACTTCTTGTCCCCGACCAATTGGCCCATCAAGTACTGCATTCCTGGCTTAGTCGCGAAATCCACCAGCAAGTTATCCATTAAAGCCATCAAGGCCAAGTCCTGTGTGAATTGCTCCACACTAATGTGACCTCCATAGGCGGGGCTAAGCGATTCGCGCTGCTCCTTCGTCACAGCTAGTCCCGGGGGGTACGTGTAGAGGGCTGACGTCGGTTCCCTCTTTAAAGCAGCTGTAAAAACGCCTGGAGATCCTCCAGCTGAAACCACAGTGGCGGCTAAGCTTTGCGACGACCCGGGCAGAGGGTACATGGCCGCGGCAACGAACTCGGCGCTCGTGTGGCCGGCTGCGACGGCCTGCAACCCAATCTTTTGACGCTTGATATGGCGTTTGGTCTCCCGGTGCTCTTCGCATATATTATTAGCTTGTTGGTGCGTAGAGTCGGTGCGACCAGCAGTACGCAGGTGCGAGAGCAGGTTGGACGAGTGGTGACCCTTGATTACTCGCTCGCAAAACTTGCAGATGGAGTTGCCTGACTGATCCTTCTCGAAGTATGACCACACAGCCGAGACACTGGCTGGTCCATTGACGAGCGGAGGTGCATGGCTCGTGGGTGTCAATACAGTGTTCGAGGCTGCGGATGAAGCTTGCAGGAATTCCGCACTGGCAGCAGGCACTCGCTTGACCATTTTAATAAACCGGTACAGCACGGTAAAGTGGGAAATGTCAGGGGAGAGATGCTTATATGTTTCCATACAATACTCGTTGCCCACGAGAAAATGGATATGCAGCAATCATTCTAGACTAAAGCACAATAAAATTGTACTTATCAAACAACCGTTGCGCTGCAGAAAAAAATTTCTCTCTCCACAACATTGTGCAAGTAGCTTATAACATATAATTTGATGAGCTACTTTTGTGAAGAACGAGTGCTTGCATCTGGCGAAGCTTCGATCCAAAACAAGATGTTGCAGCTACACGTTGATGCTTGAACTTCAGGCATGAATAAGAAGAGAAAACCTGCGACTTCATCGACGTCGTGTGTTTCATTTGCTGTGTAAGATTTTGACAACGCGAGGTATGCCTAAAATTTGGCAAGCATTCACAACCATCTAAAAAATAAGACGCAACCTTCAAAATGCAATCGCTGATAAGCTGCCGCTGTTGTGGTGATGTCCTAGCAGAAGTCCGACGACTACAGCCAATGATGATGTTTAAAATACCGACTGGAAACAACAATGAACATTGGCATGCTTAGCTCAAGAGTATATTTTGTCAAGCAAAGTAGCTTTTTAATCTAATTATCTTACGCACTTGGCAGATACATAGTTTAAATTGCAACAAGTTGGAATCTAAATCGTGAAGAAGAGATCTACGTCAATGTCAACCATCGGACATATCGAGTTTTTTTAACTTAAAGTAATGAAGAAAGTAGCTAGCGCACAGAGCACGTTCGTGCTGAATTCTATTTGGCCACAGCATGAGCGGCTGACGCGGAGCACAAGCGATTAGTTGAATAGTTTTTTTGCATGTTATCGCATGTGCTCAATACAGTTATGCTTTTTTCCAACGTCGTTTTCTGACCCGGTGGTCATTGTATTGCATTGTTCAGGAATTGCCACCAAAAAATTTAAATTCAAACATCGCGGATGTAAAGTACTGCGTACAAGTTGCACGGGTTTCAGATCGTAGAACTCTGCAGGTGCATCCAACCCCAGAAAAGGCTATTTGTTTGATTGATGGTAGTGACAGTAGTAGCGAGTACCCGAATAAATCTCTAGATCGTATGCAAGCCACCCTTAACTTCTTGCTTGTTGCGACACCAAGCAAATTTTTTTTGCTACGGTCCTCAAAGGACGCGGTAAACCGACGTACTTTCACTGTGGAACAATGGCTCTTTAAAGACAATTCCATTTTTATATGCAAAAGTGGCATTCAGAAAGCCCCAGAGGAGCGCAAAGCCGATAAACATACTGCTCGGTGTCATAAGCTACATTGCCCGTGTAACGCTCATCTGGAAAAGTATCTTCTTCCCCATCAGACCAGAAAAAAGGGTCATCTCACGGTGCGGAGATACCTGGTGACATAACCCTTCGTTTATTGTGTTAATGGCTCAATTTGTAGGCCCATTTGGATAATGTAGCGAGGGTTGCTGCCTTTGACCTAAATAATACACTTTTTTCTAGTCCCCTATCACCGATGACTTAATCGACGAGCGCATTTTTGAGTGGATCTTGCTTGACCATTGAAGTTCATGGGCTTTGTTATATTCAAAAGGAAAAAGTTTCGGGTAGCCGATGGGTCTCACGATAAATCTAACATTTTTCCAGGGGTGTAATCTCGAACGAAAAGACTATTTTCAGGACTTTAACGTAAGGCTTAAGCGGGTGACAAGACAGGAGAATAATCGCTGGAGCACCTACAGCGCACTTGTCAATTCTAATCGCGCGAGGGGACAGCGGATTTAGGTTATAAGCGCACTAATTTGCCGCAGTAGAGTAGAGAAACTTCAAGAGCCTTCCTTGCCTGACCGGTCTCTAAAAATGCGGGTAAGCCACATTTGGCTAGTAGGCAAGGCGTTCTCTTATTGCAGGCGCGGCCTTTGATGCAAGGGTAGCTTTAGCCAGAGAGGCCACTTTTAATATGCAAAAGCGTATTTGGGAGCTAAATGAGTGCTGACTTCATCGACGCTCAATGACTTGGCCGACTGACAGCCTTCTTTGCAGCCTGGTTGGCTGTCGATATGATCGGCGTTTGGTATGAATGTCAATGCGTAATTGACAACACTCATCTCTTTCCTAATAGACTTAATCCAAGTCTTGATAGAAGAGGCAGTCGCATAAATTTCGTCTTTTGTGTAAGAAAGGCTGACTTATTGCTTAAATAGGCGACAGGCACTATATAGAAATATTTACCGTTTGCATACTGGAGTTTCTCGAGAGATGCTTGTAAGGGAAAAGTAGGTAAGGCAAAAGCATCAACACTGTATGGAACAAAATAGTCTTTTGAGCTTTAATACATTACACACGTCGACACCAGGGGAAGTAAATTGCCATCGATAATCTTCCAGTACATCGCGTTTGTGCAAGGCGCTGTGAAATTCCATCACATATCTGCTCTTACATTGTACCGCATCGATCGTGTCTCGGCAATGCCTTAACTTCTAGCCAGGTGCTGAAAACGTACGTTCCAAGCGCAACTATACTCCATCGTGCGGCTAAAACACTACCGTAACGGTCTTCGGACAGTCATACCGGAGTCGGTACAACGGCCTACGACTTCTGCGACGAATGGTATCCGCACCAAGTTATACCAGATGGATAATTTTCACCTCGTCCTTGCGTCCTCTTTACGAGTCCTGTGTACAAGTCCTTTGTGACCATGTGTACGCTCTTTAGTTTGCTTTTGTAGTCGGACCTGACGGTCGGACAACGTCTACTTTGGAATAATTGTAGTCGTTTGAGCCCCTTTAGGATTGATAAAATTCTTCGTTAATGTGATCCATGAGCTTTGCTATCGGATCGACCTGCACGCATTCTAATAATTTCAAGAAGTCGGTATAGTGTTCTCCAGGCTTAGCCAGCCGTTTGAATCACATATCTTATAGGTACTTAGTTCATCAGCCTCATGGCCAATATGGCGGTTGCATTTATACTTTAAGCCATTGTTTGACTGTTCAAATTTGCCTTATATATCAGGTCGAGTGTAGAACAACAAATCAGAAAATACGGGCACCTGAGGACTCATACGAAACCCAGAGTGCTGGTAATTGTATCATCTCTCTAGACGACCAAATAAAATAAATGTTGAGTACGTCGAGATTGTTTTGGAATAGCCGATGGCGTACACCAACCCATTCCTTTCAAATCATTGAAATATCTAATATATTATTGTTTCAGCTTGTTTGTGAAGGCCGAGCCTATTTTTTCGAGGGATAATTTTATTTACACTCTTCCAATTGAATAAATTGATCATTTCATGCTTGTCTTGCGGTGGGTAAATTAGTATCCGAGTACATTAAGCCTTTGCAGAATAAGATAATTTATTTCGTAATAATAAGCTGATCTAAAGTAGAAAAAAATCTAGTTGAAATCCGTTCTCTTATTTCAAAATCACTCATGCATCTGAGAGTTAGTGAGGCTCCAAAAGAATTATTCCGTTCATAAAGGAGGAGATGGGTGAACAAAACTCTAGAGTACAAACGAGTCCATACAATTAGACTCCACTCCACAAAAGTAGCGCCTCAGCACATATATGCATTCAAACACTTGGTTGGTGTTTCCGGCTGATTCGGAGATAGCTTCCTGTCGGCATCAGCGAAAGTTTTAGTATAAAGAACAGCGTCTACAAAGCGCAATGGAGAACTGCGGATCTTTATCCGGCATCATTGTGTATAAAAAAGACAATATTTTGGCGCTTAATCCAATCACAGCCTTGCTGTTTGCTCCATTGTCATGGTAACTGGATCGTGTCAAATGCCCCGGTTGAAATCGGAGAGTGCACAAACGACTACGTACGGTCAGCCATAAACGAAGTCGACACTTATAAGCTTTTAACAGCCCGGCAATTCTCGCAAGCTTTGAAAATGGAGCCGACCTCTGAGCCATGAAATTGCCCATTCATCGGTCGCGTGGATTCTATCTACGTGTATAACTGAGATAACCAATATGTTGGGAGACCCAAAAAGTCATTTTTTTTTCCCAAATGACCGTAAATGGGAGCATCATGTGCCTCTGCGAATATATAGTACTTCAGATCAGTATGCCGACTCGGATTGAATTTGTCGAATCCATCCTGTAATGTAGCAGAATGTCTACCTACTCAATGAGATCACTAGCAAGAGGCTTATTTTTCAGCTTTATCACCTTATCTTGTGATAAAATATCGCACGAAAAGCTAAATGTTTGCATCCAGTATGTAGGTTTGACGAAGTGTCTAGTTAATAAGAGTTGTAATTATGCTTGTTCGACAAAACTCATCATCTTGCCTTCGCAAAAGCGTATTGACAGATATATTTACCAGGGGGGGGGTAATTTCCAGAAAAAGATGACCACCTTGTCATTTGTTGGAATAAGTTAGGTGTATTTATCGCTGTCATCAACGACGCATAGTCGAGATTGGCGATGAAGTGCGTAAGCTTCAGAAATCACATTCGCAATTTTTCAAGTGCATTGTAGCCTATGGTATAGCCGAAAGTGCTGCAAACGATGCTTGCTAACTTTGCTTCGTTCAGAACAGCTGCAAGGTGAAGGCGTTTCGTGGTGTGATAAAGCATTCTAGGGCTGAACGATCGGCCCAAATGTTACATTAGAACTAATGTGGCGACACTATTGATGGCTTAGGAAAATAAGGGTCAAAAAGTAATTATTTATACAACGTGGCTCTATATTGGCTTTCTGCATTAAAGTGATTCTTCTAGGCCTAAAAATCCAAGATAATAATATTATTTAGTTCGGTAAGCGTAAGCTCAAATTTAAATCTTATGCTTGCCCATTGTATAATGTTTATAAATGAGAGCTGACTAATCGATTGCTGTTTTTGTTCGAGGTAGAGCTGTAGCAATAGTGATAATACTCAGCTGTAAGATCTTAGTCTTCATGCCACGCCTTTTAATAAGCAATGGAACTAACGGTGAAAACAATATGCTTGCTTAACATCCTGAGGCTGTACATTTTCTCTTGTTGAGGATCAGCCGTCTTCAAGTGCTTCCACTGCCTTTGAAATAACTACCCCTGTATAACTGACCGCATGTTGCTATTGTGATTTCAGACGGTCAAAGCCAATTGCAAAAATTGAGCATTTTAGCTAAGGGGTGCGCAAAAGTGCGCTGGTCATCCTTTTTTAATTTGTATAGAATAAATACATAGATACCACCAAGAGCGCCAGTGACTCGAATGATTCGACTTCTTCAGTTTTGGTGTTAAGCCCTCTGAATCTGAGCAGTGCCCACAGGTAATATACCATAACATGGGTATGATGGCCATTGCCTACAAGAATAATAACTTTTGGACGTTTTCATATGCAAATTTCTCCTTAAATGTAAGCACACTTAAAATAGAGACTGATGAATCTTAGCGACGTAACGGATCTTCCTGCACTTTCCTTGCGCGATTTGTTGGTCATCTATTTCAAAGTATGCAGCCATTACTGTCAAGCGCTTAGTGTCCAAATCTTGAGATCTTAGACCAGATTGGCGACACAATTAGTGAAGCTGTTCGAAAGCGTTTTGACTTGAGCAGATCGAGATGCTGAGAAAGAAGCAGTGAGGTGCACCACGGTAGTAGCCGTGGTAGCTAAAATGCGACTGGTATTGGATGCGAAGACTTAACCAGCATATCATAAACACATAAGCTCTTGTGTGAGCTAGAGAAGTACCCGGAAACTATATATTATACGTAATTTGACATTGAGCTCCAGATGTGTGTCGCGGAAAATAAAGACCACAGGGGAGCCTGCGATAAATGCTACAATTTTATACGCTAGCAAACCTAGCCGGGGCGGACCTGCGTGTGTGCGCAATACTAAAGATTTGAAACGGCAGTTTTGCTGTCCCGCGGTATTGTTAGCCAATAGAATTTTTCAGTTCAATTGTCTCGCACCAAAAGCCTAATTTTCGAGCTCTTTGAAGAAGTACTTGAAGATTTTCCGCAAAACTCATAACAGACCATCCGCAGACCATTGATCAATCTGATCAAATGATCGCGTCATCAAAGAGATATTATAAAGTATGGCTGTGCATACATCAACGCGTTAAAACAGCATGCTTCAATACGATAAGCTTTCTTTAAATGCCGTTTACGTCTTATCCGGCCAACAACCGCTTTAAGGGAATTGGAAAGCAAGCTCTCGCGGTTCGTTTTTTTGCCTGGACTTTGTGGATCTAGGACACATAAGGAAAATATAATTGACCGTCTTGCTGAGATTACATTCCTCGAAAAGCATAAGCAAGTTGGTGTCTGATCAAATCGGTTTCTCCAGATATTGTCAAAAGAATTCAGTGTCTTGAGATATATGCCGATAAATAAAAATTTTAAGTACCGTTTTGATCGAGAGGGAAGAACCCAAAAGCAAAAATTTGAAATTCTAATTGTAGTATGTCATAGCAAGATTGGCTTCGTAAATCTTTGACACATGCAAATATACTTAGTGCTGTATGTTGGCTTACTGAAGCCTCAATGTGACCAGCGCGAGGAGAGAAGAGAAGTATTGATGCTGAGTCGTGGCGGGAATTGTGACAGTTTCCCTTAAAAGCGAGCTTTAGATCTAATTCATCGGCTGGCCTCCCGTGGCTGTTCGGGAGGCCGACACGTCAGTTAAACTACAATTCAGCAAGTTTAACTATTTTCAAATCATAAATTGTAACATTTTACAAATGTAACCATTTATAATTTTAAATAGTAAAACTTGGACGCAGAGCTATCTGGCTTCGCGCTTGAGGCCCGCTACTTGGTTTGACAAAACCGGAAAAGCTCAGAGCTATGGTATACATGGTTTGCAAAGCACGGCTAAGTTGAAGAGCTAACTGCGCCGTTGAATGCTCATACAAAGACATACTTTCTCTCCCATCAATAGAGAGGTCTGGAGCTTTATCATTTGACACCGCCTCCAGAGTCCGAAATGAAACATTATGATGTGGATAAGAAATTTCCGTGCTAAATTTCTAATGGTTCGGAACCACTCTCCGAAATAAAGGACTGTGAGTTGTTGATGATTTTGACCAGAGCGATCCGCATCTTTGGCAAAGCACTGTCTGATGCCACTAGGATATGCTAAAATAAAGCTCAAAAAGAAGAAATCTCGTGTAGCGACTGCGAAAGCAGTGCTTACAGGGACATAGTGACCTAAAGGCATCCGCTGCAGTCGACGACGAGTCATTAGCCGGGCGAGCGCAAGCCACGAAAACGACTTCACTCCCCTATTGCCTTCGCCCGTGTTTGCAGAAATAGTGCCTTTGCTGAACCCGGCGACAAATTATGTGCGAGAGCAAAGAAGGAGGCTATTCAGGGGCTCACAAGATGGAATGAGCTTAAGGATTTTTCCAATTCTTGCGATATTCCGAGAAGCGGTACAAGTCTGTCGGATAGAAAAAGAAAGTCGTACAGAACTTGACGTGTATACATCAGCGCACCCGACTTAGAAGACGGGATAATCAACGGAAAATAAGTTTTCTCAATTTGCTAAAGGCGCTCTAAACAGTCGCTTTCATTGCTGTAGAGCATCTCCAAACGCACATCGATCGAGTCCGGTCGTCGTGTAGCCACATATCATAAACCTCGAGGCAAAGCGTATTTATAATCTTATCTGACCCGTTTTGTATGCTTGAAGGGAACGAGACATTCAACTTCATCCTTAGCGAATACCAGTCTTAAGCTTAAATGAGAACTGACACCAAGCTTTTCTAGGTACAGCAGGGCTGCAGTAAATATATGATCTATTCTTGAAGCCAACTAGAAACATAGATCGGCATCTGTCAGCAGGCTCATATCAAAGGATCATATAATTTAGAAAGCGTGGAGTCGAATTATGGCGAACACGGTACTTACATACCATACAGCCTTGCAAGAGATACTTGATATTGCGCGCTAAATAAATTATTTACGTGAGTTCTCTTCGCAGGCGGAATCACATGCCCTGGTGACTTTGAAGAGCATAATAGTGTGCGTTTTGATTTGGATGAAGAGCAGATTATGAGAATCTGGTCGGTGCCAAGAACAAAAGAAGCACTGCACAGATTTTTGGACTGACAGCTACTAACCTTTCGCTTGAACTACGAAGCACTTACAGCAGCGTTTTTTTGAGACGAAAACCAATCAAAGGTTGAAGATTCACATTAACGATAAGCAAAAAGCCTCACAAAATCGAAGTGGAGCTTGTCGGTGCAGTATGCAATTTTATAACTTAAGCCAACCTATTAGCTTAGGTCTGATGCAAGTAACTTGGCAGTCGGTGAAGGAGGAGATGTCAATGGGTTCAGTTGCCTGGATGTTTACATTATCCGATATTACTAACAAAATCGAATTGTCTAACGCAGTAACACCAAAAATTTTGCTTGAGTCAATGTTGTTAGCTCTTATATTCACCGCTTGGTCATACTTCCGATCTTCGAAATAAATCACAACAGTATCGAGCTAATAGTCAGTCCACTTTTCACGATGGTACAAAATTTTCGTAGTACTTCCAATGACTTATGTGTGTAGTAGTGTTTCGACGCTTCGTCGCCAATTGGGCCTTTTCTTTGCTCTTTCCTTATAAAAAATATCAGTCCAGACCTCTGAGCATTAGTTTAGCTTAGCACCAATACGAGTCGCAAATCATCACATACATGTCTCCAAAGGAAGCTTCAGCCTCAACATTTTTGAGATTTAGAGTTTGCGATAAGAGTTCTAGCTTTCTGAAAGCATACGAGAGGCACCTTTCGCCTATAGTTGCCTTCGCATAATAGATAGGCCGCGGGTGCCTAAAGATACTGAAGGCTCAAATCCTCTGTCGAACGTGCTTACAATCAAAGAGCTTCGCTGAAGTGCCATGTCGTGTAAGAAGATCAGTTTGACCACTCCCAATTTACAAGAGCCTCTGATAACAAGACCAATACCTCATATAAATTTTTGAATCCAATATGTGGGCTGGCTTTATCTAAATCGGTCGATAGGATCCATGTAGAAAATTGTATACTACAATTACTAAGTGGCATAGCTTTTTCTTTAAGTACGCATAAGCAGCGCTTGTTTCTCAATCCGTTTTTATTGCCATTTCTTAGACTTAATCATCATCCCCTACAGCAACATGCCTTTTTGGTCTTCTGCTTGAATGTATTGTTATGCTTGTCTTTTACAGCAAGTTTCTAAATATTTTGTAGTCCAAGAGCGTTTATAGTCCTCGTGTATAAGAGCGGCAGCGCCGCAACGATATGTCTACCACTTAAGTGTGTTTGGCCTCGTTCGTATGCGTATCTAATGTTTCTTCTTCGATAAGCGGTAGTCTTCTCAGCTCCATCAGCAGCAACTAAAGCACAAGATCGCTTCTATTTGCCTGATTAATTGACAACCAATTTCATCAGACTCACAAGCTTGCAATGCGTCTTTTTTTTATTATATTAGACGTTGCAATCTTAATAAATTTACTTAATGGGATAGGTATTCATAATAGATAATTACGCTTATATTGAAGCGGTGGTTGACGAAGAAGCTTATGAAGGGAGAAAATCTTCTTTTTTTTACCTCGTTCCCGAGACCATAGATTGATCTTTAAAAAAAACCAGTACCATTCTCAGTTTGCCGAGTCCTGGTCGATCCATTCGCAAAGCAAGTTGGCAGCGATATCAGCGCTTCGTTCCAAAAAGATCACTGTGTAAATCTAAATTATTTAAAAAATGTAAATTTTGTACCAGGAATTGTGGTGGCGTAAAAGTTGTTGCAATTCAGGACTTTTCGCAAATAACATGTCATGTTGTGTGTGAAACACCACGACGATAATGACATTGGATACTTCAATATCCATCAAGCTTTATTTTCGTCTTAGTTTTATTTATTTTTCGCGTTGGTCAATTTTACTAAAATTTTCAGACTTTCAAACTAGATGGTAACAATTGCCTCTATTGCTGGGGCAACTTTTTTCTGACGACAATTTGGTATGCTCTCCGGTAAGCGATAGTTTCGTTCCCAACTTTAAACATTACGTTATTAAGCCAAACCTTTTGATTGCCCTGCTAGCCACTGCTCAAACATGCTACGAGCTCTCGCCGACGTACAAAGGCACTGCAATTCTTGGCGTATCGGAGATATATTTAGCCGGTAAGCATCAAGTTTACAGCGATATTCGTGAGCTGTAGTCAGTCTTTTGGCTGACTGCTTACTGCGGTGCTCCTAAGGGAATGTAAGATCCGATCCAGTGTCCTCTCATACAAATTACCGAGATTTCTTAATCGGAATAACCAGAGAAGTAGCAGTACTGTAAAAAATGATCCGGAGTCATATAAACCGGTTTACCTTGAAAAGTCGCAAAAATGACGTCTCGTCCCGACAAAATGTCTCCGCAGAGTACAGCGACATCTTTGGGCGATACATCATGTAATGGATTTCGAAAGCTTTTTGCTTCAGTAGCAGATCCACAAACCCAAAGACACCATGCAAGACACTTGGCGCTTACGAAAGATATCCTGTACGAGAACGAAGCCGGGTAAGGGTCCAACAATTTGCAAGCCAAAGAAATTCTAATGCAATGTATCAGATGGAAGGTGGTGGAATTGCCACTTGTTGGTGACCTGCTTCAATTACTGTGTAACAAAGTCCTCTATGGAGCGCCGCAATTCATTGAACAGCTTGTGCTCGCCGTCACCAATTGTTGCAAGGTATGAGGAGATCGAGTGATTCAGCCATATGCTCGATAACGTCACATTACTATTCATGGCAGCCATTTCTTCGACAAAAGTCGAACGAGGAGATTACAAATGCAAATGTGTTTTTTTCCTTTCTTCCTGTTCTCGGTGAACTCTTGTCGTTCAAGAATATAGATGTACAAGTTGCGGCAGCCGAAGCGCTTAAAAGTTTCGCAACTGGCACATGTAAGCTGATTCCAGTCATGGGTATATTCGTTGCTGTTTGAGTCCAAAAAAGTGATAGCTTTGATTTATCAGGTCTGGCTCGTCCTATTTCCAACTTGAAGAGCAACAATACCAAAACCGAATTGGATGATTTGAGGCTGACGCCTCGCATTTTCAGTCAGAATTTGTTGTTTGAAACTTGTACATTTGATTTGATTATAGCGGTGATGCATGATTTGTTCTTCGATGGTGATTTCAGCGAAAAAGGATTCGAGTTTGAACCCACCGAAGAGTTAGAGATGGAAAAAGTTCGAATGAGTACAGATGCTGATGTTGGAATGAAACAAGGCGAAGCTTTGCAAAGCGATTTAAAACTGGATACAGAGTATCATACGGACATGAAAAATATTGATACTGGAAATGTGGAGAATGGTGTGGATATCAAGAACATTGCCTCTGAGGATAGCGATGAATGTAGTATTGATGGAGGGGATACAGAGTCGACGATGTACGTGACACAGCCTGCAGTTCACCCTGAGTCGGGACTAGCGCATAAATCCAAGTCTCTATCTCAATTGAAGGCTAGTAGAAAGTGGAAGTCAGCCCATAATTTCATTGGCGACGAGTTACATGCTTCTCTTCGAGCTGTAAGACCAAAATCAGCTCCCAGCACCATGCATCGTGAATACACCGACGACGGGAGCACTCATGCAGAAACAAGAAATCAGGAGGATTATACTTCTGAAAACTGTGGTAATACTGGAGAAAGAAGACCCTCTTCAGCTCAAGAAAAGCAGTGTACACAAAGTGTTGTTGAGGGAGAATTTGTGCAAGTGGTCGAAGACGTGCTGCCTCTTCAATTGAGGCTATCTGAGCTGCCTGTTCCACTCATTAGCTTGTTGGTTGAGCTGTCAGCCCATCAGCGTTGCACAGAAGTGCTCGTTGTGAGCGGAGCACTTCACTACATCGTGTCTCTCCTTGAGAATATCACAAACGTCCACGACGAACTTTTGCCTCTTTGCCTTGACATCTTGTGGAATGTGTTGGAGCTGAGCCAAGAAAAGCGATCGACAACTACAACAGTCGGTTCACGAAAAGAACTTTATGAACTTTTTCGACTAAAAGATGCCGTTTTTTTCCTAGGGAACGAAGTAACCTTCCTAGCACTCCTTCACGTAATCGAACTACTTTTAGTTCACGGATATCGTCAACAAGACAAGGCGATGCGTAATGAATGCTTGATAATCCTTTACTTGTGTGCTAAACGACGACGTACCTTGGACTTCTTCTACTCGACGGGATTAACAGCGTGTCTTTTTTCCTACGCTGCATCGGCTGAAATCTCTCACGCAAAGGCACCAAGCAAATCCAATTCTTCGCACGATGATTCAGCCGCGGCAGGTTTAGCCATAACGGGCAGCAAGCAGAGCTACGCGACAAATAGTGACGAGGATCTTGAGTTTAAGCAAATGCTTTGGTTTATACTCGCTGAAATATCGTATGATCACGAAGCCAATCTCAACGAGCTTGTTCAAATGCAATTTATTGAGATTTGGCTGTCGTACGCGACTGATAGCCACCATCAAGATTCAATTGTGTCTTCCCAGGCTTGTGCTTACGCTTATTCAGTTCAGCAACTTCAGCTCCTGCAAAGGACGGCACAAACCGTGCTTAATCATGTGGCTACATTTATAGTAGATCATTTTTACGAAATCAAGGGACATGCTAAACTTCTCGCGTTTCTTCGACTTAATAGAGGGACTGACGATGTCTTGGCGTCTGCTTGGCTTTTGTTGTTGCAAATGTCACTCCCTCTTCCATTCTTTCAGTCAGAATTGGGGCAACTTGGAGCAATTGAAAGTGCTATGGAGATCTTTGAGGCCCCTGTGTCGGGTCAAACGTTTATTATCCGTCGAAATGCCATTCTCGCGTGTGCTTGTATGTGTCGAGACGACAATGGATCGAATTGCGAGCGCTTTCGCCAGGCGAATGGTGTTTACACCCTCGTGCGATTTCTCGAATTTCACCCATCGTATTCAGTTCTTGAAGAGAATATACTTGTCGGGGTTTTAGACGCCGTGCGTTCATGTGTGATTGGCAATGTTGAAAGCGAGACGGAGTTTATCAATGACGACGGTGTCCCAAAATTGTTGTCAGTTGTCCAAGTGGCGCCCAAAGCATTGAAGCATCAGGCGTTGGCAGCACTGGCAGAATTTTGTGTCAATCCTGCAGCGATTCCGTCGTTTGAAATGTGGCGCTGTGAACAACCGGGGGAGATGAAGAATGCTTGTGCCAATGAGGTGTTACTTCGCCTATACGCAGATGAAGACGCGGCCGAAAAGCGCGCAAACCAGGACATTATCATGAACAGTATCGTGGATGCCCCTGTGCCAACTAGTGCCTGTCATCATGTCTCCCAGTTGGTCACGGACTGTAAAAGACCCCTACTTCTTGCGACTGGAGAAAGTTCTTCAAGTGGACCTTTGCAATTTTCATCAAATCGACCAGAATCACCTGCTTTTGCACGACTTAAAGAAGCGCTTAAAGCAGCGCAAGGATTGACACATAGAGGACGATCGGCTCATTCATTAGATGGCTCGAAAAGCCATTCTGTTGGGCATGACCTCAATCTCAAGTCAAAAATACATGCGGTGCTGGCAAACGTGTCGTTTTCATCTCAATGCAATTCATTATCGATACAAGACCAAGTGAGTTTGGAAGCTTTAAAAGAGTATCCTTCACTGAAAATCGGAGAGACTTGGCATATTGTCGAGCGTGCGCTCTACGCTGAAGGTGTGCGTCCTATCTATGCAGATGCTCTGTATATTCGCAAGATGATTGAGCAAGCGTACGACATTTCTCTATGCACGAAACTGACTCAGCAAGAGATTCTTGCGCAGTCTCATCGACAGAACACGGACAGGGAAAATACGTTTTACGAACAATTCTTGCGCCAAAAACACAAGCTAAAGAACTCCATCAAGCCAACCGCCGGCAAAACGTCACAATGAAGCTCCATCTTGACGCGAGAAAGACTTTATGCGTCTACTAGAGCCAGAAACATTGGCTGCGTATGAGAGCGAGACGCGCTCTCTGATTTGTGGTCCTTGCCTCAGATACGTCGACGAGCAGAAAGGGTAGCGAACATTACAGCAGCACGAAGCAGTTGTCTCAGCAACTTGAAATACTTGCACAAACATACTTCAATCGTGATCTGTGATGAAATTGGTAAGATCTTGTTAGAATTTATCGTACAGATCGGCGAAATTAGCACGCAAATCATCCAAAATCTCGTTTAGACGGACTACACAGTCCGTGTGTTTTCCTTTTAGTGTCTTCGTCGATCGCTCCAAAAAAGCAACAGTATACTCATCGTATTCAGCCCGTTTAACCACATCACTGAGTCGCATTTTTTCAATTAATAAGGCAGAAGTCTGAATAACAGATACACAAATCAACCGAAAAGCTTTGTAGATCAAGCACAATCGATATCTCACCAGTAAAAGCTTCTCCTTCTCTTGTAGTTGAACCATACGAATGGAGTTTGCGACTGCCATGAGCTCCTTGTCGTCCCGCAACAGCTTCTCCACGTGATTAATTTGCTTACTCACGCTTGAAAACCGTTCCATAATTCCTGAGCCTGGAAGGAGAATATTACGAAAAAATGTAACTTCTCATAGATCCCAAAACTTAGTATCTATCATACGCACAAAAGGCGGGAAAGCGCTCTGTCCTCTGGTGCTCATGGAAACCACTGAATAAAAATCAACCGAGTAAATAGTTATGCTAATACATATAATTAGGATGAGAATACACACGACGCACTGTGTAAAGTCAGCGTAAATCTGGACGCGTGACTCCTGCAACCGGTGGAAAGTCCTGATTAGCTCTCGGCTTCCTTGCAGTGTCAGGTCTTCAAGCTGCTTGGAGTCAAAAGTGTCATTGCTTTCGACGGCAATCACGGTTTCTGGCTCTTGTCTTGCTGGTTGGTGCTCGTCACAGCGTTCGTGAGCAAGTACAGGGCGCGAGGCTAGCAGCGACATGCACTCCTTGAACTCCATGATTAAATAAAAAATTATGACTAACTGTATGATTTAAACAAAAAAAGATTATCTTTACGACGTAAATGTGTGACGAAATAAAGCTACAAGCAATACATTAGATCCTAGCACGCTTCGCCGAGCGAGCCGTCTTTGGGAATGAGCCAGCAATGACCTAGCTTAGCCCCACCCTTGACTGTGTTGGCTTTATTCGCCGCAAAGACCCAATCGGTGTCAAAAGTCACAAACTGCAGCTTCATCTGCTCGGCACCGAACGAGAGTTCGAAAATGCCATAGGGGGCATTCTCGCCTCGCCAAATTGGCTGAATTTCCGTGGCGTACGGCGGCGGCTCCCCAATGCTTTCACTCTGAATGCCACCGCCCGCTCCGTTCGTGACAAAATGCGTATTAAAAGACCCAAATTCATGGCTTTCGCCATGGGTGTGGCCATTCATGTAAAGGTGGATGCTGCCATTCTTCAAAATCCTGTTGAGTTCCGCCATCATTTTAGGGTCCATATGGAAATGAGGGGAGTAGTGCGTATTCACCACTTTCCACGTGGCAGTCGAGTTGGCCGCATCACGTGCTAATTGCTTGAGAGAATCGGCTTGCCACATCTCAATCTGCGCCACGCACGCGTCAAACATATCTGTGTCTCCGCCAGCACATAGATCGTCACCACGAGCGACACTTGCGCAGCTCTGTTTACCGCCGTATTTCATCAGATAGCCATAGCACTGGCAACACGTCTGATGTGCACCATGAACGGCTGCAGCATTCGTGTCGATATTAAAGACATCGACTGTAAGCTTCGAGTCAGGGTCTTCCATTGTCTCGACATAGTAACGAGCGGGCATTTGCCAACGATCGTTGTTCGGACTCACGTACTTGCTCTGCCTCGTAAACTTTTCATCCAATTGCTTTAATAAATCAGTCTTCCCAGAGCACTCGACAAACTGATTGTCGCGCTTACCACAGATAAACATGGATCCACCGAGGTCGTGGTTACCAGCAACATTGAGCCACTTGATGTTCAGCAGCGCAGGGTCCGAGTACATGGTTTCGAAGGAGTTAAGGAAACGATACTCTACATCATCAGATCCCAGCCCATTCCAGTAGAAATTATCCCTGCAAGACGTATACGCATGAACAGGTGCAAAAGACTTTGTCAGCCAGTACGACAATCTTACCCGTGACTGAGGATTACTTTTGGCTGCAATTTCTTTGCCGACAGCGCTAGCAGGTGTGCAATATTCGTTTGCGCTTGCTGATCCTTGTAGTACTGGAGGTTTCCTGTGCCCGTGTAACGGTAAACGTTGCAGCAGGAGCCAAGATGAAGGTCCACGCCCCAGTCACCAATAGCAAGTGCGTGCAGGGCGTACGTTGCGGTGTGAGATACCGTTGCCGTAGGCTTGATGACTGAGCTCGAATGCTGAGCACACTCGAAGCCTAGGAAGGCTGTTGCTGCAGGACTCGCACAGATGATTGGAGTCACCACATCATTTCCTGTTACCGCTTCGCTTTTCTCGCTAACATCGCTTTGAGCATTCCGACGAAATTGAATTGGATCAAACATCCGTGTAGCCCATGATTGTGCAACCAGCGTGCACGTCAACACCGCGAGCTTCATTGGAATCGTCTCTGACTTTTAATCCAAAACTAAAGATACCATCCAGCTTTGAAAATCGACCGTGGATCGGACGTATCCCTGACCGGTTCACAGAGCGACGGCCGTTTTAAGAACCGACCTTTTGCTGGAGCAAATCCTTTACGTCTCCGTTGGATAACTCTCGATCTATCTTTGGTCATATTGTGCTCAACGTGCATGGTCTTAATTTAACGCGAATAGTTTATCCGCTACCTGCGCCTATTCGCTGCAAGTATTAAAGGGTGTGCGTCACTTGCTTGACGAACAATTCAACGCTAAGCAAATTTGGTGGCAACCATGAGTCGGTCCGACTCGGCCGAGGGCCATCGGCGGGTCCACATTATCGATGACTTGCTGGAGGCGATTTTAGTGCTTGCGGCGTTGGGTTTTGTGGTGCTGTTAGAACTCACGCGAAGAAGGATCTGTGCCGTCTACCAATTGGCCTTTATCCTCTGTGCTTTCTGCACATTCTTCATTTTTGGTGGGATCGTAGACCATCACCTGACCAATGAGCAGCTAACTCTGGCGCTCCACGGAGTCTATTACTCTAGTTCACTCACAATGTCGTACGTGTATCTACCAGTATTGACGGCCGTGGGTCTATCGCTCGCAGTGCTTGTTCAACTCTCGCTCTGTTCCTGTCATTGCTGCTGTCTTCTGGGTGCAGCCAGTGTCTCTCACCGTCACTGTTTTGCGGCACGGATACGTGCGAATATGTCGCTCTATACGACCAGTTTTGTTGCGTTATGCGGGGCAATCGGCGCGAGGCTTAACGCGAGGCTGCGGCAGTCGGCCATTAATCCCGAGGGTGGAACAGTGCATTGGACCATGCTGCGTGCTCCATTTTTCTTAGTCATGGCGCATATCGGAAGCTTGGCGTTTGTGGTCCTGAAAATTTTTCTGCAACATGTACGACTCTGTTCTGTTGGCTTTGATTGTTGTGAGCTGCTCCCAAGCTCACGCATCAATTCGATTTATCTACTACAGGCAGACAAGACTTCCACCGAGCCCGCTAAGGACAAACCTCTGCTCGATCGCACTCTTCTCACACCAAGTAGCAGCTCGACTCACTCGCCGCCACTACTTCAAAAGGTCTGCGATTCTCACTCAATACAAGCGAATGTCCGATCGTTTTTGCTCACTTTGCCGTCGTTTGCATCACAGCTTCCACCAATGTCGTTACCTTTCAACAAGAAGCTCAACCGAATACGAAGTCCGACCAACTCTTCTGCGGCAATAGCGTTTGCAGATGCCCTTGCGACTCGTGGGGGGCAACACCGCGAATTGCAGCTGTCGGCTATTGCACCTCTTGATCATAATCGACATATTTGCAACAATAATGACGGTGACGTATCGTCCCTTATCAGCAGCGACAGCGACAGTGACGACGACGTACTGCAGCCAGTTTTTGAGTCGAAAACTTCCACTACTGCTCTACGATCGCACCAGTCGGCGTATTCCGGATACTCTTCGAGTCCACCAGCGTCACCAACGTCTTCTTCCATCGGTTCGTCTCTTTCGACGTCACCGATAGCCAAGGCACGCGCTCGAGCGTATCGCACTGGAAGTATTACAAGCGAATCAGTCTCTTGGAGTGACTTTGACGACACAACTGAGAGATTTTTAGCTCGGGATTACTACAGCGACCGTCCATCGACGGCCTCGACTACATCTACCGCTTCGTTACAGGGATTACGCCGTCGTACTGCTGCTGCAACCGATTCGTCCATGTTGATGGCGTACGGACATTTGCCTACAGGCGTAGCGTTACCACGACTGATAGAATCGAGGGTACAAGGGCCATCTGAAGCAGTGTGGATTCCATGCGTCGATCCAGGCAGCGGTAGCACGTACTACTACAATCAACAAACGGGAGAAAGTCGCTGGGGTCTGGTGTAGCTCTTGCAAAGGTAGCATGCTTTGGTAAGGCTTACCCTTAACTTGTGTACCGTGTGTAGTTGTCAAATTTTTAGACTTTGCCCACGTAGCGATGCGTGAGCTTGTAATTGCTATCTAGAGACTTCAGTAAGGATTTTCCGGTGGCATCCAACGCTCCAAAAAGCTGCTCCTTCTCATACGGAGAACACACATCGAGCAATGCAAAGACCCCGGGCCGTAGCTTAAGCTGGTAACGCACTGGTAGCTTGTCACGAGTAACACTCAGCAGGAAGGCCATCAGAAGATACACGACATGTTTACGGAGCTGCACATCGCGCTCCTTCATGTACCCATATAGGCGTGCGAGATTTGAGCTCCAATCGGAGCAATACTTGGAATATTCCGAATGTGACGATGCTAGCACAAGCAATTGAAGGAGTGCATTGGTTGCTTGAACAAGATGGGAGACGTTATTGACTAATGAAAAGTGATGTCGCACGATTCGCAAAAGGAGTGTGTACGAAAGCGTCCACAGTTCATGCAGTTCGTGCAGAGCGTAAGGATTAGTTCCAGCTTGCCAACATGATACCGCTGCTATGAGCGGCTGAAAGCCCGTGAAAATATGCTGAAGTTCCTGAGTCTTCCACGTAAAGAGCTCTGGCTTGCAAAATACTAGCACAAAGGACTTGAGGCTCCAAATGCACAGCGTCTTAGCGTCCACACTAGAACCTGACGTGGTAGCTTCAAAGTGCAACGACTGAAGGGTGAAGTTCCGGAGCAAGGCCTCAACGATCGAATTCTTACGTGCATCCAACAACTGCCGACGCGACGCATTGATTCTCCGATTATAATTTAGCAGTAGGTACATGGCACGCAGAGCACTCAGCTTTCGTCGATGATCATGTGCTGCAAGCTCTTGCACGATCGCCGACAACAGCAAACAAAATTCATCTCTGTTTGCATTGGCCACTAAGGCTTGCAAAGGCTGCTCCATCTTCACTCCACCATGATTTTGCGATACAAGAGACAGCGATACTGCTATCAAACAGCCAAACGTCTTTAAAGGAGACACAAGCGCGCGAAAGGAAGAGTACTCTTCGCAAAAAAGTGCAAAAAATGACCAAGCCGCGGTGTGTAACTCAATCATATCTGTGGAGTCCCTACTTGTCACAATCAGCTTCATTGATGCTGACAAAGCCCTTTCAATGGTCTTCACATGCAATGGCAGTACTTGATTTTCATTTACTGTCAACGACTGGTGTTTAAGCGAACAATCTTTCTTGTGCAAGAAAGATTGGTACTTGACGAGGGCGGTGAGCACTATAAAGGACAATGGGCTTTCCATCTCGCATAATCTTTCTTGATCCACAAGTTGCACAACTTCCTCCACAAACTTGATCGTTTCCACAGAGATATCTGATACATTAGTACCTCGGTACGCAACAAGTGCTTCCACGACTATTGCAGCACGCTTCAGCTTCCTGGTCATCGCTGAAGGCTCTTCCGCTTCGAGACTAGTCCTCCAAATACTATTTAACAACTCAGCGATTTGCACATCCGCCCCCATGTCTGAATAGCATCCCAGCACCTCCGAAATTAAAGACACGCTTACAGCATCGTCCACCGCAAGCTGAGAGAAGATGTAGCGACATCCATGATGTAGCTGCTCTTTGAGCGCTGGGTGCGCCCGGTAAATCTCCTTGCCAATAACTTTGAAGTGCAGCTGAATCCAAGTTAACAAAGTCTGGCACAGTTCTGACTTGCTAGACAAAGAGTTGCACGTAGTCATTCTTATAGCCTTGTAAAACGACAATACAGCTATAAGCAACTTGCCGCAATCCTCAGGCTTGAGGTATCTCTCTGGTATTTTCAGCAGAAATTTAAAGAAATATAGAGGCTCCTTTATACTTGTCATTAAATCATTTTGTGCTTCGTCCACAAATTGTTGCACGAACGAAGTCAATGATGTGGGTGCAATTTTCTGTAAAGATGCAATCTCATAGAACCCGGCATCGCAAATGATGTGCCTGGCAGACATGTCAAGCTCTTTGACTGAGGCTTCACTGATGTAAGTCTTGACGATGTTTCGAAAAAAGAAATCACAGTCATTGTCGCCAGCGCTAGCCATTAGCTCCGGCAGGTGGAAGCTCACTGCTTCCCAGCATTTCCATCTACCAACGTATTCCACTACCAGTCGAGTCACTTTTTCTCGCCCATCGCGAGCAACCTGAGCATCACAACTTGCCACGTTTTTCGAGGCTTTCGATTGACGTAGCCAGAACACGCAAAGTTTGACGATCCCAGTAGCACTTAACCCATCGCTCGTGCTAAAGCCGCTCGCTTCGACTTTGAATGCTTTAGCTTCGATACTTCTTCTCTTCGGCTTGGCGGTTGGGGAATCGCTACTCAATAGCTTTGCCATTACTGTAAAAAAACGATCGCCTTGCAGCTTACAAAGCATACGTCCAAACGTTTGTTCGCGGACGGAAGCATCTACGACATCATCAAACATCACTAGCTCTCCAAAGATACAAAAAAGCTCTCGCTGATATATAGTAACTGGGCTCGCAACGACATCAAGGTCCTCAACGAGCTTAGAAAACAGTTTCTGGTGACTGTCAGATACAAGGTGCGATAACGTCGAGCGAGTCTGCGGCACCACATGAAGTTCTTGTACAAACATCTGAAAGAGCAAGCGAGCCACAACCACACCGCGTGCATGTTGGCTATTGCCATCATCGTACGGAGCAAATGAGGCAATCTGCTTCACAAACAACTTCCACAGTACGTCCACTTGACCTGGTGGCAGAGCTGCAAACGCTTTGCGTAGAGCAGAGTCGCAAGGGGCTTGTTTCAGTAACATGTACAAACCTTCGTGGGCTCGCTGAATGGAAAAGGTAGAATTTAAAAACATGTCGATAAGACGCATTGAGACAAATGCGCGAATCAGCTCCACTACTGCAGTAGTCACTGCCACAAAAAAGTATTTGCTACTGTTGGTTCCTTTGGCCAAAAGTAATCTGCTCGTTCGTAGTCCAAATAGCTCAAGAATCGATACAAGACAAGTGTTGACGAGATTCGGCGAACATCGAACAGCGTTGGACACAATTTCACATTCTTCGGAAGCTCGAGCAGCAAACGCGATGATCTCATCACAATGCTCAGCGTTTAGCACCTCTAGAAACGACAAAAGCACCTTTTCCATTGTGTGAAATTGCTTACGCTCTTCTGTATCTTCCGTCATGCGATACACATCACATTCACACAGTGCGCGGAACAAAGCATTGTATAACGTGACTAAAACCGGTAGAAAATCCTTCTTCCTTTTGTTGTTTTGGAAGGCTAAATACGCCACAGCACAAAGCTCCGACCAGAATTTAAAAGGGGAGTACGTTGTCGACGTGGTGGCAATAACAATGGCTGCACGCTTCCGACTTGTCTTCAAGTCCGTTTTCGTATCCTCGATTTTTGAATCAGCGGCAGCACGAATACGATTGGAAAATCCACGTACAAGCATCTCGAAGAATCCTCCGACAGAAGCTTTTAACTCTTGCTGCACGTCTTTATCCAGTAGCAAATTCAATAGCTCGTCAAACATTTTCTTCTGGTACGAAAGCAATCCTGACGACGTCTTTGATCCACTCGTTGCCCGTCGCTTCTTTATCTCCTTCTCATCCTTCTCTTTCAACGCTTCGTCATTCTTGTCCTTCTCCGTCTTCCAAATGGCACAATGGACCATTGCGCTTTCGTATTGGCAAATGTGCTCAGTGTCAAAAAGAGCGTCTTCCACAATTTGATCCAGCAAAAGTATCACCGCTTGCACACCGTCAATCTCCTGCTCCTGCAGTGTCACGAGAGCGTGACGATAGGTAACAAAATATTGCAATAAAGTCTTGGCAACGGCTAGAAAAACTTTTTTCTTGTTCGTTTGCGTCTTCTGCAACTCTTGAAACACAAAGAGCACCGCATGCAATAATTCCACGTACAGCTGTTGCTGTTGCATCTTTTGTGCGCTTCTATCACTAGTCGGAAGATCTTGTAGAGCTTGGAGTAGCGCTCGTAGCGCTCGTTTAAAAAATTCCGCGTATACGTTCGTAGGCGGGCGATACATGTGGAAACTGGCCGTCACATTGCGCTTTGAAAGACCAAAAAGAAAGCAAAACACAGGTCTCACATCTTGAATCGTCTGCAAAGACTCTTCGTTCAGCTGAACGTTCTCTACCATATCAGCCAACGCCGAAAGCAGTAGATTGCACGAATTTAGTGTCAACGACGTCAAGTGTGCATCGCCTTGCATGGCAAAGACATTGATCGACAGCTGAAGAAGTCGCAGCGCCTGACGCGTCTGCTTGACTTCGTTTTGCTTGGTCCTTGTGAGTAGAAACACCGCAAACTGCAACACTTCAGAGGCCATGCGCTGCCACGGCAAGTTAAACGCGCGTTCGGCACGTAAAAGCACGCTCTTAGGACCAAACTTTGCATCGATGTCAGGTTGCGTTAGTGCAAAGCCAGTCTGTAGCAATTCTGCATCGTTGCTATTGCCATGGCGCGTACGCTGCCACCGCAAGAGCGCCAAGATGGCATCCCACTGAAAGCTTTCGGTCATAATTCGGAACTGGTGGACACGCTACTCGATATGTGGACTACAAAAAGCGACATCTAAATCAAGAGCAGGTGCTAAAACAGCACCGTTTTCGATCAAGGTCGAGCAAACAGGTGAGCTTGAAAGGAATGACGATGGTCAGCACGACTTCCTTGCTGGAGACGGCGACTACGTTACCCTTAGAGACAAATAGTGAGGCTACACAAGCTCCAGCCCTTCGACGAGGTGAAATTGCTGAAAAAATCCAAGTGTTTGTACGCATTCGTCCATTGATTGAGCGTGAGACTGCTCAAATACGATGTGCTGAATCTTACTCCATCCGTGCAACTGACCACCAGGTTTGTTTTGAATGTGCCGCTTGTCAAGATAGCAATTAGGAATCTTTTGTTGTCTACACTCTTGTAGAACATCGAAGTACGTACGTCCGAATCTACCATCAAGTGCGCGTACGATGCCGTCTTTGACCACACTTTTACTCAAGAACAAGTGTATGCTCGAGTCCACGAATGCACGGAATCGTTTCTGCAAGGATTTAACTCGACACTTTTCGCTTACGGACAAACTGGAAGTGGCAAATCGTTTACAATGTTTGGCGCTGAGATGGATGCAACACGGTGTAGACCAGGACTTCAAAACAGCCAAGCTGGGATCATTCCGCGTGCGATCCAGTCACTTTTTGCAGCTACTGTGCGAATGGAGGCAGACGTGCAGGCAGCCGTGTTCTGTTCGTTTGCACAAGTTTACAATGAGCAAATCTTTGATCTGTTGCGGGACACGCAAATGAATACACCATTAGAGATTCGTGAAGACCGCAAAAATGGGATTTATGTGGAAGGACTGTCTGAGTACGCGGTGCGAAGCATAAGTGACTGTCTGCAGCTGTTACAACGCGGGGAGCAGAATCGTGCTGTGCGCTCTACTTACATGAATCAGGTGAGTAGTCGGAGTCACAGCGTTTTTCAGCTACTTCTTGAACAGAGACGAAAGGATGGAACAGTTTTAAAGTCCAAGTTTAATCTTGTTGATCTTGCTGGGTCCGAGAAGTGGAATTATAGCACTGAAATGCAAGAAAACCACATCTCAGAGATGACAAACATCAATTTAAGTCTACACGTTCTTGGACGATGTGTTGCCTCGCTGTCAAGCAAATCTACGGGAAGCGCTCCTCATGTACCGTTTCGTGACTCAAAGCTAACTAGACTACTTCAAGACAGTTTGGGGGGCAATACGAAAACCAAGATCATAGCCACTCTGTCTCCATCGCTGGATTGTGTGGACGAATCAATTTCCACGCTTAAATTTGCAGATCAGGCGAAGAAAGTTATGGTTACGGTTCGTACAAATGAGCAGCAAGAGATTGATCCAGCTTACGTGGAAAAACTCCAGGAAGAGCTAGAGCGTTTGCGAGAAATCGTCCGACTCCTTCGAGTCCCTAGCGATACTAATGAAGGCGATCGTGAGGATGCAATCGTAAGTGGCAACAATAATAGAGACCACGAAGACAATGAAAGCGCTAGTTTAAAAGCTAGAATTGTTCGATTGGCTTTCGAAAATACCGAACTTAAGCAACAGAACGAGAAACAACAAAAGGAAATTGATAAGCTCCGACTGCAGCATTTACCCCAAGGACATATTGTACCCTTAAAAGAGCCTGTCGATTCGCAAATATTACAGACAAAGCAGGTAGTGTAAACGTTTCCTCAGCTTGCTTGAAAGACATTTCTGATATTAATTCTCTGCAGCATTTGGAGAGTACCCTTTGTCAGCTGAAAGATGCTTCGGATCGCTTTTTTCGCTTTGAAATTGAGGAAGAAGAATTAAAAAAGATACATACCAGACTTTTTCAAACAGTCCAGGCCATGTCTAGTAATCCGCCAATCAAGATCTCTCTCTCGCCGCGGATAGCCAGTGATAGAGCACCTAGCGGTGGTGATAGCTTGACACCTCGTCCTCGTACGTCAAGCAATCTCAAGAGTACTACTTGCTTTTCATTCATTTAATCGTTAATTTGCAGCTGTAAAGCTTCGATCATTTCGGTCGTTCACACCCCCTGGACTTCCGTTCGCCAAGGCAGCATCCACTATGGACTTGAATTATCGCGTTCGAGGCCGCTCGTCTAGCATAGACGGCAATAATGATGGGGGAGGGTGGAAAAATGACATGCAGGCCTCATCCGCTTTGACTGTCGAAAAAAAACTTGAAGCATCAAGAAAAGCGATTGAGAAACAAACAAAACTACAAAATTGGCTCATTGAAAAGGAACGAAGAGAAGTTCTCAAACTTCAGCAAGAACGGCAGTTTTACGACGAGCTGCGCCGAGACGCTGAGAAGAAGGACGCCAAATTTTTTAAAAGAGCAGCAGAGACGAAGAAAAAGTTGTTTTTCGCTTCATCTTCGATAAATTTGAATGCGTTAGATACCACAAGCATCAAAGCAGCCACACCTAAAACATGAAAAGATGAATTTGTATTTATTCGCTCTACGTTTATCAACACGATTAAGGTATCAGTAGTTCAACCCCGCCGATGCTGGTCGAACAAACCCTAATGAATCCCGAGCGCCACATTCTTGTATGTCTTCCCCATGTAGCTCACAATTGCAATCGTTTTCTGCGGACGCCCGATAGAATCCTTTGTGATCTTGGTTTTGCCATTAGGACCCGGAGCGCTCTCAAAGGCCAATGCTGCGTGGGCATTCGTCGAAAAAGTCACATTGCACGAGCCGCGGTTTTGATCTGGCAGCCATGCAATCTTCTCTACGACCGTTGGAACAATACTGGTATTTTCCAAAAACCACTTTTCAATGTCTTTGCAAGATAAGCCCTTTGGAATTCGATGAACGCGCAAGCGACAAGATCGCGCAATCATCGCTTTATATTGAGTCGTCTCGCGAACGTTGGTTGCAGTAGTGTCGATGTGGGACGCACCGTTTGCTGATATCTCAGCTGTATCTGCTATTTGTCCAGGTTGGTAAGCCGTCGCAACAAGCATAGCAGGACCCGTGTAGTCCTTCATCACCAATTTCTTTTTAGAGTGAGGCTCCTTGGCACGAGGTCCGTGCAGCTCCAATGATGACGGAATGATCCTTCCAGTTTCATGTCGAGCCGCATACTTTGCAGCTAGCATCGAAGCCTGCGCATCGACGGTACTGTCGTGGCCCTGGGGCATGTCAAAGCCAAGTAAGAATTTGGTGAGGTCCTTTAGTCCGGGCGTTGCACAACCCGGATTTCCTTCTTTACGCTGAAAAATAAGAGCTGTATCGATCACGCGTCGGTGTTTAATGCGCATACTGGCAAGATCGCCATATACTGAGTGGCCAACCACGATAGTATCCTTGTTCACGTACTTGAGCATTTTCTTTTGTGCTTGTTTCATAGTGATCTTGCATTCAGCGATCTGCCTGGGTGTGATACCGTGTATGTCTGTTTTAGTGTCCACGAGGTGGTAGCCAGGCTCGGGCTGGTGTACCAGGAAGTCCGAGAGAATATTTTGGAGCATATTTTCGCCATCGATGGCTGAGACACGACACAGGGCGCTGGAGAAGCGCTCCTTCGATCCCTTCAATCGCGTGACACACATTTCGCAATCAATGGCCACGATCTTATAGTGGGTCTTTTTCTTTTTACTGCTGGTACTGACCCACCCGAGCTCATTTTTAGGAAAGCAGAAAAGTCGCTCGAACTGCTGATGCTGCCGCGTTAATTGCACTAAATGCTCCCATTCAGCGTCCGTCACTTTGTAGCCCACAGCTCCGTCGGGCGCTAACAATTTATTAATCACATCCATTGCCGTGATCGTCGCTTCATGCACACGCTGTTTCTTGCTGATGGCATCATCTCGCGCAAGTTGCAGCTTGCGCTTGCGGACACCGGCCATCACGCTCTTGGCCATAGCTTAATGACCAGTCAATATGGTTAAATTGAGTATTGTGCCAATTTTCGCATTCGAGTACAATGCCGGCACAATTATATATTTACAAAATAATTCAGACTTTCACAAGATGATGCGCAAAACCATGTTAGTCGTGATGGAGCGCGCGACACAGGCCCAAGCGCTCAAGAAGATAACAGCTAGCTACGAGCTGCTGCCACCAACAAATTACAATATTCGGTATATTTTGTGGACAGCAAACAGTGCACACAGCAAGCCCAAGTTAGCGAACGCCGAACCCCAAGCCTTCCGAGATCCCTTCGCAAAGGAGAATATCGAACATGAATTGTTTGTGACGCAGCTGCACAGCACGCATAACTTGTTGTTTAACAAGTTTAACGTTGTTGACGAGCACATGGTCTTGTCCACTATTGAGTTTGCCCTACAAGAGGAACCTCTCGATGTCGCCGATTTTCGCGCCATGTGGACGGCTATGCAGGGCCTCGATGCCTTTGCCTTTTTCAACTGCGGTTCCGAGAGCGGTGCTAGGTTCTGAATATGCAAATATTGGGTCAAGCGCTTTTTCGAATTGACTTTTATTGATCTTGATCGTGTTGCTGACCATAGTCAACCACACAAACACATGCAGCTCATGACGTATCCATCTTTGAAAGCGATCACGGGGCTTGATATGGTAACAATGATGCTAACAGTTTATCTACCTAAAGTACTTTATGCTGACACCACACCTCTAACACTATTGTATCTTAGCCACCGCTGCTGCACTTTATCGACCAAAAGCTATGCGAGTGCCCGACCACTAGAATTGTACAGCTGCCAGAACTCCCATTTTGTCACTTTCTTCACCGCGTTGATCTCGCTGCCGACGTCGACGGCGAAAAGGCTGCCGAACGCATCGTTGCTATCTACAACAAGATCCTTGAGCAGTTAAAACACGTGAATCCAGCAGCTACCTCGTCAAAGCCGTCATCGATGCCCGTCGCCTACAACCTGCTACTGACATCGTCGTTTCTCTTCGTGATTCCGAGAAAAGTGCCGAGTTACAATGGCGTCGAAGTAAATTCGATAGGCTTCATTGGGTCCTTCTTCGTTCACAACAATGAGCAACGCGTATCCTTCAAGACGCACGGTGGACCGATGGAGTTGTTGCGCCATGTTACGTTTCCGCCTACACCGGTTGCCACGAAGCATTTTGATACAATTCCATCAAGCTGAGTTTTGAAAATGGCTTTTGTGGTATTTAAATAAAAAGCTACAAATTGTTATTGCAGGGCCCTATGCATACACCTCCTATCGATACCGAATAAATAATACTATCGAGAAACGCCAAGTGACTCTCCTCTGTAGCTCTGCAGGTGGCAAATCGCTTCGTTCGTAATTCGTAACCCAGAAACCACCAATTGGATTAGATAAAAAGGACGCAAACGCTTAAACATCGATCCCCGAGCCAAAAGTCCCAAGAGTGTGCGCCTTCCAGCCATCCAGGCACAGATGCCGGTTCTTGGATCGTAACAGCAACTCCATTTGCTGAGAAAACGACTCCTCGACTTCCAGAAAAGACATGACGTCCTGTAAAAACCGACACTCGGGATGCCATGAACCAGGCTGCATGCGATGCAAGATCGCAAAAATAATATGGAGAAAATTGTCCACCTCGGCCTGACGCTTAGTGAGGTCAGCTTCATTTTCGCTCAGACTAAGAAACGGCATCCGCGTGAATTTGAGTCGGTCGAGAAAACTGCGCGTAACGTCAAAGGGACATCCATTGCCGCCTTCGCATCGACACTTGCCACGACGTCCCAAGAGTAGCAATTTTGGGTCATTATAGCTGCCAACGCGGGCGAGAAGCGACTTGCGGAAGCGGCGGAAATCGTCAAAGGAGCGCGCCACAAGTTGACAAGACTCGCGCACGTCCGAAAAGGCGCGACGTCCGGGAATCAGCGTCTCTACAGACACGACGAAACTTAAATTCTTGCGTGGACCTTCGAAATGTGAGACCGATGCCGACATTTTTTTTAGGATCTGAACGTCGACCTTATTGTCTCCACAAGGGGCGCGCTCGATAGTGGCGTGTGGTGTGCGGTGGTGATGCAGCTCACCGTCATTGGCGACTGTGGAACGGCGCGTGACGGACTGTGGCGACAGCGACGGCTGCAGTGTCGAGACGAGCATGGTTGAGTGGCTTTGCGAGTTCATCTTGGTGCGCGTACTAGCTGTTGTGTGGCACGTTGGCAACTGGTACGGATTTCTAGAGTGATTGAGGATATAATCTCGGAGATGCGACTTTTAACCTATAAATGGAGGACAGAGCTTAGCTTTCTATGCAGTCCATATAGGGTACGGGCAGCGGGAGAAAAAGAACAATTGTCTTTACTATCAACGCAATTGGCGCTGAAATGAAATTATCCACATACTGTACATGCGTGAGTTTAGGGTAAAATTAGCACCCAGCGGAGGGCATACTACGTTGCCTAATTTCATCAAAAGTCTACACACGCACAAATGTGTGGGCACCATTAGTGGCTCCGAATGTATTTAATTTGTCGCGACATGCGACACCCATAACAAATAATTGAATTGCTGTACTTCTCTGACCCATAACAAAAAAAGGTTTCACATCTGACTTTTGTAATTATAAAGCCAAATTCATTTACTCCGAATTGTTTACCTTCGAAACAAATGAATAAAGTGTACGGCGAGTGATATGCGTGCAGTAAGTACGCTTTATACCTACTCGGTAGGGTAAACTACTATCGAGCTGGAGACGTGACCGCACTGGTCCTGCGTTTCTCATCCCCATTACGCGCGCTTTTTATGGTCTCGAAGCATTTTTTGTTCTCGTAAGGGTCCGTTATCTGCTGTAAAAAAGCGTCAGCTGACGTCTCACGCCAAATACTCGGAGGGTGACCGCCACGGAAGACCTTCCAAAAGCGTAAGTTCAACAAACCCACTTATAAACCCTAGACGTGCGCCAGAGTTACAAAAACAACTGGATTTTTTCTCTTAATAGTTACGCGTATCAAATTAATTGCAGTTGTTCTTTTTTTTCGATTTTCTTAATTTAATCAGCATGAATTTCTGCAGCACCAAAAGCTGAACGGGCATAGCCTTCAACTGTCGTCTCATCCTCATTCTGCACTGCCATGATGCCCTCCCTCGATCGGTGCTCCGAACGCACTGGTGGCACAGCCGTGTCATCACTGCAGTTGGTGACTGACAAGTCTGATGCCGTTGTCGTGATGGCGCAACAGGCGCTAGCCGCCGCAGCGTTGGGTTGGCAAGAGCGTGCAGAGAGGCTGGCAGAGGTCAATACACGGCTGAAGAACCGCGTAGCTGAGGTTGAAAAAGCTCATCGCAAGTACGAATAGCAAGTTCATTGTGGTAATCTTGAAACCAGGACGAAGCTGTTGATGCATTTCAATTTTATAGATCGATGACTGTCGTCAAGAATGTACCGGCATTGCCGAACAACCACGTTTTCACCAAACAGCTTATATATGAGAATTACTCGTTGCGTCGAGAGACGCGAGCTTTGCAACGGCGACTTATGCAGGTTAGTTTTTTATTATATGTGATAAAATTGTAGCGCTGTCGTGCTCGATGCTAAGCTGCACATAATGAATGCTCGTGACGAAAAGTTTGAGGGTGCCCGCCCCAAAAGCTTTTTCAAAACACCTCGCAAAGTGCAAAATAAAATCAAGAAAACCACAGAGCGCCAGAGTGCACTTGTTACGAAGTTAACAGAAGCACCAAATCACGTCTCGATGGATAAGGAATGTGACCAGGGAAAGGCCGGGTCTTCAGCGAGCATACCGCTACTACAAAAGCTCAAAGCGCACTTGCGACATCTGGAACTTGATTTGGATCGGTTGAAAAAGGAAAATGAGATTCTAAGAGCAGAACTTGATCAATATGAACTCAGCAAGAATACTGCCGCACCCGATACGAAACTGCTTAGAGAGGGCGATAACAATGCTGTGGACGAGGATCAGCAGCAATTGCGGGCAGAATTTGATGCAGTGCTTCGTCAGATGAAAGGACTGGAAGCTCGTTATCAAAATTTTGAAGAGAAAGCGCGAGCAAAGACAGTGCTTTATCTCGAAAGCACTTCCCGGTTAAAGGAAGCAACGACACAATTGTTTGAAACGCAGCAGCAAGTAGCAGCGCAAAGAGCGAAACTACATTTGTACTCGGACCAGACGGCGCGAATAAACGACCTAAAAGACGAGACTCATCTTCTACGAAGCGAAAATTTGACTTTAAATGAGACCATCTCAACACTTAGCTCTCGGCCTTTTGACGCGCTATCGAAAGATCTACAATCAAAGAACATGTGCATTGCAAAATTAGAAGAGGAGAAGCGCATTGTAGAAGAGGAATGCGCAAAATTTCAGGCGAATAGCCTTGCAACTAGTCGTACTAATGCCCAACTACGACGTCGAGTTGAGGCCGTAACGCAAGAAGTGAAGAATCTTGCACTCGAATTAAATCACGTAAAAGCCGAGTGCGAACGAACGACAATGGAAAAAGAGGTGGCGCAGCTTCAGCTTCGTTTTTACACGGTACCAAGCGATTACGGCGTGATGAGCGCTGTTGGCAAGGCTATCAAGGAAATGAAGAAGCAGCATTATCGTGGAGTAGAAGATAAAGTTGACTGCGAAAGTGATGTGTATCGTGCAGTTGATTTGCTTGGCGAAAAAGGTTCCATGGTCTCGAAGTCGTAAATCATAGCTATACATTCGACTAATCTTTTTCGAGGCTTTTGTAAAGACACTATGTGCCCTAATTGATCTCAATTTAAAACTTGAAAAAATGTTATTGGAAAAAACTAGGAGCAACATTCTAAAGCTCCGGTTCACCTAAAGCCTTTTGCATGCAATATACCTCAATTTGCTTACAAAGTATTTGGAATTCAATCTCAGGCGGGATGTTTGTTGCTATTGGCAAGGCGTAGTTCCTTGATTTCTGTATGTATCGACTTTTTTGGAGAACAGAGCAAGCGCCCACATTTGACTAGGTGTGCACTTAGCCTCGAGCCAAGCGAAATTACATAGCATATGTGAAAAATTACAGTCTTCAGCTCGAATCCTGAGATTGAAATAAATCACATTTCCTTTTCAATTACTATCATCTCACACAGCCGTCTAAGTAGCGGTTACGAAGGCTAGTACCCACACTGTATGAGTGACACTTGGCTATTCGAAATGCTATTACGGTGCCCATCCATTAAAGACTAATTGCTTAGTGTAGTGTGGCAATATGTGGCTCTTTATGCCACAGTAGCGTGTTATCAATCAATCCCATGTAGCTATCATTGTTTTGGTTTTTGTTGCTGGCTAAATGGTAGGCGTGGTGGCTAAACATAGGGGGTAGCACTGTTAAGCGCACCTTCTTTTAACGCACCTGTTTTATGGAATTGCTTCGAGCACTTGCTGGCTGGACATGCCGATTTTTGTTTGGCTACTTGTCGAGATTGATTAGCAACGGCAGACCGCACACTACCGTCTCTCAATACCATCAATTTATGGTAAAGGGGGGCATGCGAATGAATGTTCCCAATTAAAGGAGCACAATAATAGATGGATTGGCAGGTACGCTATCTGCAGTAGTTTGTGCACTAGCCAGCAAAAAACGGAATGGAGACCAGGCGTAATAAATCTTCAAAGAAATGTGCTCCAACACTGTGCGGCGTGGCTGCCCATAGCTCTTTGGTTAGAGGAAGCGATGGACTGAGGTTTCTATCATAAGTTTTCATTTTTCGGCGAGTTAGAATACCATCTAGAACCCACACCTAATATGCTTCTTATATTTTTGAATGTGACCGAACCATTTTTTAAGATTCATCCTAATCGCGTGCCCAATGATTATTAATAAGCCTACGCCAGTGGTCCTTAGACCACTTGTCGCCTTACTTTTATCTCCTCAGCACTAGTATTTTTATTGTTAATGCTAACATTACTTGACCTGAATCATACATATGATAGAGCTGATCAGTGTGACACACGCTGAGTTTGAGTAAGTACACTAGACGACCAAACGTCGCAGGCGCACTTAATAGCCCTGGGTATGACTAACCATTCCAGGATAAACCCTTGGAGTACTGACCTTGTTCAACAATGTCACTCCGTCCCATGAGTAGTTGATACTATCCCTCAATAAAGGCGAGCGCACAATACGTAAGGCATCCCATTATGGTGTTTTACACGGCGTCAGTATCGAAATGGTGACCGGATTTGACTTACTATAAGCGTGTGTGTTGCGCCATCTTGTGGCTTTCTGACATAGATGTCGACGTGGAAGTGAGAAAAAATACTTTTTTAGCCTGCCCGCTAAGTGATTTGCACGAAAGAATGCGTCAGTAACATACCACTGCCTCTTTTGAAGAAACGCCGTCGTGTTAAGCAGTGTTTGGCGTTGGTTATCAGGTCAATTTAATAACGTACGGTGACAACGCCAAATGCAAACCTCGTGAGACCGTATTCTGGCTTACTACTCCTAACTAAATAGGTCCAAGAGCTTTGCACTCGAAACCTCCGAGTGACTGCTTTGCTTGGCGATAAACACCTTCCCATCTTTAATACCAAAACCGCCTACAACAAGCCAAAGAACGGAAAAGAGAACAACGACTCGTCCGAACCATTCGATTGCACAGAATTGATCCAGGTCATCGCGCCTGGCATCACCGATTGACAAAGGGTCAAGCTCTTAAAAAAAGACCAGTGGAGCGAAGTTGACGTAAGACTGGCTATAAACTAAAGCAGACGTCTCGATTCCCTGATTGAAAGCAAGCAGTCGCAACGTCAAGCCATAAAAACACAGTCATTGCCAGATGTTTATGCCTTGAAGGAGTACATACTTGAACATTTCTTAAACAGGACAATGGAGATCGGACCCATTTGTAGCACGTTTTACGACGTCTCAGACCATCTGGAAGCAATTACGGGCATCCATCATTGATACTTTGTGGTAATGCTCACCATTGCGGTTAAGTGATCTCTACGCCAAGCGCACCAAGAGTACAGGGAGGATCCAAGATTTCACCACAAACCAGTCGTCGGGACCTCTGGAACGGCAGCACCCAGTAGGCCATCTTGTCTCTACCAAAAAAAGTTACGTTCTGTCGAGCATTGAAATAGAATAAGACGTTGACAAGACTAAGCCCAAAGCATTTTAGGCTTTATACCGCCGATCGATCTTGCGAGTCTGGCCTGCGAAGCAACAAGGCAACCATAAATAAATTCTTTGATACCATAGACGGTCTTAAAGTCATTAATTTATCTTTGCTGATAGTGCGGGTATTGGACCTTCTGGAGTGATGTATTAGCTATTGAGCAGTGCATATAGATAAAAACATTCGTTGCATGCTGCAAACGGCCCACCAGCAATCAGTCAGATTAGCAATGATTCTTTTACACGCTGAAAATTTGCTTTAGCAGGCAAATATAAATTCAATTTTATTAGATGCTCGTACATCAAAGATATAAAAATTACGTACAATTTTAATTTATTCCGTGTATGATGTTAGTCAAAAGGCAACTTTTTAAAAAAAAGGCTTTAACATATATAGTCGGGAGGGTGATTCCTTCCTTGTCGGACCAACTCGATACATATGCTCTATTTTGACAGCCAATCTCTAATTAATCCGATACTGGATGCTTAAGCTTTAGATAACTGATCGTATTGTTCACTTTCAAACTTCTTAAGTGCCTATATAGGGTTTCTTCAATGCTATCAAGACAATGTTGGTGGTGGCTAAAGCAACATCACTAAATGTAATTCTCTTTAACAGTCGGATAAATCTTGCACGATCCGGACATCTGAAACAGAACCTGTGCAAATAGTTGACTCGGTTTGACGAATTTCTTCATCTCCTTTTAATATTTTGCATAAATCAGGCCGAAACGAGTTGTAATCTTTCGGACGCCATGGTGGCTTTTAAAGCAGCCGAGGACAAAACTTCTCCAAAACGCACTGGTCTTTCTAGCGGCTATAAAAAAATATGTCGCCAAAAGTATGACTTGGTGAAAGCTCGTAACTTTAATAATGGTTTTGTTACACGACGTTTAAACGTTGCCGGGACGTTTAGTATCCCTTGAAGGATAATAACTCACTGACCTAGCCCACCGGCTAGGCGTACTACAAGAACACAACTGTCTCTATATGTTAAGCTTAATAAGCATATATTATATCTAGTCTACTATACAACATGCATTCGGACAATTTGTTTGGTAATATACCCGTTCTTGTAACTAGTAATTATCAAGGTACCGTTGCACTTTTTGGCATTATATATGCAGGAAATAGTCGCCATTTCCGCTAGCGTCTTAAGCATATTTAGCCGGTGGCGAGTGCGAATCTTTTGACTCCATGACATTGCATTTTTTAGCAAAAAATGGCAGACATGAGTTTACACTGCCCTCATGACAGTGGTATTATATGTCAACATGTCTACCATGAGGTCAACCTTGTGCTTTCTCATACTATAGAATATCTGTGATGTCTTGACCCGAAATCTCCTAGCCCATAAGCAACGTACGTGCCTATGACGCTGATCTCGACGTCTTCGCTAAAAACGGAGGAAGAATCGTATCTTTGAAAAAGTACAAGTGACCATTTTAATTAGCAGACCGCTTCGCTCTTTCGCTATGAGCGCGAGAAAGTTATTAGAGTTTGACTTCTAATCTCCACCCCTGAGACATTCACGGGTGTAAGAGAATCAATAAATCATTCGCTTTGGGTTCCTCGAGGTCCTGTAACTATGGGACTGTTGGCGATCTCTAGGCTCACTTACTAATGTCCTATCTTATTTAATCGTTTTGATATTAAATAATCATGAGTCAGCGAGGTGAGGACCTTATCAGGCAAACACTTCATTCGCTCGGACAAATGAACGATGAAGTCTACATCAAATGTCGATTTTGCTTGCATCAGGGCTCTACCTACAGCGAATTTACTTTTGGTACATCATTTCGTCCCATATATATTCTGTCCAATACCATCACATTATGTCTTCTGACCTTACAAGCAAAGGCAACATCCAAAATTCTAACCTCAGCACCAGGTTCAAAGTAGATCTTCGTTTTCGTTGCTGATATTCTTTGGCCTGATAGAGCCTATGTGATGTTACTACTTCCCGCGCGTTTCTTTTAAAAAAGTAGATATATTGCCAAAGCGGTATTGACCAAGGCAAACTCATCACATTTTAGTAGGTCTACGGCAGTAGCAATATGACATATATATTAGCCACACATCAATCTGATCAGCCTTTTTCTTTTATAGTCATTGCTTGCTGATGAATATATGCACATTTCGGAACGCCTGACTCGACTTGGTTTCCAGCCGGTGATTGTCACTTTTTTAAGCCTTTTTGGACAACGTGGCTCGATTCTTGCTGAAATTGTACCACTTGTAGTTTAGATTTTCAAAATCCTCCATCCTGCGTTGTGGATCTCTTTGCGGCTTTCACAAGTTAAAGGCACCGATCAATTACATGATTTCTCATGCCACAACGCTTACACGCCACATGGTAAACATAGTAGGTCGTCGTGGTGTTGTGAGACGCGATATAAGCACTTCTGGAATGGCGAATGATCATGTACGGTCCGTAAAAGATTGCTCGAGCTCCACGGGATTTGCTTGAAAGTTGATCCAACCTGACTCGAAAATCAGAGCATTTATAACAGACCGGTTCACTTCGTCCCGTCGCCACACCGGGAGAGCTTTTTCGTCAACCAAGCTTTTCCTTCAAAAATAGTGAAACGTTGCAATCCCTGTGTGACAAAATATTGTCACCGGCAAGTTTGCTGGTAGCAGCAATTATGCCATTCACTTACATACCTCCTCAAGTACATAGACAGTGATAATATTCATAAGAATTTGTGGTTGCATGGTTTCAAACAAAAAATTGAGAGAGAAATTTCGCTTTATCGAGAGAACTTGTGGTTGAAAATCATCTAGGATGTTCAAGAATACAGACGTAGTATGAATGAATGGTAGGCTGTAAGATAATAGTGAGAAGCTAGCCGAAAGCCAGAAGCCGAAAACCGAAAGCGGGCCAATGATAGACCAACAAGTGCTAGCAATTATTGTGGAGCTGTTAAATTGCAAAGTAAATACTTTGATAAGGTCTTTAGTTAGAAATTTCTTGCTCCTTGTAAGACAATTGTGCATCTAAGCCAATCAAATTGACTTACCATCCACAACGATCTCACCATGCGGGCGCAATCATCTTGAGTTCGTCATCTATGCGCCTATCCATGACGTCACGGTTGCTAACCATTCCTTTTGACAGATGAACTATGCCAGAAGGGGGGGGGGCTCCGACGAAAGTCCTCTTATGACGGATCTAAACAGCACCATGCACAGAAGAGACCGGCAGAAAGATATGAAAGCACTTGGTGAGCAAATGCTCACTAGTTTCGATCTTGTTGGTTAAAATTGCACCACCCATCCTAAATATACATCATTTGGGGCTTTCCAGGCACTATGCGATGTATCAGAAACTGCTGAGGCTCTTGAAAGTATACGTGATGCTTTAGGCTTTTGGTCTGAAAACCTAATGTTTTGGTGTTTGAAAAGGCTTCCTATTTTTATCATCAATCTTTTCAGATGAATGCACCGCTGCCAGATTACGACGAGACTGTAGTAAAAAGAGAACTGTTTTTATGCAAAACGTACTTCATTGCTGTTTCGGTCAACAGTCGTACTTCCAGCGCTCTGTTGATCAGCTTAGCAGCGCCATCCGCGGTCTGCTTCCTAAAAGCGCCCACCCATACTTCGAATTAACTACTTACAAATCAATAGAGAATCCGGGCACTCGCCCCCTCGTAATGGAAGGGCCGTCGAAACTTGCAGAGCCCCAAGCGCTCCGGACTCCCGACTAAGGGAAGTAGTAATTCGGTAACCGTAGTAATACTGGAGGACTTACGACTATTGAAGCTAGTTGACTCATCTGATTGCTCTTGATTAAGCACTAGCTGTCAAGCCGGCTATGTTTGCCGTATCCTGAAGTTAGACAAAAGTATATTCCGTGGTGAAGCCGTCCGACGACACACCAAACAGATGACGACTACTGTTTGTGCAATTTTTGTCGTTAAAGGGCACCGTCCTCTTACAATGCTTGGCCGCTATCAATAGTGAATAAGGTTACGTGGGAGAAAATCTTGTCTTCTGGACAATTTTAACTTCGGGATGAATAAATGTCTGGGTTTGTGTTGCACGGCGTCCGTATGAGCCAGAAACACCCTTTGCCACTAAAACCGGCTCAAAAGTGCAGCCGTCTTTGTTATAAATCTTAGTTATGTTTATCTGCACCTATGTTTGCTTATCCTATGATCTCTGTAAAATGGCTAACCATTCTGAAGCCTCTTTTGGAGCAAAAAGAAATCGGGTTTTTACGATGCGATGTGTAACGTCTAATATTCAAGTTTGCCCTGATCACACCTCCACACGATCGGACACTTGACATTGTTGATCTGATTGGTAGATCACGGATGATCGGATACGTATGCACATGGATGAATGAAGGTAAACAGCTTGTAGCTGATTGAATTCTGGAGCGTAGCTGCAAAGTTAATCAGATCCCGTGTAGCCGATTGGATCGTGCCCTACGCTCGCACTCATGTAATACTTGAAGACATTAAAATAGGTCGGGTCACGGTCCTGATAATTATGCAACTTCTTGATAATTTTGTGAGATTGGTATAAGAACATCACACTATACGTGACAATACTGATGTAATCGAGTGGTCTAGCAACAGCGCCAAATATCCTACCAATTGACCCTTTTCGATTTATAACTATAAATTACGAATGATCTGTCGTTGGCAAGTATCAGTAATTTGATCACAGCCTTTGACAAGTTCAAGAGTACATATCAAGCAGAAACATCCCAACAAGTTTCCTAGTCACGTATGTTAGTTCTTAGTATACATCTATTTCTGTAATGTAATGTAATGTATTACGTTATCGCGTTGCCAAGGTATGCACGTGCTAGGCTCAGTCTGGCTAGTCCACGGCATAGAGTGGTGTCCGCATACGTCGAGTCTCGTTCGGCGGGCAGTGCATCCAGCACCGAGGTCGTATGGGTCTTCCATTTCTTTCGGTCTTGTGCAAGGGTACGTACCACTTCGAGGTCTTGTGCTGTCCGGAGTCGAAAGCCGGAGCCACGGGAAACAAGATTGTGGTCGAGTGTCGAGGGGAGCGTGGTGCGGGGACGTCCGCGCCATTTTGCTGCGGTGGAGAAGAAGTAGGCACGCATCTGGAGGTCAGCTGGAATGTCGGGATAGCGGCGAAGTACATGGCCAAACAGGCGCCAGCGAGCTTGTGTCAGTCGTAGTCTCAGCGGCCGCTCATCACAGAGGTCGTAGAGTCTTGCATTCGAAATGGGTCGGGGGTAGCGATAGCCAAGAGCGTAGCGAAGCTGGCGGCGATGGAAACTCACGAGGCCGTGGAGCTCTGACTTGGTAAGAGCCCAGTTGTACAGCAGAATCGGTAGGACGTAGGTGTTGTACAATCGAATGCGTGTCTTGGGTGAGATGAACGTGGGGCGGAGCCAGACGGACCAGAGGCGGTGGAGCGCGAGGGTGGCCAGGGGCTTGCGTCGGGATAGATCTTTTTTATCGCCGAGGAGTGTTCCGAGCTTCTTAGTGTGGTGCCAGGTTTCTTCTCGGGATCGGGCGTGTCGAGTGGCGCCCGACGGGTTGCAGTGGCGGCGGATTTCAGTGACTTCGGTCTTGGCTTCGTTTTTTTTTTTTTCAGGGTTAGAAGGAAGTCATCAATGCGGTGCTCACCTCTATCGTAGATCTTGGTTTCTCGGAGGCCAAGGATATCGACGCGGTAGCGCCGGAGATCTTCGGGGAGTGTTACGTGCTTCTTGCGCTTCGAACCTAGAGAATTCACATTAAAGGAGCCAATCCGGATGCGGTTGGCGCGATTAAGGGCGTGGAAGGGGGTTTGGCCTGGTGCTGGAGACCGTCGCGTCGAGGGTGAGACTCGTTAGAGACCTGCAGATGCCCGAGAGCACCTGCCCGAAGCGCGCGAGCATTAAGCCCCCGCGCTTGGAAGGAGGGCGTCACCCCAACCTTTTCCGAAAACTATTTCTGTATATTGCAAATTTAATAGATGAAAAACGCAATCAATGCTATTTAAATCTGTGACCAAATGAACAGTAAATATGCTAGTTTAAATTAGACTCGAGCAATTTGTAGAAGAATTTTTGGTGCCTCAATCCAAATTCCTCTTTTTCTCCTCAATAGACGTACAGTTAAGGGCTATTAATAATTTCCATGTACGATATGTAGCATGGCGCCAGCGTTCCGTATGAAAGGTAAGTCGGTATAATTTTCAGGTGTGGCTTCGTATTATCAAAGAAAGGTTTAAAATACTGCTTGTTGAAAATCTGTTTTCTGTTTGATATGACTACTAAAAGAGCTTGCAGTTTAATTTATATTACTCTAGTAGTACAGCCAGTGTTGTCAGAGCAACCAAACATAACACTTCACCATCATCACTATCAAAGCATTTTTCCGGCCGGTTGTTGACGTAGTCAGCTTTCGTGAAAAAAATCCTGATTGGCTGCGTTGCTGGCTGCTGGAATTCGATCACCTGTAGAGGGAATTTCGACGTGCGGCGGATACATCCACACGGCCACTACCACCTTCCGCACTGGAAGGGGTCGATATTTTCCACCGGAATCGGAAGTTCTCGGAGTCGAACGAGTGTTGCTGTCATTGCCATTAACACGTACCAAGACGCTAGGAAGACCTGGTTCTTCGACAACCTGCCACTGCACGGTTACGTCAGGAAGTTGGAGCGTGTGCACGCGGTCCTTCGACTTGGTCTTGACTAGCTGGTCTAGCTGGCGTAAATCATCCATTTCGCGTATAAGCGATTGAAAAGCTTCATCACCATCGAGCAGCTCCAGTAGCCGCTGGCAAACATACCAACGAATTGCAGCAATAATGAGATCATTGTTCTTTAGTCATTAAGAGTTCTCACCTGCACCGTGTTATCTACTCCACTGACACTGCTATTTCTGCCATTAAAATGAGCCAAATCCTGATTTCTCATGTTCACATGGAGCGTCAGCGCATGTTGCCGCTCCTCATTGCCACTGCGGGCCTTGAGCACGAATGTATTGCGTTCTCGAAGCATCAAAATTCTATCGTACTTAAACGAAGGCATTCCTGAGACTTGTTGCGTCCATATGCTTTCCGACCACTCACAATGTTGTCACCGTTGCCACGCACTCCGTGTCTCCGTCGTCAATCATTCTCGTACGATGCTGAGACCTCGCTCGAGGACCAGCGCGATGAGAGCATGCAGAGCATTATGAAGGAGGCACAAGAAGAGACACAAGCGTGCTGGCTATTCGTGCTCGTTGGCGTGGGCTACCTCTTTCCTTTCTCGGCTCTTACGCAGCCTGTGGATTACTGGAACATGCTTTTCCCGGACTTTAATATTGAGTTCGCACTCACCTCTACATTTATGTACACAAATTTGGTCTCCCTAGGCATTGTCGTTATTGTACTAGGCAAACACTCGTACAGAAGTCGCATTGTGGGTGGCTTTGTGGGGCAGCTACTGGTGTTGGTCTTTGTGCCCACATCCTACTTGTGTTTCTCGTCTGAGACCTCGAACATAATCGCGGTTCTAGGTGGTACCGCTGCAGTCTCCATTGCTACCGCCATTATTGACAGCTCAACTATTGAACTTGTGTCACACTATCCCCAGCGAGTGCAAGAGAGTTTCCAGCTTGGAGTTGGACTTAGTACACTCATTGGTAGTCTCTATCGGGTCCTCACTAAGCTCGTCTTTCCAGCCGACCAGATACTGGCGTCCTCGCTCATCTATTTTTATACGGGAGCCATCACGATCGCATTGTGCGTTGGCGCTTTCAAAAAGATCATGTTACTTAAAATTACCAGAAAATATTTACTTTGCAGCGCTGACAACAGTGTTGAGCTAACAGAGCGTTCACCACTGCTGACCGTAAGGCGACAGTCAGATAGTGACCCATTAAGTGCCACCAACTGTGCACCGAATAAATGGACAGTATTAAAAAAGGTTTGGCGCTTAGAAGCCCTACTCTTGATGGTTTTTCTCGCGAGTCTGTCGGTCTGGCCACCACTCGTCACGGAGATGAAGACTTTTAGCTTTCCATCGCTTCAGAAAAATGGTTGGTGGTCGCTTGTTCTTCTCACACTGTTTTCGTTCAGTGACTGTGTCGGACGATTTTTTGTGAACCACCGCGTTGGCCTCACACCCAACAATATTTGGATCCCCATCGTGGCGCGTTTCATTTTCATCCCAATTATTATTGGTATCATTAAGGGGTGGTGGCTTCAAAGTGATATCTGGTCTGTGCTGAGCTTGCTGCTTTTTGGGTTTGGAAATGGCTACCTGGGGACGTTAACTATTATTTTTGTATGTGAAAGTGCTCACACGGATGAGCGACACTTAATCGGCCCATTTACAAGCTTTTTTTTGAATTTGGGTCTTGTCTTGGGGTCGACGGTAGGACTCGTCTTGGAAAGAGTTGCATTAGGATAAAGTTGACACGCATTTATACTGATAAAATTACGTACAATCAGGATTTATATTGATTCAAAAGTTAGATCTGTAAATTGGCGCTTTTTCGTTTGGTGGGCTTTACCTTCTTTGGGAAGACAGACGGGTACTGGAATGTATACGATTGCAACTTTTCAGCTAGGGTCGCGTCCCAAAAACGAATAGCAATAGCTTCGACAGTATGCTGGATGCCGTGAAAATTGTATTTACCAAATGTAAGATTGGTTTCCGGATCGTTTGTGTTGCTTTCCTTATCTGGCTTTGTTGCGATTGTCACAGTACACAACAGCACGATCTTTTTGACATCCGCAGCTATCCTAGTGAGTGACTGGATCGTGCTCCACGGCAGAGCTTTTTCTTCGTCATGCACGTACACGATATACTCGGAATGAGACTTCGCGATTGAACCTTGATACAGCACGTAATGTGCACCGTAGTTAAGTCCAGACTTTGGAGTATAGCCGAGATATCGAAAGTGATGGTAGACAGCCAAGTTTCTCGCGAAATTCGCGCTAGAGCTGCTTGAACAGTAATAATCATTCAATACGTCCTCACCACAAACACACTAACGCGTGTGCAACTCTACCTCTGAAATCGCTCCCATAGTTCTTGTAGTGACTGATCGTACAGTAAAATACTGTTAGTCACAGCGAAGTACGTTTCTGGGAGGGACAAGTGGCGCTTTCTCGTGATTTCGCTCTCACTACCCTTCGACACCTTTGCCTCGTTTTGTATTGTTCTTAATGACATTGGAAGCTCGCGCTGCCCTGCAACACCAAGCCCTTTTGTCTGAAAATCTTTCCATGCCTCATCGTCCTCCACTTCAAACGTCACCTCCGTCTCCAGTCCATGAGGCAGCATCTGCCAAGTCAACATTTCGGCAAATATTTAACTGCCAAACCAGAATTTTTTTTGTTAATGGTCAATATTGTAATTCATGGTGACAAGACCTGTGCCCGTGCAAGTTGTATTACCGTCGTCCTCGCTGACTCGCTCGCCGTCACTTGAAGATGGTATTCCTCCTAATGTCGAGAGTCTCCATCGTTCCTTCGGCTGTGAGCTTATTCAAGAGGCCGGTATTCTATTACGCTTACCTCAGGTCGTGATGGCCACCGCCCAGACGCTCCTTCAGCGCTTCTACTACCGCAAGTCGGTGCGTCAATTTGACGCCTTTCGCGTGGCTGTGAGCTGCCTCTTTTTAGCTGCTAAAGTGGAAGAGAAACCCAAGCGTATTAGAGATGTTATCAGTGTTTTTTACGCCATGTTTCGACGCCGCAAGTGGCAGCGCTTGACTGTTGCTCAACAACTTGTGGACTTAGACAGTGCGACCTTTAGTCAGTGGCGTATGTGGCTTATTACGGTGGAGCGCCAAGTGCTGATCGATCTAGGCTTCAGCATTTATAGTGTTACAGAGCACCCGCACAAGTACGTGCTGTACTACATTAAGGTACTTGATGGCAGCTCTGCGCTCGCACAGCAGGCCTGGGGCTACATCAACGACAGCTTACGAAGTGATCTTTGTGTGCGTTACAAGGCTCAGGTTATTGCCTGTGCTGCTATCTTTTTGGCTAGCAGATTCCAAGAAGTAGCGCTGCCTGAGAATCCGCCTTGGTACAAGCTCTTTGATGTAAACAAGGCGCAGCTCTATGCAGTCAGTGTAGTCATCATGGGACTGTACAAACAGGAAAAGCTGCAATGGCTCGAGCCTCTAACAGAAAACAATCCGTTTGCAGTAGACGACTACCCCATGAAGGAAGAAGAAATAGTGCAAGAGATTTCGGTGGTGGAGAAAGTCGAGAATGAAACGACAATTCCTTCTCAGCAACTGCCATCGCATGCTACTACAGAGGCATTGTCACCTGCTACTGACAAAAATCCACAAGATGCAGAATTATGCGTGCAATCGTCTACGCGGACCTCGGAGCGTCGCAGGCGTTGGGACGATAGTCATGTGGCATCGTGCCGAGATCGCTCCAGGAGCTCGACTTCTCGCTTTAGACGCCTTCGTAATGGATCACGAGAGCGTCGAAGTGAAACATCTCTCAGTTTTCAAGGGCGGAGTCGTAGCCGATCTGACGACCGATCAAGAAGTTGTCGAAGCCGAAGACGCCGCAGTCGAAGCTACAGTCGAAGTCGAAGCACTGAGCGCCACAGGCGTAGATAACTAGAAATAAGTATTTTAAGAAAGTCGTATATCATGTTTAAATGACAGACGAGCAGCTTCCAGCAATGACTAAATATTCTCGACGACAGAAAGCGCACATTATAATCCCAACATTATATCTCGGACATCCCGATATAGCATTTATACAATAGTTCAGACGTGATCAAAGTTTATCGCATCATTGCTACCGATCAAAAATCGTGTATATTCTATCGACATGTACCTGTGCCACACTTTAATCTGTACAAGATGGGACGAGTAGGATCAGTCTCTCAGATGTATCGTCAACAGTAGAATAGAGCTGCAAAGCTATGTTTTATCCTCTCTCTCGCTTTTTGGATATAAATATAGGGAGTATGGCAGATTGAATGGAAGAAATACTCCTCCAAAACGAAAAATGATGAATAAGCAAAAATTACCTAGCAATAAAAATCTTTACAACAATGGCAAAAATATACATGTAAATTTAAAGAGGATTTTTTACCTTTAAATAGCAATTTTACCGCATACAATCTGCGGGCAGCAATTGATTATATGGAAGGATTTCATGCGAATAAGCATTACGCGGCATGGCACTGGATGACATTTTTCTCGAGAACGAAGCTGAAGGTGTGCTGTTGGTGGCGTGTTTCGAAAATGGTAACAATGAAAGTCAGATTGTTGCAGTCGCATTCGCTAGCAGTGAGACTAAAGCAAATTGGGCGTGGTTCATCAAGATTTTGTTCCAGAATTTACCTGTACTTCCTGTCTTCGTAAAATCTGATCGTGACAAGGGATGAGTGCCGGCAATGTTAGAGAATGACCACATTTCTTTTGCTTACGTCAGAACTCTAATCTAAAATTTAGAAACAAGACGTTGGAGGAACATGCATGGGGTTTAGCACGTGCACTGACCAGGGAATCGCACGAATCCGAAGAAGAAGACCTGATGAAGCTAGATTGCAAGGTAGTCGAATGGCTGGCTGACGTTGGTTATGGGAAGTGGTCTATTGCCCATAGTCCATGCTCACGATATGGAATGCTTACTTTCAATTACGTCGAATCCATGAACAACGCGCTGAAAAACATCCGTGAAATGCCGGCCTTGGATTGTATGATGGCAACTAAACGCTGGGTCGGGACAAAGTGGCCAAATTTGCTGGACAGACAAAACAATGGGATATGGTTACGTCTTATGCTGCCAGTTGCATCACTTTAATGTGAAAAATGTACTAGGAATCAGTCTGAGTATGTCCAAGTTCAACTACATCGTTTGTTGTATCAATTCGAATTGGACAAACAAGCCAATGGAGTATGCTGTTGAGGTATACAATTCCAGTGGTACTTGCACATGCGATTATGTGAAAGATGTGAAAGCTCCGTGTCGACACCTCATAGCAGCGCTCAAGTTTTCAAATCTGGTGTCACGTGCAAAATTGTCATTTGCAATTATGTGGTCAACCAAAACGTATTTACTTGCCTACGATGGAACACTCAAAGTATAGCCATTTGTGACAAAGAGTGAACTGGTAAAGAGTGATCGTCTACCATCAAATTTGTCCAAAAGAGAAGGTAGACCCAAAAAGAAGCGAATCGAATCACAGCATGCTATAGCAGAAGATGACGCGCCAAAAAGTGATTATCGATGCGGCGGCTGTGGTCAAGTCGGACACAACAAGCGTCGATGCACCAGTAATGCGCAGCATAAAAGTACATTTTCTTTGGTGGGCTAGGTATATTTTTTTTGTTTTTTTATTCTTCAATAGCTTATCTACTCTGTAGGTATATTTTTTTGGCGGTGGAAAAGTTGTTCGTGGTTTTTTTTTCACTTAAATATATTTTTTCCATTTAATTTGAAAAATGGTCTCTCCCTTAATATCTTTTTTTATCTTTTCTACGCAAAAAATGCTTTCTAGAAGTCTACTTTTCGACGGAAAAATTACCACAAAAGCTTGGCTTTATTCGTTGCATCAGCATAATGGGTATGCTTATAATGCAAGCCTTTGAAGTACGCCACAAAATCATTCATACCTATATAAAACTCGCCGACATCTTCGAACGCTGCGGGCGATGAGCATATACTGTGTTAAAGTCCGTATTACTCGCTGTTCCAACTCGCTTCACTTTACGGCTAGAAAACCGTAGCAAAGAAAATTTGCTTGATTTCCGCACAGATTGCAGAACCAAATCAATTGTATTAAAAGAGTTATAGGCTGAAGCAAAGGAAGAAGTTTACAGGCTGAAAGTTTGTCAAACTTCGATCCAGATTTAGGAGATTTAACAGAATAAATCGGAAGGACTTGACGAACATTTATTACAAGATTCAATATACACGTGGCCGTCGTCGTGTCTTATGTCTGGAATATGTCTCTCGTCACTCACATATCATCGTCGTCCAAATATAAATACCTTAAGAATCATGCGCGATATATTTCCGATTAATTAATGTTACAATTGTGTAAGGCCGTAACTTCAAGAGATAGGAGGCCTGTTTGATTCGGTGTCGGTCTTTGACTCAGCTAATTGTGGAAAATGACATCAAATGACGAAGGCAAGATGCTCCAGCTCCGATCATCAAAATTACACGTGCCAAAAAATATATGTGTGAAGCAATTGCATGGCGCATTTATTCGCGGTAATCTAAATTCTGCATCGCTCGCAAAATTTGATGCACTTTAAAGATACGTTGTTCATAGGTAAAGATACGTTGTTCATATGTTAGTACACAAAGTCTTGGCAAATAGTTTAAGGTCCAGCATTCACTCACATGTTTTGTATAGACCTTTTCCACCTTTGACGTTTTTCATTATCACATTTTTTCGTATTATCCCTGTTTTTACTCAGTCGTGATGGCAGCCCTCACTTTTTGATGCAAATCATGTGCTATGGACATCAAATGTACGAGCTTGTGTAGGTCGAGCAAATGTTGTCGAATCAAATGCATTGCGTAACTTAAATACCGTGCCGACACTTTTGACAAATGCTATATTTGCGGGCTCCGAGTGACCCAGAGATTTCTTGTACGTGGTTGATTTTTAGCCAAGGCTTTAAGAGCAAGACCCTGTTGATCCATACGTCATTCACCGATCAAGCTCGTTTAAAAGTCATTTGTCGTATTGTGTGAAAGTGATGGCTGAATACAGGCCAAAACGTGAGGATTAGGCTTTGAATTGCGCGCAAATTGACGTGAGACAGACTGAGCAACAATCGTCATCAACAGCGTTTTCTTCAGGCTAGGCGTTTAAAAGTCGGCTTAAGGACGAAGACTGCCCTTTCGATACATGTAAAATAAAAAAAATTTCCTGAATAGGGGCTTTAATGAGAATAACGCTATGCTGGAAAACACTGTAGGCGTCGATGCGTCAGTGGGCGATAGTGTCGATACGAATATGATGCGGAACGTTTTTTTATGCGTGCAGGTTTACTGATGTAGAAGACGGAGACACATCGCTCATCTTTCATAAGTAAAATGTGCAATTGTAGAAAAACGATAGCGATCCGCAATCTTACCAATGAACGAAACAAGAATAAAATCTTTCGCCTGCGCCCCGCGCCATGTTTCATGTTGGGCGACCGATGAAGCTTGTAAGACTGAGGCCAACGCCTTAATCTTGCTCATTCTCCCAGAAGAAGCGATCAACTTTTATCGTCGTGTGATGAAGCAAAGCACGAAAAAGACGCTAAGTGCAAGAAGTATATCATTAATGCTCAAAAACAGTATTTTACATTTTGAAAATTTTCAGGAAGCGGTTTCACGAGATTCTTCTTTGGCGTACTTTTCCAACAAAGGTATGCGTAATGGTGTTAAATCGGTTCCGAAACCAAAAAAAGTGACACGGCAGTGTTTTTTACTAAGGAACTTAGTCATTGACAAACGGTTCTGTTCAAAAGCAGACAGAAAGTTCTTAAGAAATTGACTTTCTTTAGCTTACATGAGCATATCGAGTTTAAAAGGCAGAAGGCAAAGGGTTCAGCGTGCACGCCTATTTAATGCAAAATGTGAGAATTATCTTTGCACTATCTTGAAACAATAAGAAAAATTGATGAATAGTGCACTTAAAAGATTTTAAATATTTGCTGTGACAAAACGTGCACGATTCTTTGCGATCAGCCTATCAGATTAGAGACTCAAGAAATTGTAAAGAAGCAGACAGAAAGAACGCCTCATGTGGTGACATGTCGATACCTTGGTCTTAAGCCACTCCATCAAGCGTTTATCAAACAAAGCACAGCCATCCAAGCCTATTTTCAGATAACTTCTGTCATATCTCCACACCTCACTATACTTCTGTCGATAATTGAATTACTAATACACAGTAACCCGCATACTTCCTATTTTTCTTCTCTTTTGCTTTTTACCGTTGTGTGGCGATCCAAATATCAATCCTGATCTTGCCTGGTCTCAGTGCTCGACCTGATCGGTGGGTCTACCACAGACCCGGCAATGAAAGTACACACCACAGTGTAGCATACTCTCTCTTCTTCTCGTTTTTTTACCTTTCGAATTCTCATCGCTCAAACCGTATGCATAGAGGTTACGGCCTTTCTTATTTTACTTGTAATCTCACGGTGAAGCACTTAACTTAAGTTTCAATTTAGCCACACACGACGGCCCACAAGATCCCGTCATGGAACCAAATGCTCACGTTGAGTACCGCTATATCTCGTATGACAACCCGACCACACGCCAACGCTGTGATCTATCTTGTGCTCAATTTGTCTTTGCTCCGGGCTGTCCTTCGGCAATGACACTTGAAATCCACCAGATTCCTTCTTTCGATCCTCGATAATTGACCAAGCGATCTTATAAATTTTGTATGCGCTTGAGCTTGAGCATACGATCGGTAGTCCTCGCCTTTAAAGTTAAGTTGCATGCAGATATAGCAATTATCATGCCACATTTGTGCTACTTTTAAGTGTATCTCTCTTTCGCATATTTTTACAAAACCAAATCCGGTTACTGGCCTTGATCCCGTATGCTTTTGATTTTATCAAGTCGATCTGCTCGGCCTTCGTCCGTCTGTTGTATCGCGAGCTTACTTGACGAAGAACATCCTGGCACTGCCGCTAGATTCCCTATATTTCTATTTTATTCCACCGAGAAAAAAACCGTTTCCAGTATAAATCGGACGTCCCTTACCAAATTAGGGTTTACCCCGCGCCCGAGCGTGCACCGTACTAGAAATTTCATCTATGCTCCGCATAAGCGTCCTGATCTCCTATATATGCATTTGTAACGTTCACTTCTAGAGCCTGGTTCATAGTTTGCACCATTTGCTAACCTATTTCTTACTCAAAGTCGATAGATCATATTAAAGCGCTGGATTCATAGCAACGTACAAATTAATAAATATAAAATATAAGCGCGAAGCCTTCGTATTTGATATTTGAGACAGTGCTGTGAACTTATTTGAGACAGTGCTGTAAAATGTAAGTAGTGGTTCAACGAAAACTGCTCTGTTAGCGGCCTTGCGCTTCTTGCATCAACTGTATCTTGCGATAACCGCCGATATTAACGGTATCCCACTGAAACCATTCCTTTGCAATCGTTCTCGTGTATTTTCGTTCCAACCTACTTCCTCATCTCAAGCGCCGATCATGCATTGGCTCAGAAGAAATCCTTCCGCTGCTTCGAACCACTTACAAATAAACTCACAAGTGCCTCGGGAGCTTCCCTCACTTGGACTGTCAGTAATGACATTGCTAATCCAAAGCGTTTGACCATGCAACCTCTTATTACCAATCCAACCGTAGGTGCTACAACGATAAGTCCATTTGCATTGAAAAATATACAAGTTGCCGTTAGAAAAACGTCCCAACCCTGTTAGTCTTGGGAATTCTTTGTTCGTGCTAGAGATGTCGAAGTCGGGTGTTCGAGATGATATAACGCTGGCTAATTTGCTATCTCTGAGTCAATGAGAATCGATTTACCATTTATTGCTGTTGATGTTGGTCGCCGCATTCCAAATGAACACGGTGCCCGCAAGTGTATCATTAATTCTGGTACTTTCAACTGTAACTACGCTCATACGATTTATTACCATGTATTGCGTGAAGGCTGATTTTGACAACTTCGTAAAGTTACCTTATTTAACCACATTTTTAATTATATACAATATACATAACCCAATCAGAGTCAATCATGACTGGCTTTTTCTCCGATAATCAGAAAAGCAAAAGGCATTTGATCCTCATTACAAGGCAATGACGAAGACCAATTTCGTTCAAGGTAAGATTTGCAAATTGGTTACAGCAAGTGATAGGAAAGAGTCACGAGTATGAGTGTGATTGACTTACAAAAAAGCTGCTGGAGGTCCTGAAGGCCTTCCTGAAATCATTAAAGGTGAAGCAAGTAAAATTCTCAAATCTAATAAAAACTAACATACGTACATATTCCGCAATCTACTAATGTAGACGCTCGTATGGATGAGCCCATTGCACCTGCATAATCATTCGAGTCAGTGATGTAGCATGTAAGGTGGTTAATACTCGAGCATACGTTAAGGAAAAAAACATTTAAAGAAGTGGTGGATAGCCACGTTCTAAAATATCTAATCAAGCAAAGAGATTTTAAAAAAGGGATTTCGGATCGAATACGTTAAAAAATGGCCGACAAATTTGCTGATGAAGTCTTGAAAGAGTCAGTAAAGCTTTTGAAACAAGAACAAACTGCTACTCTCCCAAATAGATATTCCCTAACCAAACGAACTTCTAACGAGCTACTCAGGGAGCTGAGGAGAAATCGTTAACTACTCGACAACTCTTTTAAGGCTCGGATGTTCATGAAAGCAGTGACAACGAAGAAAGAAAAGAAGATGAAAGGTTTCGCGGGTTGAATACTGGCATAAACTATTTGTTATTGACAATATCAACAGCTACAAAAGTCAATTTGCAGCAAAGTTATACGAGAGTATGCGACATAGATCTGGCGAGGCTGTCGATCAACGCAATGGCAACTACACTTTTGAAGACAATGCTCCTAAAACACCAAGAAAGCGTGGCTGGATGAGATCTTCATCTAAACAAAATGCAACTTTTTCTTTAATAGTCGATTCCAGTTGTTCGACACGATCAATTTTCTTCTTAATGATATTAACATTCGATATCTTCGTAGCATTGTACTATAACCAAAGTTGAACTCCTTCCGGTGCCTATTCACCTTCATTGTTCAAATTTTGATTTTTGATCATCGTAATTGCTTCTGAACAGACACGCATAACATCTTCAGCTATCAAGCCAACTCTTTTATTAGCCATAACCCATAGATTTAAGATTCTTTAAACGCTCAAATGGTTAATTGATTTCTTTTATATTCTCCTTTAATCGACGATTCGACGTAGCCCATATACCAGATTGAATGTAAATATTACCACCAAAAGAAGCTGATACTTATGTGATAGTAAAAGGTCCGTCACCAGGATTTGCCCACGCGTTGGACGCTACATCATAACTATACGAAAATGTGCTAACTGGTATAATTGTGATAGATGATTTATATCCGGCTACTTGCAAAGAGGCTTTGGGTTACCCGGTTCCAACACCTACTTTGCCAGCCAAAGTTATTGTAACTTTTCGTGTATTTTCAGTCATGAAAACAAATCGCTGGTAGTAGTAGTTTCAAATATGCACTACTAGTGGAGGTTGCATTTGTTGAGTTGCTCAGTTGTAAGCCAAAACCAATAGGCGATGCGTTAGACGAATATATGAAATTGGCATATTAAAGCTAGTAGATCCACCATTGAGTTCATTCAAGAGCTTTAATATAACTATCACCAGAGCTTAGTGTAACAAGAGCAGCTCTAAACAAACTAGTGTATGGTGTGCTGGTGTTGAATAGCACTTTATTTACAGTGTCTGAAACAAAGTATAAACACCCACTCGATAGTGTAGGCGACGATCCAGCAGGATTTATACAAAAAACATCCGCTTAGGTTGCTTATGTATAAGAGTGAGAATTACCAGGTTTATCCAGCTGAGTTTTGCCAATATTGAAACAAATATTGTGTTTTGAGACGTAAACCCACAGTTGATTTATCGTTCCAATTGATAGTAAATAGATGAGCGCTTGTAGCAGAAACACCTCCAACGAATGATCTCAGATTATCGATTGATATTATATGCGACACCGGATACCTTTTGTTTTTGTTCAAAATCGCGATTGAAGTAGGCGCAACAGCGCCAGCACTACCAGTCGTAACCAAAAGAGTATATGAGCTATTGCAATTGAAATAAATAAAATCGCGCGTGTTCTTCTGCATTGGGCATTTCAAGAAATAGTCGCAGATATCCCGCAATTTAATGCAAGCTAAATAATCCTCGACGTTGAATGGCGAAAAAAAAGGGATGGTGCTGCGGCACCAGCAGAAGCCATATAGACTTCGGGTATCGATACGGCTTGAAGATTCTCACTGCCTCCCATCGCATCAAATGCAAGCTTTTTGCTTTGTTGATCAAGAGCGGTAAGAAGCGATCGTTCGGCGACTCCACGGATCGAGTAGGTGTTGGCAAAGAAACTTACCGATGCTATTAGTAGCGGTCATAAACGACGACGTGGCCAAATTTCGAGTGATTGAGCTGCTTTGCTGGATCATTGGATCGTTGGGGTAGAATGTTCATCCAATAGAAAGCTGCTCGTTGAACCATGTTTCACATAAGTAGTATAGTTCGTTTCAGTGATAGCCTTGAACATTTAATTTACATTTTTATGAGCTTGATTCGTTTGTACGGTGTTTCCATCAATAACAACCTGAACACTGTCATTGAAGTGCCTCGCACCGGCCTTAGGAATCAATTATCCCACAGTACAGGCAGTAGTCGAAGTGACCGACTGAGCACCACCATCAAGAATTTTAAGCTTTACTGGAAGATCGATGACGGCTTCTCTCCATTTGACAAATGCAGCTTGCAAAGTCATCACTGAGAGATTAAATTGAATTTGTCCAGCATATTGACCGTTTAAAACGTTAAATATATGTCCATATCTTATCACGGAAGAGTCTCTCAGCAGGAGCTGGCTCGACGGAATTCTCAAAACCAGAAATATCAGATGCAGACGACATAGTTTTATGTGAATATATTAGTGACGACTGTATCAAACTGTTTAGATAATTTCAAGCACCATGAGCGAAAAAACAACAATTAGATTGTTTAGAACGACAGATGATCAACTCATGAAACTTGCCACTTCCCTTTGCGTCAAAGTAGATGAAATTGATTTCAAGCAGCACTTAGGCAGAAGCAAAGATTGTTGTATTTTGAACATGGAAAGTTCGATAATCGGTGGCCGACACTAGATGGCAGTCCCAAAAAAGCATAAGGCGTACTTCGATCCTCTCGGCTTACCTAGGCCATGTGTGATACCAAAGAGTTATTCTTATCCTAAAGTTGAAATACAGAATCCTCGATTTGGACACTGTGGACAGTATAGAGCTCTTTGGCTGCGATAAGTTTTTCAAACTCTTCTATGATCAGTATGATGACTTTTGAACAATCGCATCAACATAGACATGGATTCGACAGACTCGCAGTCGAAACTGCGTGATGTAACGGACCTAGAGCCTGTTACTACCATGCACGTTGCTCGAAGGAGCAAATTCAACTCTGTTTCATTAATGGCGAGAGGTGGAGACCTCCCGACCACTGATTCGAAGGATGGCTCGTGATTGGTTGGATATGGGATGCGTCTCAAATATCAGCCAATCAGAGAGAGGCACGTCGACGCGCGTCTAGGTGGTGGCGCGCGTCACTTGTCCTGCCTACTTATGCTATAGACCCATGGATTGTAGCTACATATGCAATTTGGAGAATGTGCGGGGACAACTCGCTACATGTGATCTCACAAATTTGGATTATAGAATAATCGGTGATTAACGACGGGTTCTTTGTCAAAGGGTTTGGCCAGGGAGAAGCTTTTTAGTGTCGATTTGTATCATACAATCCACATCAAGATGCTTCTGAGGGTCGATCAGTTGCTCTGCCGGGAGCACCCATTAAAATACGGACAGCTCATCATGGTAGATGTTGGCTGTTATGAGATTGGGTTATAATTCTCCTTATCTTTCATTGTAATATACGCAGGGCCACGCAATGGATGTCCAATATATAGACTCACAAGAACCACAGCCGATTCAGATCGACGGTGATTACTACTCGCTACCACACCCACACTAAAGTCAGAAGTAGCTGAGTCAAGAATTTACTTGGACGACTATGATCGCATCAGCAAAAATGTTTCTTTGGCCAAAGCGTGTATAGTTGAAACATATCGCTTGCGCAGTTGCGCTGAGTAGCAACAAAGGATCATAATTTTTTATGCTGCCTTATAGGGAACCACACCCTAAAGTCACAGTCGCGAGCGGATCATATGACTTGTATTCATGTCGAGTATGTCCGTAAAAGCTTTGTACCACACGAAACAATAAACAAGACAAGGTTTGGTTGCTTCGGAAAAGGTTGGGGTGACGCCCTCCTTCCAAGCGCGGGAGCTAAATGCTCGCGCGCTTCGGGCAGATGCTCTCGGGCATCTGCAGGCCTCTAACGAGTCTCACCCTCGACGCGACGGTCTCCAGCACTAGGGCGCCACCTGGGCCCTTACCAGGTCAGAATCACACAAAATAATGGAAGACCCTCACGGCCTCGGTGCTGGCTGCACTGCCCGCCGAACGAGACCCGACGTATGTGGACACCACTCTATGCCGTGGACTAGCCATAGAGTCTAGCACGTGCATAACTTGGCAACGCGATAACGTAATACAATACAGTACAATACTCACAAAACTTTTACTCAGAGCATGTCGATAGCTTATATAGTATCTTTGTATTAAATTGTAAATATTTATGAGTATTTGAGTATGTAAGTATTGGGATAAATTTACTATATGAAATATGAAGCAAAAAAAGCAAGATATATGAAGTGGCTGAAAAAGAGCATTTCAAAATACTCGCATACCGACAAAAATAATAGATGTGGTCGTGGTATGTTTTTTGGGGAGTTAAAACTAAATAATCACACAGCATCCGCATCAAGAGTCACTGTGCAATGTCACAATAGAATCCAGCATATATCGGTACAAAGTCGGTTTTATGCTGCGGTATCGCAGATGGATTCATGACTGTTTTTGTTCAATCAGATCATGAATTTATGTAATTTCACAAATTGTAGCGGCAGAATCGCATGTATTTCACGGGACTGCAGTAGAACTACTGGCACTGCTTTATTCTATCGAAGGTTACGAATGGCTAGATTCATCACAATGCGTAGGTCGACAACGGCGGTTGCATGTACACCAGGTGGAAGAGCTGCATTCGCGGGGATCGACAAAATTTGGCGCATGTCAAAGGTGACATTGACAGCTGGCTGATCTCTGGTGCGTCGAAAAACCGTTCCACTTGCAGTTGGCTCTGGTAGAAGGCCAAGTATGGCGATACCATGAAGCGCGTATCGCACCTGAACACCTTGAGGACTAATTTTTAAGAGCAGGATATACTGGATACCACCGTAATTGCACCACCACACGGCAGCTTCCACTAGAATTGCCCACGTCTGAGATCCTCCAACCTCCACTGCCAGTGTCACCCAATCAGCAATAATACGAGGTGGCGGTGCCGGTTTTTAATTGGGTTTGGATCATCTTGGGCCAAAAGTCGCATCGGTCTCCTTGTTCGGTTGACACTCTTCTCGCGGTCATTGAGCGGCGACTTGCAACCTCGAGATCATTGCCTGATGCACGATTGAATATTTTCTCGAAAGATACCACAATGCTTTCATGCACGTTAGTTAGCGATTCGACAATCACGAGACGCCCGTCATCAAGGGCGAAAAATCGAAGTGGAATCCGCAGCTCTTCGCCGTCTCCAACATACTCATTGAATGCAGCAACGGAGATTCCCTCACACATGACGTACGGACCGATTTCATCGTCATCGCTGTCGAAATAACTCGCAATTGTTTTCACTTTCGTTCGGGTGTAGCTGCACTGCTGTCGAAATAACTCGAATTGTTTTTACTTTCGCTCGGGTGTAGCTGCACAGCTCCAGCGCATCGATGGCGACGCGAATATCATTGGCGGTCTTTAAAGTCGTCATGCTTGCTGCAGCTGATGTTGGCTTTACCACGTCGTATATTGCACTGGAAAAACAATACGAATTCTTGTCGCAGCATGTGCTCATCCCTTTTTCGAAATGGCTCACTGTCCGCTCAAGCTATGCATTGAAACATATCTAGAGTACCCCGAGACACCCGGGTGTATCAGAGGGCGGGCCACGACCGTACGTTTGGGACGTCATATCTGCGCGACGCACCAGAAAATGGCAAACATCGTCATTGCTGTCGCATTTGGAGGTATGCTTTGCGACATTAAGTGACGTGACACAGCCAATTATCAGTTTGCAACCGTCGGACATCGTTTGCTACACCTTTGGGTGCTTAATCCAGTCACAGGGGAACTCACGCAGCACAAATCTGAACAGAACCTCGTTCGTGATCATACATGCGTACACTATGCTCCTGACTGCAAGTCTTTAGTGGCGGGTAGCTCGAGCGGCGACTTTTGTGTTGTGAATGTGAACATTCGACAGCTCATCAAGGTGGTCTCAGCTTGATCGTCTTTTAGAACGAAGGAGTTCTTGTGGGTGGTGGCAATGGAAAGGTTGTGCATTATGGACACGATTTTGTTGATACTTGCTACGTTGCACTTGATATCGGAACTGATCTCGCTTTCGAGACTTAATGAAATTGGGAAGCTCATTCTATATTCGCAGACTTCCGGATATCTATAATATCTTATCTACTAGTATATACTAACAGGAAAGAAAGAAAAATGCATCGGCGAAAGAAAGTTCGACGACATTTGACGCCCCAAGCAATGGATTTCGATGGATCAGGCGAATTCAATTACTTGTAACCTGGTGCTCCATCTAAAAACAACTACGGTTCAATATTGAAACACTGTTCAATCAACCTCAGAAGATCAGCTTGCCAAGTTATATTAGTAGGTCAAAGTTGCTTAACTTCAAACGCGTACTTGACAATCTGGTGTAAATTCAGGGTAGGCAATCTTGTGTCGAGCGTAATATCTTGCTCGTCAATCGCCATCATTGTGATCAAGATTCTGGTATGCCTTCAGTAGAGTTTAGTCCACATATTGAGCATAACGAGAATCCCCAAAATCAATCGTTTCGCCAGTACTTAGTATCAATCGATACTTTTTATCCATGAATAGATGGGAATCATTGTATACATATGCTTGAGAGACTGTTTAGGCAATCTAAAGCTTCATCAGACGCTTAAATTGGCAGTAGTATGACGTCGATAACACGTTTTTCTCATAAACCTTGTTCAAAATGTACTTTTTTCAATTTTGATTGTTGAATTGTCACCTCGTATTCCTTCAAACACCTTTGAGCATTTTAGAGACCATCAAGAAGTTGATTATACGCACTTTCGAACCCCCGTGAAGCAATTTTAAACGTGTTTAAGCAATACCGCATAAGATCACGCTCCTGCTCGTCTAAGAGATCAAACAGGACTTTATTGAACCGTCTTTATTCTCTTATCAACCATCAGAAATCTCAAATGCATGAGAGACAAGCATTGTTTTGATATCTACCTGATATTTGTCACTTCTTAAGCAAGCTTGAAGTCCATGAAAGTCCTCACGGAATGGAGAAGCTTTACGGTATGGTCTCCATTGTATTAGCTCCATGATCGCTTTGTATGTTATAACAACTAAGTTATTTTTTGTAGAAACCCATCGCAAGTGTTCTGTCGCTGCCAGAAGACTGAAGTCTCCATGGAATATGCAATCTCGACGGTCTTTAGGCCTGCTTGGAGTCTTCGCAGCGGGCTTCGCAACAGGTACTGGCTCACTTTCAAACGATGTCTTTGGTACAGATTATGTATCTGGCTCAGCTGATGCGATTTGCTTGGTTACATTTCTTGAAGATGCTAAAGGCGGTCATCGAAATGTAACGCGTTGTTTTGAAGTATGTAAAGTAGGTCCAAATAGTTTTGTAGCACGTGTTTGTAGTCTCAGCTCCGCGTCAATTGGGAAGGGCTCGTTGCACACCAAGGCGGAAAAGCGACGATTTCGGAACTTGGTAGTTGATTATCGCGTTTTGGGTCCGATCCACACAAAGCTCATTAACTTCATTGTGTCGAAAACTCATGCTTGGATTGCCGCGTTGTGTTGCACCGCTTAGATCGGCCCAATCGGGTGTTTGGCAAGCATTTTTGGAAGTCGATCAGCTTTGTCTGAGAAATTTAACAAGAGCGTACCTTGATAACCCAAGCCAGGTGTCTGAGAATTCGCGATAGTTTCTTTGCCGTCAGCGGTGGCTCACAAACTTGAAGCAGATCAATAGGGCGGAAAAAACTGTTGTTGTCAGAAGTCTAACCACAAACCTAATAGTCGTGAGATTTTTGCCAGTTTAATTTTTAATAGCTGTAGGCGACAATCACGTTGTCCAATATTGGTGTTGTAAAATTGCTGAACTTAATTTGAAGACGAGCGGCCTTTGTTCGAAAGCAGGTATGCCACATGTAGGGCAGAAAGTACTAATAGGCTTCCAAGGCTGCCCAGTGAGTAAATTGTCGGGAAATCGCGTAGTTCGAGCTGATAATCACAGGTGTGTACAATCCATCGCAATCCAACCCTCAAAGGCTAATACTTTAGTCGAATAGTAACTCGGGCTGCTCAGGAGGTAATGGCTTTCACTGAGGGGGGCTTCCTGCTAAGATTATCTTGCTTAGTATGTGCAGCTGTAGTATCATATTGGGGATGTCAGTAAGACCCAACCCACCTTCGTGCAAAGGAAGACAGCACCACGTCTTGTGTAAAGCGTTGAAGGTCTTTAACCGGCAAAAAAGCGCGAGGTGAGTTTGGTAAGCTGGTATTGAAATCCAGTCGAGGGGACATGACAGACGCTAGCCGAATACATCGGTGTTGGCAAAATAATATGGCAAATTACCACCACTTGCCACGTAGTGTACGTGAAGCCATGGGTTACATTTGGTTTCTTTTCCGTGAAAAAGTGCTAAAGATGATCGGTATCACTAAGGATCGAGCACTTAGCAATTTAGCTCGTCCTGAATCACCAACCATATTCACTCCCACTTCACTCAAGGACTCGCGCAAAGGCTCGATTTTGGCTGACATAAGGTGAGAGGGAGGTATTACTGTTTTGTTCTTGTTGAGTCACAATTTTGAAGCCACACGAAATTTCTCAACTTGGATAAGAAAAACCTGGGTGTAAGTGAGCTCCAAAACGAGTCCAGTGCAATCATTGGCAAGGCTAATTTCCACGTTTGTTGTACTTCCAATTTGTAAACCATGATCCTTTAGTTCAGATCCATTGAAGGCTCATTAAAAGGCACAAAAAGTGCTAAAAAAGCGAGTACCTCGAAATAGGACCCTTATCAATCGCTTTAACGTGTCGCCGAATACAAAGTGCGTCGGTCCCATATCAAGTGGTTTCCATACGACACTTTTGAAGGCCATGGCGAAGGCGAGTAAGATTTCCCAGGCTGCGAGCCACTTTTGCCGAACAGCTGGGATAAGGCCTAAGACCTTAGGTGTGCGAAGCGGATATCCTTTTCTGGAACCAACTCGCATTAGTCGGAATGTAAAAGGCTGTTCAGTATCGAACCGAGGTGATGGGCAAGGGTTTTGGGTCCCAACTTGGCATCCACGATGTGATCGTGATTGATAGGTAGTTGCTAGGAACCTTGCGGTCTCCTTTCTTGTCTAGCAACGAGACCTGAAAACGTTACTGAGATTTGGTCATCCGATCAAGTTTGAGTTGGGCCACTTATACTACTTCAAGTATGCAACCCCAGAGGGGAATGTTGGCCAAAGACGCTTGGGTTGGCGACTGTCAAACCAAGCGTCTTTCCAGCTTAGGTATGTGAAAGTGCCTTCTAGAACTCGTTTGCCGTAGAAGGAGCTACCCAAGTAAGCCTGGTCCTTCATGCTGTTTCAATCGGGTTTAATGTGCCTGGACTCCATGAACGGCACGAAGAGAAGGCCAAGCGAATTGGCTCGAGTTCTTCAGCTGACTTCACAGGGATAGGCGTCTTGTGGATATTTAAAGTAGCCGAAAGAACTACTTAAAGTAATGTTCAGTGTGTTTGAGGTTCGAATCAAACTTCTGCTTGGACGCATAGTGGTCTTGCTCATCGGCCCTTGCGGCCGCAAGCTATTCGAAGTAGTCTTCGATTGAGTTGATATTAAAACAGCTAAATAATCAGTGAGGATTGTCCTTACCATCGTTCATGACCTAGTTTTCTATAAATTGCGAATTTGCCAATTGCACGAAGCTTAAATATTTGAGCATAGCGCTGGCTTTTTAAAATTATAAGCGGCTGATTATTTATCCGACTTCGGATAAAAAGCATTCTCGGCAATCAAGTATGACTTTAAGATGTATTAACACTTGCTAATGAGTCAGTTCGGCTTGCATGCATATTCTGTGTCGAAAAGCACAAAGCTCTATAGACTTTAACTCCTGTCGATTTTTGATATGAATAATGAAGTAGGGTCGGCAGGTCCGGTCTCTGCGAGCCGTCTCTAATCGCGCCCTTTTAAAGTCATATTTGGCATCCAATTTCACTTTCAAGGCTTTTAACTAATGGTCGGGTAATGGACAGAGAAAGGGGTGCATCCTGACGGAACGCTTCTCAAATGCTTTTTTTGCAGACCATTCATATATATGATGACTGCTACTCGATTGATAAAGATACAAGGCCGTCACATTGTCGTTAAGTTGGGCTAAAGAGATTCGAGCTACTGAAATGCGTATACTTTTATTATTGTTAATATGGAAAAGGTCCAATTTTTGGAACTGGGGGCAAATTGTTACACACAGATTTACCGATGTAAATACTAGGGTATATTGGTATTTTCTCTGTCTCGGGTCCCACACAGGCACATCGTCGCTAGAATTGACCTCACCGGATGACCATCTTTGAAAAAAGGGAGAATGAAAAATATACCTTTTATCAAATTAAAAGGAATATATATATAAATGGAAAAGACTTCCTTGGTTAACAACTTTTCCACCAAAATGGAAAAAAAATTACCTACGAGATAATAAAAGTATCGAAAAATAATATAAAAGAATAGAATGTACCGAACTCACTAAAAAATGTATACTTTCATGCTGCGCATCATTGGGGTATCGACGCTCGTTGTGTCCCACTTGACCACAGCTGCCGCATCGATAAACACTTTTTGGCGTGTCGACATTTAACGTAGCATGCTGTGATTCAATTCGCTTCTTTTTGGGTCGAACTTCTCTTTTGAACGAATTTGGTAAAAAAATGATCACTCTTTACCAACTTACTTTTTGTCACAAATGGCTTTACTTTGAGAGCTCCATCGTAGGCAAATAAATACGTTTTGGTTGACTACATATCCCCAAAATGACAACTTTGCACGTGACAGCAGATTTGAAAACTTGAGCGCTGCTATGAGGTGTCGACAGGGAGCATTCATATCTTTCACATAATTGCATGTGCAGGTACCACTGGAATTGTCTACCCCAATAGCATACTCCATTGGCTTGTTTGTTCCAATGCAACCTGACACAGCAAACAATGTTGTTGAACTTGAATTTACTAAGATTGTTTCCACGATCAAAGTTATGCAACTGGCTGCATTAGACGTAACTATTCAGCCAGTTCGTACCGGCATAGCGTTCAATTGCAATTATACAATCCAAGATCGGCATTTTATGGACATTTTCAGCGCGTTGTTCATGGATTTGACCTTATTGAAAGCATGGACTATGGACTTCCCATAGCCAACGTCTACCAGCTATTTAACTGCCTCGCGATTTTGCTTCATCAAGTCTTCTTCTTTGGCTTCGTACGATTGCCTTGTCAGTGCACGTATGGCCCCATCCATGTTCCTTCAACGTCTTGTTTCAAAACTTTACATTGATTTTCTGACGTAAGCAAAAGAAATGTGGTCATTCTCTAACATTGCTGGCACTAATCCCTCGTCACGATCAGATATTACGAAGGCTAGAAGTACAGGTAAATGCTGGAACAGGAACTTGATGAACCACGCCTAATTTGCTCTAGTCCCACTACTGACGAATGCGACTGCAACAATCTAAACCTCATTGTTCCCACAAACGCGCCACCAACAGCACACCTCCAACTGGATGGAAAGTGCCATCCAGTGCCATGCCGCGTAATGCATATGGAACAAACGCATAATCCTTGCATGTAAACAATTGCTGTCCGCAGATTGTATGCGGTACAATTACTTTTCAAAGGTATAAAGTATTTTTTTTTACTTCTTACATGTATGCTTTTGCCATTGTGGCAAAAATATTTATTGCTAGGTATATTTTCTGCTTTTTCATCATTTTTTTGGAGGAGGATTTCATCCATCTAATTCTAAAAAAGGTATATTTTTATTCTCCCTTAAGAAACACATTATATGATACCTGAAAGAAAGGTGAGTACTCACAAAGTTTTTTTACATGTCTATCTTACGGCTCACACTTTATCTTGGATTGGTTGGAATTTGTGTGCTAAACATTTGCGATGAATTGCATCGCACATTACAGAACAAAAGCTCATTGACGACAACTCGCGACACGTATCTTAAATCAACGATACCTAACTTCCAGCAGCTTGGCTAATCGCCAAACGTTTCTTCACCAGCTGCTGAATCTCCTTGTCATCTTGCAAAAACCTTTTCAGCACGTCGTCACGCTCGTCTTCAAGACGCTCTTTTGCTGCTTGCTCCTTCATCAGTCTCTCAGATAAATCTTTGACTGCTTTGAGGCGGAGTGTTTTTTCCGTGTCCAAAGCGTGAGATGCTGATTCATTGGTGCACTGAAGTTGTGCGTTTAGTTGTAGCTTTAAAGTCTCCAAAACATTGTCGTTTTGCTCAATTTGTGAGGAAATGGTTTTTAACATGTCGTGGTTTGCTCCGCTCATTTCTTTTCTTGATGCTTTCTCCTCCAGCAGTTGCAACAGAGTAATCTTATCATCGGCAAATGAGCAAACAATCAGAGCAGCCAAAGCGTTAGCACGCTTATCTTTCTCTCTGTTGATTGAATCAACAAGCTCCATTATCTGACTGTGGTGTTCCTTTGCCGCAGCTTTATCAGCATCTTTGAGAGTTTTTATGTAGACTAGAGCATCTTCGATTGCAGTCTCGTTCATCAAGATCTGTTTGTTTAAAAAGTCGTAGTCTTCCATCAGCTGACGCTTCTTGGGGTGTTCGCTTGCTTGAAATTGGACAGTGCGGGCAAGAGAGATTGCGGCGTTCAAATATATATCCTTGCCAGTTTGCAGCCTCTCAACAGCTCCAGATTTCTTCCCAAAAGCAGGCTTGTCGTCTCTCGCCGTGACTAAATTGGCTGATAATGTATGCTTACTTACACCCGCCACTTCTGTGAGCTCGGATCGCTTACGATAGCGCACTGGATCAGTATCTATACTCAAGCTACCGAACGATTTATTCTGCCCACAGCGGCATGAGTCGACTTGACGTTGCAAGTGCGTCACTTTGGATTCCAATCTCTGCACATTACCGATTAACGCGACCGCCCAACTCGGTAGATTTTCTTTCAAAAACGCATTCGAGTCTAGCAGACCCGTAGCTTGATAAGACCTGGATAGAATTTGCGTGTTAAGGTCTTCAAAGGCAACATGAGCGCATGTATGCAGCGACGCATTTTCGGCTTTTTGCTTGTTTCTATTCGACCCCTCTGCTTGAGCAGAATTTCGAGCAACTTGCTTACCCGCTTGAGGGCTAATTGCTGGGTTTTCCTTTGACGCGTCGGGTAGGTGGGTGTCGCTGTGCTCGCTAGCACATTCTGTCCGATCACTAGAATCTGAGCTAGTCTGGGAGAAAGCATTTGAATTATCTAACGAGGTGCGTCCTTCAACTTTACTCGCTGGCGAAAATGTTGAGCGTGACTTCGTGGCCAATGCCACGCGTTCATCACGTGAACGAGACACTTCGTGTGTTTCAAAGGGAGGATCTGTTTGTTTAGGTTGTGGAGAGAGTGAGCGTCTTTGTGGATGCAGACATTTAGAATTGGTAGTACTCGGTATCTTATTAACTCGCTGCAACGCGAATTGGTGGCGATACACACGCTCCTTGAGTGGCAAAAATCGTAACGATATCACCGAAGTCAGTCGTTTATGAAGCCAGCGACCGAATTGTTGCTCGTAATGATCAAGTGTTTCTCCTGGAAACAGCGGCACTGGAATTTTAGCCAACTTGTCGTTTGACCGACGACTCAGTTTCGGCCCCTTCATTTCACGCACGTATTCGTTCACAGAGAGGACGCGTTGTGCCAGTATCTCAGTTCGGTCTCTTTGATAAGTTGAATTATCTTTCTCAGGTCGAGGTGCTGGTGGAGGTACTTTTGGTCGAGTCGCACGTAAGGGCATCTTGAGCGAGATTAGAACCTCACTGCGCCCATCAATCGATTTTACAGACGCGTGTGAACACGTCTTATAAAGCTCTCCCGTATCAGTTTGACTATTATGAAGGATTGGCCTTGAACTGGGGATTCCTTTTGACATGTCACTTGTGCCCGATTCCATTATCTTGTTAAGTCGCATGCGTTTAACCATTTGTAAAGAGAAGTCATACTTCCCGTCATACTGTGCATCAATATTGCGCTTCAGCGCTCGATCATTCTCCGCTCTATCCGGTGGTAATATCGTGTCTTCGTTGGCACAGTCACGTATTAATTTACTCGAGTCTAAGCGCCCGTTCTTCTGTGCCAGTCGCTGCTCAAGCTTGCATGGTTTCAGAGCGTCTTTCTCAAGGAGATGCGCGGAGGGCGCTTCGGGCAGCGCGGAAGGAGAGAAGGCCAGTCGTTCTTGCTTACTGGTGTCAACTGGCAGCGCAGATTTCAGCAGCTGGTCGCTCTTGTTAGATGTCACATTTGAACATGATTTCTCGACAGCGGGCAGTGGCGCTGTGGTGCACGAAAGGCGTTGCGGCAAATGCTTGTCAAGAGGAGGTGGGTCCATTGTTTCAAGAAGTAGAAAATCAAAAAGGCCACAGTTTTTATACTCTGGAGTATAAAGGCGGGGCGAGCAATTTATTAGTATTGGCTTGTAACTTGGACGAAGGTATACAAATACTATGAAGACTTGAGATGGATGTCGAGGTGAATCATTGGCTATCGGGCGGCCAACGCAGCTGTGCATCTCACCTTCAACTACTGCTTGTTCTGGGTACATCCAATGTACATAAACCATCCTGTGTGTACTAAATGCTTTTTCTCTGCTTTTGTTACCATGTCCACCGATAGTTTACATTTTTGCTATGGGAGCCGCTAACTTCCACCCAATTTTCGCTAACTTACACCTAGTCTGTGATTATTTAGAGCCCATAATACCAATACACAAAGGTGAGTGGCCATGCCCCACATTATCCGTATTTGCCACCTCACCCTTCGAGCAAAGCTGCCTTTTGTATATTTGTGGATAGGGGCTCTATATAGTCGCAGACTGGGTGGAAGTTAGCGAAAACTGGGTGGAATTTAGCACCTCTCTTTTGCCATTTTTTCCGACTACCGGTAATAAAAAAAAATACCGTTCTCCAGATAAAATCAATGCATATGTATTTTTTCGAACAGTGTACTTATTTGGTGTGATTGCTGCTAGACCTATCGATGACGACACTTTCGTCACTTAGATTCCCTTCGAGAAGGTGCCAATTCTAAAAGATGGATTTCCATTAGAGATTTACGAGACCGAAAATCACTATAGATTCTCAACGGGCTCCCAAGTGGCTATCTTCTTGTTTCACCATGCCACCATAATTTGTACTGCAGGCTTTCCGTTTACTTATGGTGAATAATGACGGCTTGATATAGTCGTCCTTGGAGCCGTAATCATACGATCCTCTTCACATTTTGCCGACGCCCGCTGTTAAACTCAGCTTTAATCCTTTCGACAATTCCGACACACAGGAAACTCGCGAAACTTTCTTAGAGATTTATGAGACCGAAGATCTACTATAGATTCTCAACGGGCTCCCAAGTGGCTATCTTCTTGCTTTACCATGCCAGCATAATTTGTACTGCAGGTTTTTCTTTTACTTATGGTGAATAATGACGGCTTGATATAGTCGTCCTTGGAGCCGTCGAATAATACGATCCTCTTCACATTTTGCCGACGCTCACTGTCAAACCCAGACTTGATCCTTTCGACAATTCCGACACATAGAAAAGTCGCGAAACTTTCTTACGATGGGGAATGGACTAGTACATTTAAGTGCGAGTTTCTTCACAAAGGGTTTCTCTGTATCGGACATCCAAATTCTTGTGTATCAGAAGCACCACGTCGCCAACTTCGAAGCCTTGAATAAGTCGATTTTTGTTGTATTGGGGCTTCATGCCCTAATAAGCTTCACTCATCCGGTCCTGTTTGACCTCACATACAGTGTCGTAAAGAAGCAGACTCTTATGTCGACTTTTCAGCTTGTAGTATTTTTTGGATCTAAATGCCTCATCATCCGGCATAAAGAATCATATCCTAGATCCGATTCGAACGGTGACATTTCAATTGTGTAGTGTGCACATCGACTATCGACTGACTCAGTCAAGAGCAGATATTTATCCCTACCATAATGTGCTGGGTTAAAACATCTTCGATTAAACGGTTGTTATTTAGTTTGTCCATCCATTTGCGGCCTGAAAGCCAAGACAAAATGTGCTGCGTTCCTAAGAGCAGACACGATTGTTTGCCATAGCTTGAATGCGGAATTGATTTCTCAGTCGGATACAATGGGCTTTGGCATGCCATGGCCTTTTATACGAGTCCTCACGAGTATTTTTGCAATCGTTGCTGTATCGTACGCTGTCTCCGTAATGATAAAAGAGCCTTTTTACTAGAGATCTACACGCCATCATCCAAACCACTTTTGGTCGCCGGTAAAGCCAGGATGAATTTCATTGTAATCTCGGCCCATCTACTCCTTAGAGCATCGAGAAACAGAAATAATCCTGGTGTTCAAACACTGTTGTGCTGACACATTCCGAAGGTGTTGACATAGCGCTGAATGTAATTTATTAGTTTCGGCCAGTAATACTTCTAAAGCACAAATTGTAAGATTCCGGTTTGCCTGTTGGAATATAAATATTTTTTCACATAAGACACGCACTTTCAGATTTCCGTCGTTAAAAATGTACAATTGTGGATTCTCATTTTTGTCTATATAGTACAAATAACCATTCTGCAATGATTACTCCTCATTTCAGCTTTTTGGTGGTCCTTTATAGATTTTTTTTCACGAATACATTGCATTTGTGGGTTGGGCTACTGCAACCTTGTTTGTCTTGTTTGTCGGTACGATCTCGCGATTCTCAGCTGCTTTAGGTACCTCTCGAAACTATATTGAGAAGCGTTCTTCTCAAATCCTAGACTGCGTGCAGCGCATCCACGATGTTAGTTTTACCGGGAGCCTTTGCCTTCTCAGTAGCCTAACTAAAGGAACATTTTTCACGCAAGTGTTCTTGGTTTTGTTGATTTCCAACTTTCTTTAAGCACGAAGCTAGGATCTATCGGCAACCTCATACTGCTTGATCAACATGATGTATAGACCATACGGTAAAATTTTTAGAAAGACTGCAATCTCACTTGTTGCTTCCCCTTCATCCTAGCGCTTGAGATTAGAACGATGCCTATTTCTTCAATGTTTAAGTAGATTGAACGTGCTACCAACACAGCAAATGTCGCTTTTACTACAAACAATTTTAGAATCTTAACTGATCTTGACTTTGTTATGTTTGTATCATTTATATATCAAGATCAAACGTAACTGAGTTATCGAAGTCAGATGCTTCCCCGCTTGATACGACGACGAGTCATGGGAGGTGTTATGCCTAAACTACTGATTGATTTGACTAGACCACGCAATGGGGTAGCTTCGGGTCCGGCCAGAGTAGCAATACCATCCAGAAGTCCAGACGTGAATGGCTGCCAGTTGTCTTTGAAGAAGCTAGCGATTCCCTTGGCCGCAGATTTGGATCCGTTTCATAAACTTCCTAAGAAGCCAGTGTCACTTAGTCCTGATAGATGACTAAAAAGCACTTCTTCGTGCGACACGTGCAAAGTCATTTTTTTGTCTAATTCATAAGCCTTCACCAGTTTCTTGTAGTTCTCAGGATGGAAATAGTGCGCATGAGCTTTGGTCAACTGCGAGCGCAACAAGTGAACAGGCTTGCCGCGTAGGTCTCTCACAGCCTGCGCGTGGCTCAAATCCACATAAACCCTTTGTATATCTGAATTGAGCTTCTGGGTTACTTATATAGAAGCTAGAGACAAAAGATGTCGGTATTTAATAGTTCTATAACACTCAGTCTGGAAATATCGTTACTCGCAATATTAATCGAGGAAGTGATCAGGACAATCTATCGGACACAACGATTAAGGTATATACTAGACAACTGATCAAGCTCTACAAAGCAGGGATTGCGAAAGAGCAATGGTTTCCAAATGAGTTCATCGCAAATATTCAGTATCCAAACAGATACGACGACCTGACGTTTCAAAAGACTTCCAAGGTCCAAAACTCGACGAATGTTGCGCTTCGTATGAGCATAGATACGAGCAAAGAGAGTCTGATTCTAACATTGAATGCCATGCGTAAGATGGTCAAGAATAGATACCGGGATACTACAATACGATCTAAAAGGAACTGAGAAAGCAAAACAAGGCTGCAAAGCTGGATAACGAACTGACGCCTGAGGAAGAGAATAATACATTAGCTGCAAAGAGCTCTTGTCCGTTCCTGGAGAAGCTGCAAATGTGCTCAACAAAATGTATGGCAAAGTATTCCTGTTTCGATCAGAGTTTTAAAGGCTGGCCATAGCTAAGAGAGCTGATTACTTGAAGCTCGTGTTTGATTATATTACGTTGTGGCTTCGTTTGGTATGGCCATGTGTCATGCTCACCCCAGAGGGGGCGAAGTCAGGGTCACCACTGCGTGGCTCTGAAGGTGCTAATTATCTCTAAGGGAACGCTTTACATCTGGATGATCATAAGAATGTTCTGCTCATGGGACCGCAAACGATTGAATTGGATAGTACTACGATGAGCTTGATCAATTCATATCATGAGTTCTTGACTAACACGGTTAGGGAGCAACCTAGCAATCTCCTGTGGCGCATGTTTAATACACAGCCAGGTGAATACGATCATACAAGTTCAAATAAGAGCTTTAGTCAGGTCATATCAAAACTGTTCATTAAGTACAATGGAAAGCCAATGTCAAAAAACATGATTCGACACATTGCTGAGTCTAATTAAATCCAATCGCATGCTAAGCTGACGAATCGCGAGAAGAATGATTTACATGCTAAGCTACTCCACAAGACCATGGCTGCTAACGCGAGCTACAACAAATTCGCAAATCGATCAAATCAGTGTTCGTGCCACTACGACTGCGGTGTGCTTAAGACCACTCCACACTTCTTCTGGTACTTCGAGTTTGCGGTAGAGTGTTTCAACGTCGAGGCTACACCTTCGGCCAAGTTTCAATACGGCAACAGTTTCTTTGTGAGTGTGGGCTTTAATTCTTCGCTGTTTGTGGATGCATCGAAACGATATTCGTTTCCACAAACTTCCCGGCCAAGTCGATTTTTTTTTTAACCCAAATCAAGGTGGTAGTGGCACTTCATGTTGAGCGCTACTACCAAGATCTCCTTTTTTAGAAAAATGTCCAGCCACTCTGGATATCAGCGGCGCCATATGCTGAGCTTGGTGGACACTATAAGACTCTCTCTGATACAGCCACCAGTTGTCCATTCACCGAGGCTCTCTCTGGACCAGACAACATGTAACTCCAACCAACGTATACAAGCACGTTAACTGCTATCGACTCATTCTGACAAGCACGGACTTCCGGTGCGAGAATAAACCACGCGTATCAGTCGTCCTTCAAAAGTTCTGACGTTCGTATTACCACTTTACTTAAGCATTTAGCCTGTAATCTTTGGCGATTAAGTAAGGTAGACTACGGTAGCTCGGCAATTGGCTGGATAAAAGTGCAATGGAATTTAGTTTTTTAAGCTGTTTGCATCCACAATATCTGATGATCAATGTGAAAGAGTGGCCTTTGCAGAACTAAAAAGTCTTTTCTCATCAGACTGCTGCTTAGCGGAGCGGGCTTCGATGTTTGTTGAGATTTTTGGTTTGTGTAACTTCTGCGGAGCCAGTTCGATTTTTTGGCTGCAACAGTCGATTGGATCAGTAGGTCGATACACAGAAGAGAAGGTTGCGCCGTGTAGAGATGATTGGACGGCGCTTCGGGTACGTTATACATCAGATCGGCAACTGTGTATGACTATAGAACTACTTTGTTTTGTGTAGGTACGCTTTCTTTTGAGGAGGTTGTTTGCTTCCTATAGCAGGTGAAGTCAAAAGGAGGTGATCACGCTCTCCGGCTAAGTCCGGGCCGACGCAAAGTATCATAGCGTATAATGTCTGTCAAAAAGCCTTTTCCACTCCTAAAACACCGAATACCTGTGCAGTCTTGGAAACAATTCCTTTTTTAGTAATGAATCGTTTTTCGAACAGCACATGTGCTATTTTTGAGATAGTAACCATAAGATTTTCTCAAATTCGTTTAATTACTAGGATTTGATCCCTGCAAACCGACTGTTCATCAGTTAGTGTCTCCTGGAGTGAGTGCAAATAAGACTCCTATGGATAGGCACGAGCGATGTGCGAAACACTTGACCCGATCTCCTTTCCACCTGATTGAGCACTTACGCATGCAGATACAACTGGTAGATCATGGATGATCAAATCCGCGTACTCGACCGGAAACCGCGCTCCAATTGCATCGTGTTCTGCACTCGTGCTCTTGTAGTACTTTTAAGTAAGGAATTACAAAGGGTCAACATCAATCGCCAGTACAGAATCTTGACACCAAAAAAAGACCAATCACACTGATCTTTTGAACATGAATGTACCCGGTTGTAGTGATTTCAATTTTCCAAACGATGCTCCTTTCGATACAGTTTTACTGTTCATTTTTGCTAGCAAGATTTACTTACACATTTCATTTTTAAAAAAAGCGACCAAATTCCATGTGGGAGAAGTATTGTCAGAGCCGAAAGAGGGAAAACATTTACGCTCGACATTCCAAATGAAGTGCAAGTATATTAAGCGCTTTATGTGTACCTCTTTCGTGCTCACCTACTCAGGTCAAAGACAGGCAGAGCTGACCCATCAGTAGGGCCAAAATTCAATTCTTGGCTATGAAAATCAACATATCTGTCTCGAGATGCACAAGTCGAGGGCTTACTGAGGTAGGGGTTTGACTGTACGCTTGATTTGGTCGACAAGGCTTTAACATTTTGAGGCTGCACCACTCAGTTAAGCCATGGAAAAACACATGAGGTCGCCAGCGTTACGGTTCACCGACTCTTAAATAACGTCGGCCAGACATTGTAGCGAACAGCATTGTAGCGAAGAGCACGCAGTGCTCATGATGCTGGAACATATTATTCTTCTATTTCTTCTCACATAAGTGAGTGAGGGCCACTCTCACGTGAAAAGTATTTTTGTGTGTTAATTCAAACAGGGTCAGCTCCTGTATCTTGTGAAGTTGAAGAGACTTCTTGTTCTAAGAATTACCTCGCTACGGAAAAATATCCTCGACATCGTATACACTTTGATCGTGAGGATCGGTGGCTTTGATTGATCCAAGCGCATACCTGCTAGATTTGAGAGTGCATGGACTATACGCGAAGTATAATCTTAGTCAATAGAGGCTTTTGTCAAGACAGCGCTGAAGGAAGAATATGATCAAGGTTTACAGCTTCCACATCGACAGCTGGCAACGGGTGTTCACTTTGATAATGGTGTACTGAAGGCAACATTCTTCTTTTAAGGTAATTTTGCTCAAGCTGCTGCGAAGATCACCGAACGATTTGTTCTGCTAAGCCCATGCGTCTTCTCTCAAGAGAAAGGATCGCAATGCAGTGTACCGTAAGTATTACATAGAACATGCTAATTTAAATCATCACTTTTATGATCATGGGTCACGCTGCGGTAGTTCATTTTGACTTCCATCGATAACTCACGCTTAAGCTTACTGTCAATTTAAGGCTCTGAACTTATTGCTCCCACGCGCCTTAAGTAGAGCTTTGCACGTGATATTTCGGCTATACGCATATCACATCCCTTACAAATGCGGTCAGACTTGTAACATAAGCAAGCTCATCATCCGGGTGATGCAACATACTCTGCCGTAGACAGCTAAATGCTTCGAGCAGAAGCCAAATGTCGAAGGCAAGTGTTAGCGTCCGTTTTCGGCTATTTAAGGCTAAACTATCTTTCCTGTCCATGACAAAGAATTGCTCAAAACAATTTCTAGGCTACTTGGAAGGCCAATTCAATTTCGATACGACCAGGAGTGGTCTATTTACAGGATTTCACCCTGTCAAACAATTCTTTGTCCTAAATTTTTAAAATCTATTGTGTATCTCTCTTGAGTAGATTGGACATTTGCCACGCTACTTGCACTATATTTATGTGAGTGCTTGGACATGCCTAGATAATTTATTTGAGTCTTTTAGGCTCAGTAAAAGTAACCAATCCACAACGGCCTTAAATTTAACGGGCTCTGCTCATTTTGCTTAGACTCTAATGCAACAATTAAAAAGAAAATATTTTACGCCATGGATACGCTTAGCTACATTGCCTTTAAAATGAATCTTTGGATGTACTCGAATGTAGACAATGTGAGTTCTTACCTCAATCTTGCCGTCTTCTGCACGACTATGGACGAAGGTGACATCGAAGCATACGTACTGTGGTCCCCGACGATAAGCAGTCGTAGGCGCGTTTGAAGACTTAAGGGCATAATTAAACATATTGGTAACAACAGACAGTAATGTGGAACTCTCTCGCATGAAAAGTCTGCAATTGGCGTCAGCTTGTTGCATATCGTGCGCTTTTAAATTTTTTTTTTCGGAGCGGCGTCTGTGCCTGCATTGAAGCAAGCACGATGTGTCACTTGTCACTTGCAATTTTGGACACCGAATTTTTTGTATAAAAGAAGAAGACTGATTTTCTTTAAATTATTTCTGCCTTATGCTTTGCACGACATCATGCGTTAATGACGACACATCGTTTTTTTATATAGCTTACTACCGCGTCACGAATTATTGCAATTTTGAAACAGAGTCGTTTAGTACGTATTCGGCTTTGTTAAATGCGGTAGTCGTGAGACATGATCGCGTCATCTGATGATCTGATCAAAACAGCAATGCGCTGAAAGCATTATCCTGCGTCACGTTTGAGCACGACTTTAACAAGTTCATTCAGGCTACCCAATATCTTTGTCCAGGCGAGGTGTTTGCTATGCGACTACAGCAAAGCCTTTTTCCGGTACACACAGAGCTGTTATGTGTCATCTGTTCCGCTTCCACCTACCCCAGCAGTTGCACGTTTCTGCAGCTCAATGAGGATGGTCAGGAGCTAATCATAACGCTCCAGACCAGACCGCATAGGTCTGCGCGAGCTCATCTTTCCCATTTATGACATAAAGCTACTTTTTATGATGTACGCACGGAAAAAAAATCTACTGCACCTTACAAGCTCTAAGCTTTGTGAGACCTTTATCGACCATGTTTCCTTGAAAAAATCATCTATGCGCCATTTGTACCAAAGAATTGTAAGAGGTTTGTCAGATTTCGTTAAGCATAGCCCCACAGTCTGACAAGCTTAATCATTCGGTTGCTTACAAAGCAGCCGAGAAATGTTTCCTCTTCTCCCACAACGATACGTTTGTTGATAAATCAAATGTTGATTGGTCCTCATAATCTTAAGAACCTGTCTTAGGTTGCCTAAATTAATCCTTGTAGCCTACCGATTTTCTTTGAAGCGGCTATGAATGAATATATCGTCGTAGTGTGTCCGAAGGAAAGCCTATTGTGATGTAATTAACGGTCACCGGATCATTTTTATCCCTAGTGACACCATTAAAGACTTTCATGATACCGCTAGGCGTAGTAGATCTCGTTAAAAAACATTCGGCTGACTCGTTCAGACTAAATGGCAACAATATACCAAATCTTGTGCATATACGTGCACCAGGAGATGTTGGCCGGCAACAAATTCTTTCATGAAGTAGGTGTTTTGTTATGCCTTTAGCTTGTCGTAACAAAAAATAGGTTACTACTTTCTGCCCAGCTTTTGAGTATAGAGAGTGAATGACGAATGCGAAAATTTAAAGCTTTGCACTTCAGCGATCTTTGCTTTCTCGGCAAAAAGAGCAGGACTGAGCTACTTTGCTACAAATGCAGTGGTCGTATCCGAGTGATACATTATTTAAGCTTGTCACAAGACCAACATTGATTCTCATTTTTACACTTAAAAGGGTTTTGTGATGTTCCACATCCGACTACTTCTGTGTTGGAAATACCGAATATTCAAGAAAAGTTAAATCTCTTGGTATATACGCAACGTACGCTGCCCCAACGCTGATCCAAGAGATCTACGTTAAAATTGAGCATGTATATACATTCTCTATTCGGGCTCATTTATATGAGTCCCAGACCAAAGTTTTCTACGTCTTAGCTCAGCCGCTTCGAGCTTTCGGGAACTTAGTATTTCTGACGCATTCATTCGGAGCGCACCTGCTGTGACACAGCAACCATTTGAGTTGTTAATTTTTTTGTGGTTAAGGTCTCTCTTTCGATCATTGTTTTATACATGACACTTAAGGGTCCGGCACGCTTTCATTCCCTACGTCTCTCTTATAACTGAGCAGCGATATTGTCGATTAGCTTCGATGCAAACAATTCTCAGCTTAATACATTTAATCGGACGCTTGAGCATTGACAGACTCACATTAGATTTTGCACGACTTAACCAAGCGGTCAATTTAGGTACTGTTTGTAATCTAGAGGTGCAAATTCGGTAGACTTTTAACTCTGTTGTTAAAGAAAATACTCTTAATTTACTGTTGGGAGTCGTGCAATTTTACCATCAATCAATATCAAGCTAATATTTTTTTGAGTCAGAAATAAAAATCTATTGCGCTTGGGCAAAATTTGTATTTCTAAGATCGTTCCATGTGTACTTAAGATTATATGGTATTGTTGCAAGAACAACGGTATAAACGAGTTTCTGAAATTTATAAATGCGTATGCAAGGCCTTGCTTAAAAAATGCATACTAGCAGCCCAAAGAGCAGCGCGCACAAGCTACACGGTGGAAGAGAAATCAACTTAATTTCTGAAGATATCAGTTACCCAAATTGCATCAGTGACAAGTATTTAGCGTCTTAATAAATAATTGCCTGCGAGGGCTGTGTAAAAAGTCTCATATGACAGTCTTTTATGATTAAGGCATAATAGCACATCATTTGATTTTTTTCTATGTGATTGTTGAAGCTCCTCTTGGAAAACTTCAATCATTTTCCAATTCAAACAAATGCGACTAATTTAAACGCCATGTTCTTCCGGCTTTTCTTGACTAATCTTGTGAGGCAGAAAAAGCAAATGTTTGGTCAACTTGAACGTCTTGCTTAACTAACATACTGGTACGTAGCTCAATATTTCCGTCAGCAAGCCGACGCTATCCTTCCATTATTGTGTAATCACTCATTCTGCTGATCATCAAAGCACGCCTTTCTGTTCTAAAAAAATCTACTTCTTATGCTTTATAGCCTCTTCAACAGGGCGCTGCTACTCCATATGCTTCTGGATGGACGCTACACGCAGGTTGTGGTATTCTACGAGCTTTGCACTTCAGCCATATTATCTTGTACACTTCCTTAACTTCCTGCTTATTGACACATCTGCTGTCTTGTACTTTTAAGTACGCATAGCTGCGCTACGTCGTGAAGATTTTGTTATTTTGGAATAGTTAGCATCTGTCGATTATTTGCATCATCTGCTTTTGGCGCAATTTTTAACTCTTATTATTTCGAGAGCGAAGAAGTGAAAGAGAACACTAAACTGTTTTCGTGTCAAACTAAAAGGTGTCGCTTCTTTAAAAGATTTTGCTCGCCTTTTGAGATTGTATAAAGAGTACCCTGATAATTGTTATGTTGTTCTGAACAGAAAATTACATGTATTTTGCATTTAGAAATTGAGCACACTCCTCTGGCATTTAAAACACCAGACATTAGCTGGAGCGATAAACTAAAAATAGGTGGGACATGTCAATATTCGCTTGTGACTTGAATTATGCAGTGTCGGATCCTATGTGCATCAAACCAGGTATGTTCCGGTCCTGGGTCAAACGGCTAATCGCTCGAGCCACAGGGTCAATCAAGCAAAAGAGAAGAGCGCACAGCGTATGTGATCGTTATGCCTTGGCCATAACGATCACATACGCTGTGCGCTCTACTCTTTAGCAAGTATTTTGTGAAGTGCGAACTCCACGTCAAATAGATGAGGGAAGGTGGTATATGTAATTCTTAAACCTTTAATGGGGAGTTAAATAGACAATTAACCCGCGTGGACATAGAATTGACTACAAAGTGTAACAAATTCACGCAGCAGAAGACGTGCAGGTAGAAATACAATACCGTTTTTATATGCACTAGAATTGAATCTGCAATCTATGCAGGGACTTGCCGACTTGTATAAATAGGATGCCTGTCGTGAATCATCTTTTTGAGTCCATTATTGAAATCTAGTTGCAACCGCTCGCTACTATACAGTTATTGCGGCATCTCAATTTTTGCGCATTTGATGATGTTTGTTGCATTTCTAATTTACGAAAGCTATACGTCGATACCTGGTCGAAGCTAAAGTAGTATGTTGCGATTTAGGGCTCAAAGGTTATTGATATATTTCGTTTAGACCTTCGTTACTATGTATACATTTTTTCCAAATGGCCAAAGACTTTACCATCATCAATTATCTAGCTCTCTTGAAATGTTAGTCCCTGGTTTTGTTTGGGTATACACCACTCTTGACCAGCCATGGATAGGTTAGTCTACATCGGGCATATTAGTCGCGCATAACGCACTGTATAACTCGGTTGCATTACTCACAGTTTTAACAGGTTCTGCACTAGCGATCCCCGAGCGAACCTGCAAATTTCTATTCTTTTACAAATTTGTTATTATATTAGCAATCGTAATTTTCATTCAAGTTAATTGTTCGCTTTGGCAAGGTTTTCAATAAATCATTAAATTACATCTTTTACGGCACTGTCGTGATGTTTGGTCGCTCCATAGGAAGTCAAAAGTAATGTGCAAACTATGTAAGATGTTAGATACATTTGTTTGTGTGTGGATGTCTCGCAAAGAAACCCACCTCATTTCTCAAGAGCGACTGTATCAGACAAATAAGATAATCTTTGAGGTACGAGCTCAGTAGGCTGTCTTAAATTGTGTGATTAGTATATACATTCGCGTGAAGATGACACACGCTTATTTATGGTTCAGGTGATGATGACTCTAGTAGAAGACTGCTAACCTATCGGTCACCTTTGAACATATAAGCTCAATCGCTTCGGTAAGGACCAGTTGGACAGCCGTAAGTTGGACGAGCGTATACTGCGCGATGGACTATTTCATGTTCAGTATCTGAATGCAATTAATATAGACCACTGGCTGGGTAATCGCTGCGTTTTATCCCGCTCTGTTGAAATTTGCATGTCTGTAGAGGATGCGTGCAACCAAACCTTATGCCTTCTCAGCCTTGTTCTGAAGATTGAAATTCAAGACTGCTTAACATTGGAGTGTGATAAGGCTTTACATTATGTAGAACTGCATCACAATTTAGCAGATGCGCGGGTTTTATTCTGTTATTCTCTTATGAGATACTGATATACTACCACACGTGAATTCTCACAAGAATTAACCATTATGGACTATAGTAATATAAACCGTAAAAATGCTCAAATCCGTTATCTAAAATGTGCCAAAGCTAACTGCCATGACGCGTTTTTACCTGTTTAGCAAGAAGGACCGATATAAATAGAAACCCTCTCGTCAAGACCATTTAAGGCATCAAGTAATCCGAGCAGTGCGAAGTGTTCGTCCGTTGGATGCATAGATATGAATTTATCCATTTCGGAGCCTTTGCGAAAATTGGGGTAAATTACCTTTCCGCGTGGACGTATGATTGACTACAAGTGCTACTTGGTGTGGCAGAGACACACAAATATTCACACAGCTCCGTTGCACATAAAAGCGTGTGAAAGATCCAAAATTTTCATTTTTTTTCTCAGTTCATAAGGCCGTCGACGTGTGCAATAGATTGAAACTGAAAAACCAATTAAATAAACACAACGGATTCCATTGTTATCCGATTTATATTCTTACATTAAGGAATATGAAAAAAATATACCTTTTTGAATTAAATGGAAAGAATACTCCTCCAAAACAAAGAATGATGAAAAAGCAAAAAGATATGCAACAATGGCAAAAAGATAAATGTAAAATATAAAAAATAGAGAATTTATACCTTTACACCGTAATTTTACCGCATACAATCTGCGGGTTATATGCAAGGATTTCATGCGTCTGCTCCATATGCATTACGCGGCATGGCACTGGATGGCACTTTTCTCAAGAACAAATTTGGAGGTGTGATGTTGGTGGCGTTTTAAAAAATGGGAACTATGAGATTCAGATTGTTGCAGTCGCATTCGTCAGCAGTGGGAATAAAGCAAATTGGGCATGTTTAAGTTCCTGTTCCAGCATTTACATGTACTTCCAGCCTTCGTAGTATCTGATCGTGACAAGGGATTAGTGCCAGCAATGAAAGAAAAGGGCAAAGAAATACTTTTCTTTTGCTTACGTCACCTTATGGAAAATTTTAATCTCAAGTTCCGGAAAAGATTTTGAAGGAACATGCCCGGGGCTTAGCACGTGGCAGTCGTACGAAGCCAAAATAGAATACGTAATGCAGCTAAATCGCGAGGCAGTTGAATAGCTGGCTGACGTTGGCTATGGGAAATGGTCCGTTGCCTATAGTCCATGCTCACGATATAGATTGCTTACTTCCAATAACGTCGAATCCATGAACAACGCACTTATTAACATCCGTGAATTGCCGATCTTACATTGTATAATTGCAATTAAACGCTATGTCGGTACGAAGTGGCTCGAATTTGTTGGACAGACCGAACAATGGGGTGTGAGTACGTCTGATGCTGCCAGTTGCAGCACTTCAATGTTAAAAATATACGAGGAAACAATTCGAGGATGTCCAAGTTCAACTACATCGTTTGTTGTGTCGGTTTGAATTGCAATTAACAAGCCAATGGATTATGCTGTTGCGGTCAACTGTATTAGTGGTACCTGCACACGCGGTTCTGTGAAGGATATGAATGCTCCATGTCGACACCTCATAGCAGCACTCAAGTTGTCAAATCAGCTGTCACGTGTGAATTGTTATTTGGAGATATGTAGTCAACCAAAACGTATCTACTTGCCTACGATGAAGCACTCGAAGTGAAGCCATAAGTGAACTGGTAGAGAGTAAGCATCTCCCGCTTAACCCGTCCAAAAGAAAAGGTCGATCCAAAAAGCAGCGAATCGAATCACAGCGTGCTTTATTAGAAATTGACGCGCCAAAAATTGTTTGTCGATGCGGTGGCTGTGGTCAAGTGGGACGCAACAAGCGTCGAAGCACCAGTAATGGTTAATTTTTTTCTAGTTTCTTACTTTTCAATAGTTTTTTACCTCGTAGGTAGATTTTTTTTATTTTGGTGGAAAAGTTGTGATTCAAGGTGTATTTTTTCCATTTTAATATATATTTTCCTTTTAATTTGAAAGAAAATAAATTCTTTTTTCCAATCTCCCATTACTTTATGCACTAAATCAACTGTAATTAAAGCCGTATAATATATATTCCTCAGCAGCTTGTAAGGTTCGTTTTAACCTTTTATCACAAAATCTCGCTAGCCCTGCTGCAGCTTTTAAGATAATGATCTCCTGTGTAGCTGTCATCGGCGCCGCCGTTAGTGCGTCTCAACTTTGCCACCTTTTCCTTGTTGTGATATTTACTGCCGTTTGCCTCGTGCAGAATAGTCCCCTGTACATTCGCACATTCGGTGAAGAGGGCGAAGACTTGGGATTTCATTACATATCGCACGTGTCTCTGGACATGATCGAAGAAAAACTGAGAGGGGCAGGTAGCACTGCCTCCAAGGACGACATGTATTTGGGTTTCCTAGGCCCTATTGAAGATTACCGAGTTTATGGTTACGTGACCAACACGTCCGTCAAGTTCGTCGTCGTGCTTCAAGACACACCCGTCCGCGAGTCTGAGCTGAGACCGGTACAATCGATACTTATGCTACAATGTGTCGTCGGCTCTGACAGATCGTTTCTTCTATCGACTACAGTTTCTTACGGAGGTCCATCGCTTGTATGTTAATGCCGTATCGAACCCTTTTGCTCCACTGAGCGAGCGGCTCACTTCACAGACTTTCGACAAACGAGTGTCCAACCTTGTCGTTCAGCACAACACGAGCAGCTAAAGTAAAAAGTGTATTCAAATAGACGTTTTATCTGCTTATGAAAAGATTCGCCATTACAAGTTTAGAGCTTCCACCGATAGATCGCCAACCCCGCAATTGTCATCCTTCTGATCCTCATCGTCTGAATTCGATTCGTTGTCTTGGTCCTCATCATCAATTTCGGGCATGGGAAAACGCAAGATAGCAGCGACACCACTAACTTGGACAAGCTTTTCCCCCGACACGTGTAGGCTACTAAATAGCCGCACAGTGCCGCCATTAGATCGCACACTTTCTACTAGGTCAACGTATTTGCGGCGTGTTGTGAGATCCTGCGACCGAAACAGAGAATCCGAAATCATAAGCGTTTCAATGGCCATGTCAGCATTAGCGCGCATAACGTGCTTGTAGCCATAGTAGGCGCGATCCTGATCGACATGCAGAATATTGAAGAAGCGCTCAAGGCACTTGACGTCTTCTACTGCCTTTGTATCCGCCACGAGCGAATGAATCGCTGGGTCGTTCAATACTTCGTCGAGCGCATGCTTATGGCCAGATGACGAATGACACAATACAAACTTTTGCTTGTTCTCAAGAATGAACTTGTCATCTTGGCGGACGGCCTGCTCAATCATATACTTGTAAAAGTCGTCCTTAACAAATCCTGGACTCGCGAGCAGTACACACTTGACCAGCTTGAAATCTATATGCTGCCGAATAGAACGCACAATGTTGTCGTAAAATTTCTCTGTCCCCTTGGCATGGGCCGTGTTTCCAGGACGCTTCTTTGGTACACTGATCTCAATCTTTGCCCGAATGACGGTCATATCCCCCTTAATTAAGCACAAGTGCGCCAAGCCGACTTGCATGACGACAGCCGCTATCTCCGCTTGTTTAGTAATGTCGCACGCCATGTCGATACGCTCCAGTGACATAATGTCCCAGCAGTTTTTTGTCAGCGTAAAGTCACGGTTCATTTCGAGATCAAGCGTGTGATAAGCTCCCAACTACCCACACGACCCCGTTAATGCATCAAATTAACAGCTCCCTATCCTACACTATAGAACAGTTAAACATCCTAAACGTACCCGAACATGTTGACTTTCCATAGTGTTTTTGCCCTTGATCCGCAGCACACATAGCGATGGGTCAAAATTCACTTGCTCCACCTAAACATGGTCGAGCGTTTAGCAACGTAATCATATGCCCAGCACATTTGACTCCTCGCCTTGATTTGAAGCGTCATACGCACGCGCTGGCTACTGGTAGAGCCCGTCACACCTTCTTTGACCACCTGTAAGCGCCACAACGGGCCAATTCATCGATTTCCGAGGAACGAGCAAAGCTTAAGTGCGCAGACCTTACGGATCGTCGTCGTTTTCACGGAATTCGAGACTTGGATAAGATTGTATATGTGCCACATGTCTTCCGGTTCCTCAGCACGCAAAACAACGAAGCCTGCACCATCCTTCTCGCTGATTTGCTTCTTAAGTAGCTTCATATTTGGGCGGTATTTAAATAGTAAAGTATACGATTTTGCTGCCTTGTATTATAAAATAATTGCGACCACATTAAACTTTGCAGATACAATTGATGTATCTGGCCGAACGGTCAGAAGTACTACAGCCAAAATTGTCGAAGTACATATAGCGTCATGTCAACACTTGTTAACTTTACCAACGCAACAAGGCTAGACAGCACTAGATCGCCAAGATTACTTTAGTCTCTGGATATTCCAAGAGGCTGATGGGGCGATAATTAATGGACTACATCGCGTCTTTGCCGAAGACCAAAAGTGGATTCAATCCCGTCAAGGTGATTGTTGATCGCTTAACAAAAAGGGCTAAGTTCATCGCTACGCCTATACTGCAGACTTCGCATGCATTTTCAAGGAAAATTATATGTAAAAGACCATGACATACCAAAGGCTATTGTTCCGACCGATACACCTAGTGTACATCTAAGTTGTGGCAAGCAATTGTGTCTGATGTGAAGACGCAGCACAATTTGGCTTCAGCATTTAGGCCACAAATGGATGAACAAAGAAAAACTTTTAAGCGTTCTATTGGAACTTACCTCAGACGTGTCGTAAAACCAGTACTGAATGATTGGGATAACTTTTTGCATTTAGCCAAGATACTTTAGTATCGACGCGTACTGTTACAACCGGATATCACCGTTCGAAGCGACCTAATACGCCGAATGATAAGGCATCAAATTCTCAATTTCAGACGCCAAAAAAAATTAGCAGAAGACTTTCTACTACATCAAAAGCTTTACTCAAGTTCGCACAGGAAGGATGAACAAAGCACAAGATTTTAAAGTGTACTTTTACGACAATTTTAGACTTGTCCAAGACTCTCAGGTTGATGATATGGTGCTTTTGAGAGGCAAGTATTTGGATGTCTGTCAAAATGATATTGTTTTTACTCCATGGAAGTTATACCAATATTGGCCCATTCCCGATCGTTAAGAAAGTTTCGCGAGATTTTGATGATTGAAATTAACAAGAGATTCCAGCTATCTCCAGTGTTCCACACTTCATTGTTAAAGCTGTATCGCAAGGACAAAAGCTTTGGCAAAATGTCATGTTGGCCGATGGCTCCGAGGGACATTTCGTTTGGACGCCATAAGTACAAGGCAAGGCATGATTACAATACAAATTTTTGGCTTGGTGAAACCGAGATGGAATCCCCTTGGGAGCTCGTGGATAATTTAGAACAGATTTCCAGACTCATCGACCTCATCAGAAATCCAAAAAGATGAGCCCTGTCTTTTAATTAGGCATCTTTTCGAAGGTAAGTAAACGTTCCCGGCAAATCGGTAACGGTCATTACGCCATAATCGCATTGTTATGAATCGGCGATAATACAGTTCCAGACCAGAAAAAAGGTTCAAATGTCCATGTTGAATATATAAACTGGGATGTGTAAAAACTAAAACGGAGTGAAGAACAATGGAAGCCTTCGGGATGATAGCAGTTGATGGCTGAGAGCCACATTTAGCATGTACAAAGACAAGAATTTTACTCAACATTCCTCTTCCTTCACCGACTTCGCCCCGCTCGCCGCCTAAGTCTAGTGCGACGTCCGACTTTCAACCAGCTTCCTTCAAGACTGTTTTACAACTGATTTGCTAGTATAATTTGCATTTCATTCAATTCTGCACTTTGGCTCATTCTTCGAGTTCATGGTACATCATACGCTTGGTTTCGGCTATTATGCTTGAATATTTTTCATGATCATAAGTCTTGATCTTGGTGTCAGTTTTCTCTCAAGCGTTTTGAAAGCTTGTAAAACTATTGGCGCGTCAGTGCTTGCATGACAGAGGCGCTGGCGCCAGACAACTGTGTCAACATCTTGGTCCCTTTTTGTGCGGCTGATAGCAAATTTGCGCATAACCTTGGCGCGAATATGGTAAGTAAAACTGCATATGCGGCCTAATCGCGAATTCGATGCGCTAATGAAATTCAAAGCGCAAATACTTCATTCTTTTAAATTAAAACTTCGATTTTTCAAGTAGCTTTTCTTTTCTTTGGCTTTATTCGTTGTCTTTATATGATCCCCTTGTCTGCCTCAATGCCCAATTGCAAGTACTTTGCGATGATGTTTTAGGCTCCAAATTCCGTTGCGAGTTTGTCAGTCTTGCCGTTCGTCCGATCACGTGCGAGCAGTAGCCTCTTCGCATCCGACAAGCGGGCTTGTCGCAAAGTCTGCACATTTTTCGTACTAGTAAATACATTATCCAGCCATGTCGGTATTACAAGCCATACTTCGCCGAACACCGCTGTGTACGGCGCAAAGCCAATCTATGTAGTTGTTCATGCTGCGAGTTTATTTCTTAACTATATAGCTACTGATGTATTGGCCACAAAAGCCTTTTACTGAGGAAGTCGTTATTGGCCACGTATATATATCAAATGGGTAATTAACGCCTCTGGGCGCGTGTTTGATTTAGTGCCTTTTGTACAGCAATAAGCTAGTTCGTCACTAGTCTTTAGCACGCTTGTATCCAAAACGTTGTAGACACTTCACATTGAAGTTAGCCATTGGGGCCCCCGCAAAGATGCCAAGACTTTTATAAAAGCGTCTGCGCATGCATCAAAAATTAGAAATACGAGACGCTTCAGAAAGTATTCGAGGCATGATTCAAGCTAGGGCGACAATGACTACAACCAACCGCGAACACCGTCACTGAAAGGCAAACAAGGAGTAAAATAAACAGCACACATACATATACACAGACCAGACACAATGTGCGACATTGCAAGTCAAAGTGCAACACGACTGGAAGGAATTGTGAGGAACTTTGAGCGTGAATCCTGCTTAAGGTCTCCCACATTTCGTTCCAGTCGATTCAATCGATCCATTAGCGTTTTAGCCCAATTCTGCATGCACTTTGTACAGCAACAGCCTTCAGGATTCAACAGGTCACCATCGTGCTCCTCAAAGTCATTAACCAATATCGACTTGGCGTCAGTCACCTTGCGAACTGCTGATGATGTATCAGCTGCGACATGTACCGAAGCATTGTCGATGCCATTGACAGAACTACTTGATCTTTGCAAGGTTTGCCAAAAAGCAACTGTCGAGTTTGTCCATTCAGGTTTTGCTGCATCTATTGCGACAGCTGGTATAGAATGACTCCGGTCACTTGCCGGTGCTTTTGATGCTGTCAAATCTGCTGACGCTGCGAGAAACGTCGAGGATGATGGCAATGATTCTTGTGTTGTCGACACTTGTACACCTGTCAATTGAGGCAGCCTGTGTGATCGTTCTTGACTCTTCCACGAACTATCAAATGTAAAACTTGATCCATATTTCAAAGAGTGAGAGTCAACGGATGCTAACGATGTTGACTTGCATATCGCTGGCTCAGTACTGTCCGATCCTGACTGGCTCTTAGATGATGCTGTAAGTGAATTAGCCAAATGCGCATTCGACGATGCTGAGCGAGAGACGGATCTAACAGAAGAAGATCCAAGTGTTTCTTTTGTCAAAGGCGCAACAGCAAGTTGCACTGAATGAGCTGTAGCTGCTGTGGAAGCCTGTCTAGAAAGTCCAGTAGCTATAGGTGTTGTAGACGTGGAGGTGGTAGTCGAAGTCGGGATCTGAGTTAGGAACGCACTCGTTGCTGCTTGCGATCCCGAATGAGGCAAGGATTGATGTGAGCCCGACAACAAAGTCAAATCTCTTTCAAGCTTCAAATCATGAGATAAAAGATTTGCTTGGAAGCCTGGTTTTTTGCATGTACAAGTATTTTCTTTCAATTCTATCCGTTCACGTTTGCTGCTCGACTCTTCGCCACGGACGGAAGCCTGCCACTCATCGTTCTTCCTAAATCTCTTCATTTTCAAAGCTGGACGGGGTCGCGGGGACGTTAGATCACCCACAGATATATTCGTTCCACTTTCCAAATTCAATATCGGATCTTGACCTTCCTGAGTCGCTGCCGCCATCTCTCTGACCCTACGTTTAGCAAACGCAATTCGAAATCTTCGTTCTCTCATTGGGCTGCTCTTAATAGACGCCTCATTTTCGTTGTATTTCTCCACCCAGAGCCAAAATCGATGATCATAAAGCCCCATTTTTTCGCCCGGAAATAATGGCACTGGAATGGACTCAATTTGATTGCTATCCCAACTAGTCGAAGGATTGTTCGTATCGTTTCGTTCAAGAAACGTTTTGTATTTCTCTATTGTAAAAGTTCGTCTTTCAAGCAACAACCGTCGCGGGATATCCTGCACCAAGCGCTCATCGTCGAATGGCAAGATCTCTACAGGCGGGGACGTCGATCGCCGTCGTTCTGTATAATCGGAGCGTTCTCTTCGACAAACTCTCTGCAACGGCTTATTTTCTCCGTACAATGGAAGCAATGGATGGCCTCTTTCTGAGCTTCGATGATTGCTCCGAGGCGGCGAGCTTGAACGAAAACGAGAGCGAGTTAGGTTAGATACGGGACGAGCTGGGTCAACCGTATCAGACACTTCTGCCCTCGTACATGCAAATGCGTACCACAAAGAACGCTCTTTAGCTGGATCATCACGCAGCGATGCCAGCGAAATATCCCGCGACTGAAGCCACCACCGAAACTTGAGCGTATACTGCGATATGGTTTCACAACGCAGCAGCACTATGGGGATTCGCACCATCGCCTCATGCGGGCGCTTGAGATCGTCTTCACGGATAAGTCCATTGTGGAGTTTGGACATCTCGTCTCAGAAAGCTTCCACCGAGATCACTCGTCGTGCCAGCAACTGTCTGGAAAGACTCTTTGTCTCGGACGGATTCTGACCGCATGGCGATGCCGATCTACGTGCAAAAGACGACACAGACTTCTCACTGTGTTGCGGCGATGCAGCAGCTCTGCACGTAAATAAATGAGGAGAACTAGATCGCGAACGCACCCAAGGCTCGATATTTGAGCGATGGGAGACATTACGCAGCGGTGGCGGTGAATGGCTCTGTGCCACATTAAGGAGTGATTGATCGGCTGCCGAGCTGCCACTGACCGAACGCCCATTACCAAGTGAAGAATTTCTATCACAAACGTAGTGTCGTCGGGACCAAGGCCGAGACCGAGAACGAGACGATTGGTAGGGAGTTGCTGCTCGATGTGAAGCAGACCTGCTCATTCCTTTTCCTCGTGTATGTGCAAACTGCAGTCGGAACTTTCGCTCACGCATGGGGTTCCCACGCATAGTAGCCAGTGAGAGCTGCCGCATCGTCAGCCAGCGTTTAAATTCGCGCTCGTACTCCTGCGGACTCTCGCCCGACCAAAGTGGAACTGGAATCTCCCACGACGTGCATCGATTCGGATCACGCAGCTCTTGCCAGTACGTATCCACTGATAGCACGCGCGTTGTGAGGAGATACCATTTCGAAGAGCCTTGGCACTGGCAGCGTGGCCTCGACTTCGTTCGTTCATGTATAACTTTAGGTGTTGCAATTGATTGGCGTACCGTCAACTTGAACTTTGTATAGGATTGATACGCAACAAGGGTACACTTTTGATGGCAACTCAAGAAGTTGTCTCGAATCCACCAAAGCCGACTTGTGCGCTGGAGGATTTGGTTCTGGCTCGTCACATGGTGCACCACAAAGATTTTATCAGTGAGGAGCCTGCGCCCGTGGCCAATGTTCCAACGAATCAGGAGTTAAATGGAGACACTGCCACTATTTCAAGCGAAGAGACCGTGTCCGACACTCTTTCCTCTCAAACACACAAGGTGGTTGAGAAAGTCGGAAATAAAGAAGAGGACGACAACGAACTCTTTTGTGTGACCTGCGAAAAGGATAGTTTATCAAAGACGAGTCTCTAACTTGGAAAATGTTTGCCGTTGCAACCGACCAGGCTCGTTGTCTATGCCAAAAGAAGATGAGGTAGAGTCTAGACCTCGGTTTGAGTGTGAAAGCATGTTTGCGAGCTGGCAAAGTTTGCGCAGTCATCTCAATCGTGAAAATCCTTGCGATCATGATGCGACGGTACGACGACGAATGTCGGCTTTTAAAACGTGTCATAAGTGTGGAAGGACATTTTCAAGCCCGCAGAGTCTCCGTATCCACTTGAACAGGGTAAAAACATGTAACCAGGAAATTACGACACCCGTGTCACCTTCGACACCCCCGACGACAATTCCTCACACTGTTCCACTGGCGATGAACACAGAAGAGCTTAAAAATGAGGGACGAATAGCAAAATCCAGGTATCAAGCTTGTAGAGCGTATCTCAAGAAGCGCGGACGACTTGAGGAAGTTGAAGAATCTTCTTCGTCATGCTTGCAATCTGATGATGTCTTTCAAGAAACGAAAGCGCCTGCCCTTAAAGAAAAGCTTCATCGACACACTTCAGATGCTTCAGTGTGGGAGGGTGACAGCTTAGAGGCTTTGAATATTGAGTGGAAAAAGCCCCGCTTTCAGCCGAAAGTGACTCAAGAAAAGGACAAAACGGTTAATTTACCCTCTGGTGTTTCACAGCCAATAACTCAGCCTATTTTGCCTACGTCACCGGTACAAAATCCTCTGGAGAAGTTCGTGATTAGCGAAGGGAGCTTCGTGCATCACTCAACCAATAGCCACGGTGGTGATCTACTTGCGGGAGGTTGCAGCTGTCCACCGTGTGTTCGGAGGTGGGCGAGAAATATCATGAATCGAATGCAGCAAATTGAAGACGAGGTGGTGATGTTGCGCCAAAACGAATTGGCTGAAGGTGCAAATGTCAATGGTAGTGCTGATGTTTATACTGCTTCGACTTACCCTTCAATTTCGCAAATCCGCTCTGGAAAATCGAATGGTGGTCAATCCAAGTTGCCATGTGATATGAGCTTCGCTGTGCAGTCTACAGGCAACAGTGTTGAAAGTGGTCACTCGCAGGCAAATGCTGTAAATATCGTGAATTCTCTGGCGAGCTGCAGTCGTGTCAAGCCGACATTGCCGACGCCAGAGAATGATCAAAGGGGTGGCGCGGGCAACAATCACATCACCTTACAAAAAAGTGGAGGATTGCCTTTTCGCGCTGAAGGTTTTCGCGCCGACAATCCACACTTCGATGACCAACAACAACCACGGCCACGTCCAACAGCTACAGGCGTGCAAGGTCTTGGAAAGGACAAAAGTAGTCTGGTGGACACATATACTCACTTGAACGACCAAATTTTGATAAAGGAAAAGATCATTGAAGACTCCAAGGCTCGAGGTCGTGCAAGCGACAGTCTGGAACTTCGCAAGCAAGTGGATGAGCTTCGCTTAATCGTTAGCGCAGAAAAAGCCAACCGCGAAACGACGGTGGCCGCTCTTATTGCGTGCGAATGGACATCTCGGCGCGATGAGTTTAAGGCTTTACTCGAAGACAATGCATCCCGCAATGCACCACGTGATGAGCAGACCCACCATACAAAATGGGCTGAAATCTCTACTAAAATGTTTGCGAAAGACAAAGCGATCGCTGAGCTGGAAAGGCAAATGGACATTATTGTGGGTGGTGGTAGAGATAATCGTGCTCGATATGCAGAGATGGGCGAGCTCTCTAGCAAATTGGCAACCGAGTACGCTGCGAAAATAGCATTGGAAAGTGAACGTGAAGAGGTCTTCACGGGTCTTGTGAAATCCAGCCTTCGCGTTCGGTGGCTCGTTCGCAACGCTCTGCAGTTGTAGCCATTGTATAGGGTAGTTTGACACAGTTACGTGACCGACACGTGTTTTGAATAACATTGTGACGATTGAACGAGTGTTGGAATTGACTTAAACTTGAATGACACGGCTAAGATCATTTAAAGATCTGAAGGTTAAGTCATCCTTAGAGTGACCACTTTTTACTAATAAAGAAGTAAATGACGCGGGTGTGGTACCAAAGTCAAAACTGACTTGGGTGCTTTCGTTGTGCAGCTATTCCTTCACATAGTTCACAAGAACTATCGCTGCTTGGTGTACGGGTAGTAAGCAATGATGGTCACGAGAAATACGGTTATTCGGTCAAGCACGCCGCACATAGTCTTTGCAAGAGAAGTGTGTGCTTATTGTGTCTGACGAGCCTAGACTTTTTTTGTCTAGTAAAGCCGTGACCGCAGTCACTGCTGTAATCAAGAGCATTTTCTCGTGCAAAGCTACCGCGAGTAGCAGCCGTGGAAAGCTAATTAGTTCTACTTGTGTCTATGGCCAAAAGCAGCTACCCAAGAAATATAACAGACACGCATCTCCCATCTCCACAAGCGCAGGGAGCAAAGCACATGTAATAAATGGAAAGAGCGACCCGACTGCTTGTGACGAGCACACGGCATGTGGCGTGAGTAGAAAAAACTTTACTAGTGGTTAGTGCAATACAAAAGTCTATTTCTCAAGTGCTCTAAATGCCTCCCGTTATGTCACATGGCACTGAATCGTGCCATATTTTATTTGTCTTGTCATGTGACAAGGCGTATTACATTCACCTTAGCTTTAGTTGTAGCTTATGGTTGTCAAGATCCATCCACACGATTGAAAATGTGGTAAAGAACAAGCCGCGAATACGGTCCATGTGTGCATTTATTGTCAGAATCACCTATGCCCTTTGTTTTAAATAGCTACGACTTGAGCTCATAAACATCTACAATTAAATTATGTGTTGGAGTGTTGTTATGGAAAAGAAGCTGAGATACAGCCTTCACCATATCGCATGGTCAACTGTGGTAGTCTGAGCTATAATAATAGATTAAGTAAAAAAGCATGCCGAGACTGCGTTGACTACGCGATAAAATTGCACAAAATTCTTTGACAGGAAGTTCACAAAATCGACCGTGGTGGAGCTCGTACGCAAGAAAATGCGATCAGTGCGTACGCGTCGTTCGATATGTTGAAGCACACGATTACAGCAGCCTCAGTGCTGCGCATTTCAAAATTAGATCAGATGCCCTTCGTCAAAGTCTGTCCTAGCAACGTGTCGCTCTCGGTGAGATTGGTGCATTATCCGATGGCACAATAATTGAAAATGTTACTTGGGCACTAGTTAGCAAATTGCAAAAGTGAATATTTATAAGGGCTAAGTTTAAGTAGTCATCAAGGGGATTGCAGATACCGGTACTTACCGATATGTTGTTGCTGGTCGAGGCGTCGATTCTCCAACGCTCCCACTCGACTCGTCAGCACTTGGCGACTTGATGTTCAACTTGTTTCGGAGATTTTGAAACTGCACAGCGCTGATTGGCTTGGTCATCATGTCGGCCATCATGTCATTTGTTGAGCAATACTGCAACACCACTTGGCCATCTTCTACCTTTTCACGAACAAAATGATAACGAATGCCGATGTGCTTGGTGCGCCTGTGAAATTTCGGGTTCTTGGCCAATGCAATGGAGCCCTGATTGTCCTCGCAAACTGTTACCGCTTCATCAGTTGTCAACTCACCCAATTCGCACAAGAAAGCCTTTAGCCATATAGCCTCTTGTGTTGCCTCCGACAACGCCATGTATTCAGCTTCAGTAGATGACAGCGCCACCGTACGTTGCTTCTTGCTTCTCCAGCTGATGCATCCGCCGTTCATCATAAACGCATAGCCGCTCGTGCTTCTTCTTGTTGCAATATCTTCAGCCCAATCTGCATCCGTGAAACCTCGAAGTCCATCATCGCAGCCCGGTTGGTATTCAATACCATGTGTCCTTGTCCCTTGAATGAACCTGAAGACCCGCTTGAGCGCTTGCCAATGAGTAGGACATGGATCAGCCGCAAATTGGCTGAGTACTCCCACTGCTGCCGCGAGGTTTGGTCGAGCACATACCATGAGATACATGATGCACCCTACTGCATTTCGATAGGGGACTCCAGCCATGGTCACGTCGTGCTTACAACTGTCTTCACACATATTCTTTGTCAGTTTGAGGCCCGGATCTTGAGGTGTCTTGACCGGGTTACTGGCATCCATCTTAAAAATGTGCAAAATGTCACTTGCAAACTCATTCTGTCGCATCGAAATAACTCCACTTGTCTTGTCTTGCTCAATTTCAATTCCGAGGAATAACTTGAGCTGGCCCTTATCAGTCATCTCGAATCGATCACTAAATGATTGCTTGGTATTTTGAAGAATCTTGACACTGCTGCTTGCGAGCACTAAATCATCAACGTAAAGAGCCACAAAGATCATGGCTTGGTCGTTTCGCATCAAGTAAATGCAGTGGTCTGACTCACACTTCTTGAACCCAAGCTTAAGCATGATTTCGTCGATGGTCTTGTTCCACATGCGAGGTGACTGTTTCAGGCCGTATATTGACCGCTTGAGCTTGCAAACAAAATCCGGGTGCTCTTGATTCACAAAGCCGTCCGGTTGCTCCATGTATATGTCTTCATCCAACGGTCCGTTAAGGAACGCTGTCTTGACGTCCATTCGATGCAGTGTAAGGCTGTATTTGGCAGTAAGACTAAACAGGATCCGAATCGATGTGAGCTTCGCCACCGGTGCAAACGTTTCATCATAGTCAATGCCGTACTTCTGTGAGAAGCCTGTAGCAACAAGACGAGCCTTGAACCTTTCAACTTCCCCATCTTGATTCTCTTTCACACGAAAAACCCATCTGCATCCAATCGCCTTGCGTCCTTTTGACAATGGCACAATATCCCAAGTTTGATTCTTATGCAAGGACTTAACCTTCGAGTCACAGGCTTCCTTCCACTTTACAGCGTCACTGGATTCTATAGCCGACTTGAATGAAGTCGGCATCTCTCCCACTGAATCCATGCCGTAGGCCGCCTCAACATTGAAGCAGTCTTGTGCTGCTGCCGACATCTCTTTAAGTCCACGACCTTTGCTGAAGGTTATATGCCGCTTAATTCTTGGAATTTCTGTTGCTTTCTCGAGCGATTCATTTCGTTGGTGACGTTTCCTGCCCACATCAATGTCAACATCGGAAGAAGTTGCCTCTTCTTCTTGTGATTCTTCATCAGTTTCTTCGCCATCTTCGATGACAACCTCTTCATTGCAGTGATCACGCTGCCCAGTATCAAAGACCATTCCATAAACTTGGCATCGCGACTGACTTGTACACGACGAGTTTGTAGTTCCTCAAAACGATACGCTTTTTCATGCTCGAAATAACCGATAAAGCGGCAGCGTACCGACCTTGCATCAAGTTTGGTGCGTTTTTCTTTGGGAACCGCGACAAATGCGTGGCAACCAAACACCTTAAGATTTGCCAGCAATGGCATTTCACCGGTCCAAATTTGGTGGGGTGACTTGTCGTGAGAAGCAGCGCGTGTAGGACAACGATTTCGTAGGAATGAAGCGGTCATAACTGCTTCGCCCCAGTAAATTTTTGGTAATCCAGCGTGTTCCATCATGCACCTCGCGCACTCAACCAACGTTCGGTTCATGCGCTCAGCCACTTCATTCAGCTGTGATGTGTACGGCGGGGTGATCTTTTGAGCAATTCCCCGGTCACTGCAAAACTTGGCCAATCTGTGCGATGTATATTCTCCACCATTATCACTGCGAAGCGACTTTACTCGGTATCCGGTCTGCGTTTTTGCAAGCGCGACATATTCAGCAAACTTGGTAGAAACTTCGAATATTTTATTGCGCAGCAAGTATACCATGCAAAAGTGTGATTTGTCGTCAATAAATGTGACGAAATATCGCTTTCCACTAAAAGTAGGCGTCCACATAGGGCCACAAACATCACTGTGGATGACATCCAGCACTTGTTTTGCACAATTAGGTGATGACTTAATGTAGCTTGTACGCGTTTGTTTGCCAAGCGAACATCCGTCACACGCCTCCCACTGCTTAACAGACGCAATATCAATATCAGTTCTATAGTTTTTCTCAACAATGGCATCCAATCCACTAAAGCCAATGTGACCAAGTCGAAGGCGCCAGAGGTACGAATTGGTGTCCCCATGGCATCCCATCGAAGTTGTCACATTTGCCGTCTCAGCTGGAATTGGTGTCATGCAGAGCTTGAACAAACCCTTTCCTTCGCGAGCACCAAGCTGCCATCGCAAACGTTTTGCATTTGCAAAGCAACCATCTCGCTCAAAGGTAACTGGTCCGACATGTTTCGTAAAACGGCCCACTGAAAAAAAATTTCGCAGTAGTTTCGGAATGTGTTACACACTTGTAAGTACACCTTTCTTGATTCCACGTGGTGTTTGCATTGACATAACTATGTCACCCGTTCCAACCGCTTGAACAATACCGTCATCAGCAAGGTGTACGTCCACCGGAGACATGACCTTGTAGTTGATCATATACTCTTTCGAGTACGTCATATGCTGAGTTGCACCCGAGTCTACCAGCCAAACACTGCTTGACTTGGTAGCACTTGTGTCACCACCCACCGAAAATAGAAAGTCGCTAGAAACATCTTCAAATTGTGCGACATTCGCACGCTGTGGCCTTTGCCGCTCCGCATTATCACGAATTTGCGCGGGATACTTGGCAATCCAATGACCTTGTTCCCCACAGTAATGGCGAGATCCACTTGTCTTCGCCTGCACAAGACGTCTTTTGCGCTTGTTGTTATCATTAGCCATGAACGCTTGACCTTGGTTGTGCGCGGCTCCATCGATGCCGCCACCCTGTTCCTTGCGCTTCATGTCTTCATGTAGTACCCGAGACGTCACGAGATCCCACGTCATTGAATCAGCACGTGACTCTAGTGCCGTGATGAGAAATTGGTACGATTATCTCAAACTACTCAGAGGCTTGATAACCAAGTCGTCCTCGCTAACCGGAGTCCCGATCGCATCAAGCTGCTCCGCTAGTGTCTTTAACTTGTTAATGTGCGGAAGCACATCATCACATTCATCCATTGTTGCTGTCATGAAACGTCGACGAAGGAAGAGTCGATTGGCGAGGCTCTTCTTCTCGGAATGTCCTTCGAGTCTTGACCATGCATCATGCGCGCCAGTCGCAGAACGAACCAGTGGCAGCTGGGAATCTTCCATCGCGAGACAGATGATCCCGAGCGCCTAGCTTGACTTTCTCTTATAGGCTCCTTGGTCCAGCGAAGTGACGCTTTGCTCCAACTTAATCTCGCCACTTGCCACGTCCCACAGATCTTTCTCCTCCAACACCATCTGCATCTTGGATTTCCAGTTGTGGAAGTTGGTGCCGTCAAACTTGATAATCAGGCTTGGCTTAGACGCGTTCATGGTGGCGAAGGCAGAGTCAGGGGGTGGGAAGGCAGAGTCGGCGGGGCTTGGGCTCATAACCAATTGAAAACGTGACTTGGGCACTAGTTAGCAAATTGCAAAAGTGAATATATTTATAAGTGCTAATTTTAAGTAGTCATCAAAAGGGTTGCAGATACCGATACTTTCCGATATGTAGTTACTGGTCGAGGCGTCGATTCTCCAACAACAATTATGTCGGTAACATTCACTAATCGCATGCTTAGGCCGAACAAGGTAGCCTTAGCACGATCGAGAAGGAGATCTTGGTCCTTTCGTGAATCCTGAACGTGCATACAATCCAATACCCTAGCTGTATTTCTATATATTTTCCGATTGATTGATCCTCAGTGAACATGTAACAACTGAGCCACTTCAAAGTCCTTACGAGACCTTAAAATTGAGAAGTTGTCAGGGGCGAGAAAACTCCATTAAAGACGTTTGCAGTAAGCATTATTCGTGAGAACATCTGAACTTGATCTGACTTCATGAAAGCGAGTCGACGAGCACGGGCTGCTCTTTAACTTGTTATGAAATCTAACGACAGTTGTGTTTAAAATATATATAGCTGGTGGTACACAATGATCTCTATCGAGTTATTCTGCAATGCGATCGCGTGAGTATGGCTGTCAGATAGGCGACATTGACCACTTTGAAACCCGCCTTGTTCTACCTAGAACGAGATCTATAATCTTTTTATTATGATGGGGGTTCTTCTCCTTCTGGTTATTGCGGCAATGCTCGATTAGAAATTTTACAGAGGGTCTTCAGCAACCTTTAGCGGACGGTCTAGGTCCTGCCCGCTGATATTTGTGATAAAATCGCTGCGGGGTTCGGCATTTCTTTTAAAGCTTAAAGGTTCATCATGCTCGTTAAAGATCAAGCGCATAGCATCTCGCGAAACATGGACAATTGTCGAGCCGTACGATGCCTTTTCATTTGGAGTGAGAAACAACGAACAAGACCCGATCAGATAAGGCTGAAGAAAAGGGTCGCGGCAGAGAGGTTCACCATTTAAACTTCCGGGCCTAGAGGCTGTCGTCGCGATAGATAAAAAAGGCCGGAGCTCAAGGAAGGCGCCTGACGTCGACTTATCTCTATAGCTTGAAGAGCGCTTGACGAGAGCAGTAGTGTACGGGATGAATAACACAAAATATCAAAACCAATGTTTGGCAGGATCGGTAGAGAACTGTCTATAAGCTTGTTAGATCGAAAGCATTACACGAGGCATACTAGGCATTTTTACTTATCACTTGGTGTATTTTTGTTAGATTTCGATCGGCTTCTGTCGAGACCTTCAGCAAATCACATGACACTGTTACCAACCTTCTTATCAGATAAAATTTGAGATCCCCGGCAAGCCCACGCGGGCATCAAAGTATTCTCTTCGTTTACCGACATATTATAAAGTTGTGGCCTCGCAAATCTTGCAGTATCTTGCAGTAATCGATCTACTGCAATTTCTAAGGTAGCCCCATACTATGGCTAAAGTGGCAAAAAAATTGCATCCATCACTGCAAGCAAGATCATTAGCGTTTACATAAAGAATTTGGTTCTTCAACAGCGCACGTAAATGCTGCCATGAAAACAATCAAAATTGTGATAAGCTTCACAGCAACCCAGAATTACGTGATTGTCAGCTTTGAAGCAGCCAAAAATTACGTGAAAGTTTAAAGTTTACTGACTTTTGCAATCAAGTCGTCCAAGATTACTGACTTTTACTATCAAGTCGTCCAACACGAATAGGGTTTCGCTCTCTGCAAAATTAATGATGGTAGACATTTTGAACAAAGTTGCTTTGCAGGCGCTGGCTTTGATGTACCAGAGTACAGTTAGAATGCAAACTATCAAATAACTCCACATATATTGACAGGAGGCGTCTTTCTCGTTGTGTAGTTAGCCACGAAAATCACTGACGAATTTTATTCATTTCAGATTCATAGATTTCATTTCTTGGCTTCGAATTTTTGATAGTATAGATACACATCGTGAATATTAAACTACTAGATATTTAGCAAAAGCCTTCAATTTATGAAACCAAGTTCACAATAGAAAAGTAACATTAAGTCTGATAGAAAGAAATTGCGTCAGGCAGATGCCAGGGTTGTTTATATAATACAGAACAAGGTTAGGAACCTGAGCTCAAGCCTTCTTTCTATAAACAGTTGCGGCAGCCTCGCTGCTTCTGCTAGCACTTATAGTCCATCCTGACCTGATCTTTTGTTAATATGAAACGTAGCTTGCTTAATCTCAAAAGTGTGTCTTAGATGACAAGTAATGGAAGCTCTCCCTCTTGTCTTTGCGGATGGACTTTGCACGAGCGAGGCCCAATTGGCATTGAACCGTGTACACCCTGTCCCTTGATGTGCTTTTTTGAACACGTATGGTAATGATGCTCGAGCTTACCGTTCCTTCCACCTCATCGCTATCCTTTATAGAGTATGTAGCCGAGCGCTATGTCTACTCCAGACCCTCTCTGTCCAAGCCAAGACCCTCTGCACTACCCAATACGAGCCACGCGTAGCCAATTTGTTTTTTCTTGAAGAGATCGCGGGTCTCGATTAGACGCTTTGGTCGTCTTTGTTTTGACATGATCGTGCATTAAGCACCGAAGTCTACATTGGTATCCAGCGAGGAACTGTATTCAACAAAGCCTTGCTCAGCAAAACTTGTGCTGCTCCACCTAGCCTGAGTATATATGTCTAAGCTCAAAGCTAACCGAACCTTGCATCGAACGCTGTCGGCGACAAGCGTTGCTCAGTGAATAACGTGCTAATTTACATATAGAGAATATTACGCCCTTGATCATTTGACTGAAGTCTAATTATGCCATTGGTAGCATGCATCAAACATTGTCTCTAGCGAGAACCTCTCAGTGATTGACGTGCTCATTAGTGCGCATGTGTAGGGCCTTGACCAATATATTTTGTAAAAAGCCAGTTTTGCCATGTGTGACATGTAGCGAATGGAAAGTCTCTTTACGCATCACTCAGTGGCTTACGTGCTACCCCATATAACTGACTCTTATCCTCGACACCGTCAGGGTCATTTCCAACATTACAATGTTTAGCACTTCAAGTTTTTGCTTACATAACACTTTTGCTTCCTAGTTTTTTTGAAATCATACTATACCACAAGTTTACCCTAGGTCTTTGACCACTAATCAGTCCAGAACTTGTGGCGCATCAATCATGCCATTCTCGGAAAAAAGGCCTTATCTTGCATCCAAGTTCTAGACTGAATAGCACTCGACGCTATAAAAGTCGATAATTTTCACAACTTGATCCACCGGGATCCTAAATAAGCTCCTGTCACTAAGCAAAAAGTGACAATGTCACTTAGGTGGACATGAAAATCATCAGCATGCGTTTGGCTTCCTTTGACGGCTAAGCGATAAGCATAGCTACTCAATGCATCGGAAAAGGCCGTACTCTACTACAATCCTCTACAGCTGCCTCAATAATAGTAAACCAGACTTCCAAGCACAGTCTGCGTAATAGAGCACAGGAATCTTTGGAGCTAGCTTTGTGTGACCTTCGATTCCGCTTCTGGGGATTGACGGGATTTAGATTTGACTTCAGCAAGCTACTGTGCGCGTACTTGGTGCTGCCAATGACTAGCGGCACACCTGTGACGGGTTACCAGCACCTTGCACGGACGGGTGCAAAGGAAAATCTCAGGTCGCTTGGTGAATTTCTGTTTACTTTTGTCGGTCTTAAAGGAGCAACTGGTACAATAGAATTAAGTTTAAAATCTGATTAGTAAAATTCACTATATACCCAGCTCTGCAATTTAAGCAGGAAACATGTCCAATCTTTTATATTTCGAAACAGTTCAGTAAACAAGCCAATATAGTGCTGGTCGACAGTCTTCCTGCCACGCTACAAGGAAGTAATTTGGAATTTATTCAATATGAGAGGAACAAGTGTCATCCATCAATCAAGACTTTTGACTATTACATTGACCAAACAGGCACCAAAGAGGGCTGTGTGTCGGCTGCGTCAATTTGTGATGACAATGGTAAAGAAGGCTGCTATATCTTTTTCAATTGCCACTGCATTAAAATTGGCCTCTGCGTCAAAGGCCTCGTCTATAAAGGCCTATCGTACAGCAAAACTTGCACCAGCAAATACTGCGTCTGTACTAAGGTCGTTGTCTTGATGAGCCTGCTCGCTAAGGTCTCCGATTACAGAAGTCGAGCTGCGAAATTAGAATCACATATAAGAAGCTCCTTGGCGTCTTTTGCTTTTTCAAGCCTGGTGGCTCCTAGAGATCTTCACCTTTAAGTGTTAAATATGACTGGCTCTTTGTTCTCGATGAACGCGAAGAAGCCTTGTGTAAATCATAATGCTGTCAAGCGACTTTATTGCCTGGAGGTACTCTCCTAAAGATATTGAATTTATCGTCAGTCTTACCAGCCATGCAAAAAATCTCTACCGAAACGGATCCTGAAGTCATGGTCTTCGTTGGCAAAAATCAGACTTAGGATGTCACGATGTCTCGGCTTCGTGATAATGCCAATACAGGCGCTAAAACCGAATTTATTAGCTTGGGATTTAAGCCACTCCTTCCATGCTATAACGTGCAGTCAAGAGACCGTAAATTCCAAATTTACATTGCAAAAGTTTTAGAACAGTCGCTCTAATGTCACATCAATGGCTTTTAATAGCTCTCTGACGCAGTAAAACCACAAAAGTTTACACGAAGCTTCCGGTGTCCTTGCTTCACTACACACTCCGCATGAAGGTGAATCTGGCCTTAGTGGTGAACACGCGCAGGAAGGGAATGCTTTTTCTATTGACCTTGCACCTCATACAGAAGGAGTAGCAGCTTCTGCGTAGCCGTGAGTACGCGTATTAGATTGATGTCTAAGTCGGCTCCGAAAAGTCGCGGCTATTACGGGGTGGCTTCAGACCCGGCATACGATTTAAAAAATAATCTCTTTTTTTAGTCTTTAGGCCGGATCGATCGCTACTCGATTCAGCGGAAGGCCTTTGAGGTACGTTGAGAAGCTGCTTCGTTTTGCAATGCGTTCCAGGCCCGGCTGGTTGCTTTAAGTATGGACATGTGGGCTTCAAGCTTTTTAGATTATTAGCTGCCGTATGACAAACCTTGCCCATCGTACCAGCAAGGCGAGCGCGGCGACGTCGCTTCACAGAACTTGGGGTCCTGAGGATTAAATCTCTCAAGATGCCCCGCATACAAAAATAACTGCGTCGACATCTTCGAGGATGTACGCCGGCACACCTCTGTCAAGACCGTGAAAAACCTGCCTAAAGAATGTTTTGTCTTGGTTAAGATTACCGAACTTATTCTTTAAAGTGAAGGGCCTTCAGCACCGAAAATACATTGTCACCTCTGACAAACGCATTTGATCTTTTTTTCCGTGTTCGCCTCAAAATTTCGTGTGTTTATCTTTGGCGGACGCAATCGCATCCCTTGCCTTGATATTATATCCAGACGACTTTCCGCGAAGCCCGAGAATTGTCCTCGTAACAAAATTACTCTTACACTAAAGATGCGGGAGAAAACGTAGCCCGATCTTTATCTCTTGAGTACCTCATTTTTTTAACCTAAAAATGTCTGAAGCCTTTAGATGTGTCATGGACATGTGCAAATTCAACCGTGTCTTTTTGGAGCAGGGTCGTGGCGCCTCGGCGAATACACTGTGTAGTATGTCCAGTAGTTCACGGTCAACTCTTCTCATCTGGCGATTAATCCAATGATATCAGTGAATGGATTTCCAATAGTTGAAGCAGTATTTACAAAATCTATCAGAAATTGTGGATACCTTTCCGACACTGTTGTGTCCAATTGGTGATCGCACCAAATTAGCCAGCAAAAGCCTGCTCTGCATTTAATAACTTTAATGTGAACATACAGTTTGCTTTACAATAGTGCTGGATCTGGCAGATCCAGCCGAGTTCTTTTGAACAACAAGGACCTGAAGTGTGATGTACTTCTGGAGGCACATGATTTTGCAATATGCGGTCATTTGGACCAAAATATACATGTTTCTGGGTCTCCACAACATATCGGTGGCCTCACATATCGAGGCGGATGGCTAAGTATGTGAGAACCTGCCAGATCTACCACACGCTCAAATTTTCGGCTTACACGCCGGCATCCTTCTGTTTTGCTACGTCTGAGCTGTATTTGTGGTCTGGAAGTAGGCGTCTTGCTTTGGCAGCGGGAAATTCTTTGCTTGATTTTCAGTAAAACCTCAGCATCATTGCACTGGCGATTTTTTTTGCGGTCGGATGTACGATTTCTAAATTGAAAGGGCTTTATTATGGCTGACTATCATCTTAGGTTTTTTAAAATAATTACAACAGTCCACCTGTTTCACATAGCATTTTGTTTGAGATATTTACTCAATTTGCACAACCAACGCGCGATACATAATAGCTGCCGTAGTTACATTGCTCATCTTTTTTTGTAATGATCTCATAAGCTTCATTACAGGTAGTGGTAGAACTGCGATCGCTGTCGTGGGTAAATTGTTCGACTTTGACATTTTTCGGAGGCAAAAGTGATAGTTGCTTTGTATGCGTAACGAATTGGCTCGTCAAAAGAGCTTCGGTCAAGTTATTTTATTATCTGACTTGCACGAAAGTGCATTGGCAAGCATTTTGAATTTTACATACTTCAATTTTCCAAGGAAATTTTGTTCCGCGACAGATTCCAGCTATTCGAAGTGAGTGAGGTATTTTAAGGCCTGAATAGACCACAAAGAGCTCAGAGCTCAAAAGATGCACTCGGAGCTTTGCCAGTGCATACTATAATTAATAAAATAGTTTTTTCAGAGTTTTAAGCTTTCTAGATCGAAACGAAATAAAACGCAAGCGTCCGCTCTTATTGAGTTAAAATAACGCGAAGCTGATAGCACAGTCAAAAGCGTCGCGAACGACATGCTTTGTCTTGTTTAGCAATTTAGAACTGCTGAAGGGTCAGCCTGTTGCCTTTAAACGCAAGTGTTTTACCGACTCTTACAGAAGATGCCATTAATTGACCGTGCAAAGGGTTTACTTGACGAACATAGTCAGCACTGTATAAGTGCATTGAGCGGGCTGGGCTAGAGAAAATCGTTTTTTTAATTATATGAAAACGTTGCGTACGCCAAGCTGAAAAGGCTTTTACTTTACTGATGTTTGGTCGATCCCCTCAGCTACTTACGAAGCTGTAGATAGCTTTAATCTCATCCTCAACATTTTTTAATGGCAGCATAATAGGATTGGTCCTCACGACTTAAAAACTTGCCTCAGGTGGTTGTATTAGCGTCCATTTACGACTGATCTCCTTTAGAGTGTCAAAATACGTGTGGATGAACGCTTAAGGTGCTTAAATCACTTTGTGGCCAAATGGTTGAACGTTGACAATATTTACTACTCTCATTTACTTTTTTTAAAGTGTACTAGTAGACGTTTTAAATGTCGTATCGGGCATGCCCAGCTATCGTAAGAGGTATCTCTGGCTCCCTCATTCGGATCTTATAGTGGCCGTCTATTAATTTCAGTGCTCTGCACAGCGTACACCTAGGCATGTTGTTAAGCAACATGTTCTTCCTTTAAAAAGTGGATGTGCAGGTACAGCACCACTAATCACCATACTATAAGCATAATCTACTCACCTCTTTCCGCTCGATTTTTGAGAGGTGACGAGTGCAAAGGTCTTAATCATCACGTCATGCCATTATTATGAAGGCATCGCTGACCTCACATTGCTCTCGCGACGATGGATTGTATCATAGTACTCCGTGCCAGGAACGAGGTCAATCCATTACCTTACTCCTTTTTCCGATGGGTTTTTACGACAGGGTCTCTATATATCACATTAGGGCTTTCTTTAAATGAAGGATGTACTGATCCTTGGAAGATTTAAAAGTTAATGAGTCAAGGTGCAACACCTGCTGCCTACAAGGCTGATCCTAGGCATCTTCGTCAAGATTAGATTATGCATCTATACTCCGGAATGCCACTCAATGGCTGGTAATGCAGTCAGAAATCAGTAGCTTGGGGGTTTTCGCAATTCAGTAGGTCTTACGCCTCCGACAGAGCCTTAAATCGGGACGTATATAGTTAGGCTGTCCATTATGCCTTCTAGAAAGTCTCATAGTCGATTGAGGGGTTACTCATAGCGATTTAATCGCATTCCTACTTGCTTCTTGTAGAGCTATTTTACCCTACTTGGTGGTATTTGCTATCCGCCTATGGTCCACTTAGTCTTGCAGATTTATGTCATTCTCTTGCAAGACCGAACCTGCGAACCTATGTTACCCGCTTGCGTAACTTTGTTATTTGCAATTGGTTAACCACCCGTGGAACTATGTTATCCACAATTGGAACGCTATCTTTCACGTCTCCGGCAGCTGGTACCGTTAGTGAAATTGAGTATCTGCTAAGTTCACAGACGTCGTCATGTCTACTTTCGAAAGTTTCAGTACCTCCCGTGATCTCGAATCGATACTTGCCCAGGCCCCTCTCAAAGGGGCCGTACACACACAAGGGGTAACAACATGAATTACGACAGCTTTTGTTTAACGTAATGGATCGACTGGCATCGAAAGCCTTGATCCTTTAGTCGATTTTAGGTTGGCATATTTTTTTAACCTTGGCATGCCTTCGGGATCAAGTCACATTTGTCTGCTTTAAGAACAAAACATAACTCTGTGCTGTCAAAATCCTCATATCTCACAGCCAGGTTGATCTTTAATCTAGCAATATCTAGGAGTACGGCAACAATTCACTGCCTTGTGATAATTCGCAATTCGCCATAGTCGTCAAACTCGATGTGATTTGTGTTCCCTCGTACATTTGCGTCCAATCAATAGCTAGTTTCTCCTTTAATAGGCGTCAAGGTTGTAGGAACAAGGACACCTTGCCTTTTTGGCGAATAGCCTTTTCCTGGCTCTGAGAGTTCTGCGTGCAGCCCACCAAAGGTCTTGGGTAGTCACTTCGTCACCTATAAACGCGGATCATGTTTCCTATTGTACCGCAGCGAGTACTGCTTTTCTCGGTAACGCTAATGTATATCGGATTGGACCCGAATTAGCGGGCCAGCCACCGTTACATTTAGCCTGATAGGACAAGGAAGTGTTCATATTAGGCAATTTAAGGAGCAATTTGCCTGTGGCTATTCTTTACAAGAAGCGATTCAAATCGCACCATCCAGCGTTTTGGCCTGCAATCAAAAAGGTTGAGTCCCACCTTGAGGCCGCTCATGATTACAAATACAATAACTAGTTGTGGCAGTAAAGCAAAAAAAGGTTGCAATCTATTTAAAGGTCAGTCATGATTACAAATACCTTGACTAAATGTGGGAGTGAACCCAAAAACAAGGTTGAGTCTACATTGATGCTTCTCATGATGTCAAACCCTTGACTAGTTGTGGAAGTAGAGCCGTAATGATTGACGCCGTCAGTTTTCATAACTCTGAAACATATCGATGAGGTTCATGCCTTCCTTGCTTGTAGACAAGGGAGCGCGAGCACTGGCGAAACTCAAAGCTCGATTGAAGGAGAGCTGTTCGGAAATGGTCCTCATGTGTTGCCAGGACACGAAACATCTCAATGAAGTTAATTCAGGGTGAGTACTAAGCTTTTGATTGATCATCAGGTATAAGAGCGAGAGTGCCACGTGCACCTGGCCATCTCTGACGAAGATTACTTCAGTAGTTCTTCATCTAGAAGAGGAGGCTTCAAGTTTACTTTCTTATACAGGTGGAAGTCTTAAGCTTCCCTGTTTTATAACCCACTTTGGATGCTACAGCTGAGGCTACCTGAGCCTGTGCTGTCTGACCTCTAGAGCATGCCTTTGCTCGTAAAAATCGAACATCATGACGCGTTCCAGCTGTTTGAAAGCGGGGTGATTTAAATGCAGCCGACTCCTCGTGTCTATAAAAGTCAGCAAGTCGTCAGATCGCCACTGCTCCTGCAATAGATGCAAAAGGATGATTCAATCCATACCCGTGCCGGCGTTGGATTAGTTACAAGTGGTATCAGTTGTGACAGATTCAAACTGCATCTTGCTTTAATAGCGTATAAGAAATCTTGAATCTTACGGTGTCAGTCTTTAACGGGTCGTGCTATAAAATGCACTGATTTATTTAACGCACTGTTTATTCTATTTTCATTTTACCTACTTACTGACTTTAGCTTGGAAAAGGTTGGGGTGACGCCCTCCTTCCAAGCGCGGGGGCTAAATGCTCGCGCGCTTCGGGCAGGTGCTCTCGGGCATCTGCAGGTCTCTAACGAGTCTCACCCTCGACGCGACGGTCTCCAGCACCGGGCGCCACCTGGGCTCTTACCAAGTCAGAGATATACAAAATAATGGAAGACCCTCACGACCTCGGTGCTGGCTGCACTGCCCGCCGAACGAGACCCGACGTATGCGGACACCACTCTATGCCGTGGACTAGCCAGACTGAGCCTAGCACGTGCATAACTTGGCAACGCGATAACGTAATACATTACATTACATTATTACTGACTTTAATTCTCAGGTGGCAGATTCATTGTGCAAACCGGTATTTGGGTGTCTGTCATGAACCAGAAATCCAACCACAAAAAATCATATCTACCAGACGACTAGCTAGTCGTAAAATATTGGATCCCTGTATGTTGGTGCATTTAGCGCAGGAGAATCTCAGCCGCAATTTTCGGGTATCACCACATTCAAAGCGTCGACGGACGCACGAGTGCTGGCCAGCAGCTCGAAGGCTTACCATCTCTCTATCAGCATAGCTAAGCTTCATTTTTAGTCGAGTGTAAAACTGGCAATCGCTATTACGATAATGATGTTAAATAAGGAAAATACAATAGATATTCACCTAACGACTGTATGTTTAGTACCGGAAAACGCCAGTAAAAAGATTTATTTGTAAGCTCTTAGCTTTATCTGGTTGGCTTTTGTGAAAAAGATAAAAAATTAAAGGCCCGGACACAAAGCATGTTACGTGCAACTAAGGATGTATGAGCATGCCGTAGTCCTCACATTTATCATTAGCGTCAATAGCATCGCAGATGCGTTCACTGTGCATATACAGGGCGCAAAGCTTCAAAGTAAGAACGCATCTCGTAGTCGGGCCACAAGAGTTGAGCTGGTACCGCTCAAAAGAATGCAAAGTGTCTGATAATTCACAGCTTACGTTGTACAGTAGCGTAGTACTGTTAACAAGCAGGGCGTTCAAGAACTCTGCACAAAAGCCCTTTTCTTGCATTAAGGAGCTCGTCACCAGAGGTGCGGCGGGTGTACATACTGTACCCAGCATTCTTGACCGAATGCAACATGAAACAACAGTCTGCGTTTCTATCAAATTGCCATATTAAAATGCTATGATTCTTGCAAAGAAATGGTCTTGGATCGGCTTCATGCGCGTTTACTGTATCGTTGTGTCGCCGACGACGTCAGGGGTGGTGGTGGCGCCCACCACAAAACGGGATGCGTAGGACGGTACACCAATTGTCATTGACATAGAACCGCCGCAATGCGATACGTGAAGAGCCGGGCTACTCGGAGAGCAGGAATCATTACATAAGACCCGCAGAGCATTAATTTCGTCGTAATGCCAGCATTGCATGGCGCGTTAACACATGTAACCAAGACATGAACAATAGCAAACCCTACCTTCTGCATCTCGCGCTACACTAGAGAAATGATCGAGAGCAAAGGTTAATATCTTTACGCTACATGATCATGTACCAGCCATTGGCCCCGTGGCTCTTCTTTCGTTAAGTTTGTCCAGGCCCTCTGTAATGCAAATGGTCAGGCGAACCCAACGCGACGCGCGTCCAGAACAGATTTCGAATGCCAAATTTTTACGGCGTGGCCATGTTGTTTGACGAAAGGACTGCCATCCTGGTCCGTATTGTCGAATCGACATAGCAGCGTAACAAATATTCATGAATTTTACGATCCTCGGTGACTGCGTAACGTCCTGCAACAAGTCCATGAACTATACTGCCATCAAGCACAGAGCAGTGGCGGTAACTATGGTACTACTGTAGGATAAACTATAAAAATTGCAGGCTTCATGCTTCAGGTGTATGATTGCACGACGTTCGATGGATCGCCACACATCGTGGACGGGCTCGCCACACATCGGGTACGCTGCAAACACGTCTAGCTTTTAATGCCCGACAGCGCTTTGAATTCCACCAATCACCGCCGCGTTGAATTCGCGTGGGAAGCCTTGCCATTGGTTCATCTTACTCCTTTTTTCAAAAAAAGTCTCTTGTCACGTGCGCCAGAAAAAATTCAGGGAGATGGGCTGAGACACGCAAAGGGATCTACCCCGGCTTTGGGCGACACCTGTCGTGCCTTTGCATCGTGGACCGCGTTTCTAAACTAATCGGTTACCGGGCAAGATTGAGCAGTGTATTGATAGATGACATACAAAGTGGGTGCAGCTATCTTTAAGTGGCTTGGTACACGCGCTGCATGAAGCCCGCTGCCTGGTTCTAACTGCCATATCAGTTTGACACGTGTCTCAAGAGAAAAGCCAGCAATGGAAGTGACTCACACAGTCGACGTTGCGATTGGAACATAATTAGAGATTGACCCGCTGCTGCTCCCCTAGCCCCGCGGCTGCCCTTTCTTTCCCGTCTGTGCATAGCCAGCAGCAGATGCGAGGGGGAGGCTGCTGTGGTCGTCCTGCGCTTATTACCATTCCTACCAGGCCGTTAGTACTCCACTCGCCTCGCTCGTCTTCGTCTTTGCGGTGCCTGTCTCCGAAACTGGAAGTATTTTTTCTGCCGGAGCAGATCAGTTAGTTTTATGGCCTCCACGTCCACATCTTCGGTGTCCCAGTCCCTATCCACCCGCAACGCGGTCATGCAGCCGCAAGATGCCAGTGCCACTGCTCTCGATGCCTCGCACGCTTTCAACTACGACCCGGTTTCGTACCAACGGTATGCTCAAGAGCGCGCGATGCACGACCCAACAGGGCTGAAATCCATGGCTGTCAGCGGCTCGGCCAACCCTAGTAACGGACTGAAGGAGCACACTTCCCCTAATGACTTGCGGGCTAAGCCCAAGCCATTGTCCGCCGATACGTCCCCCACTAGCGTCACTAAGATGCAGCCTCAAGCTTCTTTAGCGTCAACATCCACTGCCTCGACCTCTAGCTCGGTCGTCAAAATCTCAACTGCGTCAGCTCGAAACGATTCGCTGAAATCTAATCGTCTCTGCACTATGCCTGGCTGTACAAAGCGAGTGCGTTCCAAGGGTCTCTGCAAGGCTCATGGAGGTGGTCGCCGCTGCATGGTTGACGGGTGCGAGCGCAGCAGTCAGGGCCAGGGCCTTTGCATTCGCCATGGCGGCGGTAAGCGCTGCACCCAGCCTGGTTGCACGAAGGCGTCTCAATCGAATGGGTTGTGCAAAGCGCACGGTGGTGGCTTGCGCTGCCAAAGTTCTGGGTGCACCAAAAGCAGCCAGGGTGGCGGCTTTTGCCGTGCGCATGGCGGTGGCCAACGGTGCGAGAAAGAAGGTTGCAACAAGGGCGCACAGCGTGGTGGGTTTTGCGCTGGCCACGGCGGTAGTCGCTTTTGTCAGCACCCAGACTGCACCAAGAACGACCGCGGTGGGGGATTCTGTGCAGAGCATGGTGGTGGCAAACGTTGTGACCATCCTGGATGCAACAAGCCCGCGCGGAAGAAAGGCAAATGCTCTTACCATGCTAATGCCGCCAAGGGCAAATTGCCAAAAGACCAGCTTGCCACGGCTGTCTCTTTGCCTCAGCACATGATGGATATGCGACAGATTACTACGCCGACGTTTGCAATGGGCGTCAAAGATCTGCGAGAATCGCACGGCCAGGTCGACGCGCAGCGCGCTGCTTACGTGCACCAGCAGCGCGTAGAAATGGACATGCGCTACAAAGGCTATGATGCACCCAGCAACGCCGGCCAGTACCTGCAAATTCACGCGGACCAGCGATCATATGAGCCTATTAGTCTGCAGGCTAACGGCCCTACTCGTTATAATGTCTCTGTGGACAACAGTGCTCTTCCCCCCGTCTCCGGCGGTATGTACAAATCTGCCGGTGCTATGGACCGTCAAGTTTACGCCTCGCGCGCTGCTCCTGAGCACATGAAAAATATATATAATCAACATTGGACCACAAAGCCAGAAATGCCACATCACCACCCGGACGGGAGGGTCGACTATTTTGAAGTGAGCAAGGAGCAGCAGCATCATCATTCGCAACAGTCTGGTCACCACTTGCCGTATCCCGCCCAACCGTCGCAATACCACCACCACCTTAGCCCAGCAGATTCTGCTGCCGCAGCTGCAGCGTACGGTCAACAGCAAGCGTCGCGGGGATTCTATAGTCAGCATCCTCCGCCGTCTTCTGCATCTGGTGAACCGTCAACGTCCCAACAGCAATCAAACATGATGTATTACTCCGCGAACGGATTCCAGCCCCACCAAATCCACAGCATCCAGCAGCAACAACAACAGCAGCAACAGATGCAGATGTTATAAAGCTTAGCATTTTCCAGTGCAGTCGTTGAACGAGTCTGCTTCTATGCACGTCGCGCTCACTGAGATGAATTTCAAGAATCAAGCGCAAGCGCAAGCGATGTAGTGACCCGACTGCACTGTTGTAATAGAGATAGAACCATCCCGCTATGAATCGGCAGCGTAGTGTGTTGTATGCTGTTGGTCTCGGCACAAAGCCTACCTCCCGTGTCAGTTTTGATCAGCTTAAAAACTGTTTAAGCTCACGCAACATCCACATGAGCATGTTTAAATTTTTAAGTCAACTTTCTTCTTACAACGTATCTTGACGCGCCTGAGCTTATGTTCAGTGGCGCGCCTTATACTTGGCACCGCCTTCCCCTTTTCTTGCTCGTGACCCGACTCTTTCGGTGAAGGGCAAAGCCAACGAGTGCAGCGCCTAATTATAAGGCTAAGATTACAGTCGAGACAGCTACGCTACATTTCTTATCTACACCATGTCTGAATTCTGGGTGAACCATACCCTACGAGCTACTTCGACTTAAGCGTTGGAATTGCAATAGTCCGGCCTCGTCATCCTCGAAATTAAAACCACTTTCGTGCTGCCGTCAAGCAGAAAAGCTTCGTCGTCGAGGAACGACGACCGCAAGACGTCTTCTACCAGGGCTCTCGGCAGCAGTGGGGCCACGAACATCTTCAATCTTAGCGTTGCGAGCCGCGCCACCTCGAGTCGACTGCAGCTTGGCCTGTAGATAGGTGCCCATGGCTGACGTGGGCAAATGCAGCAGTCCAGGAAATGAGACGCGCGGCGACCCGGTGGCCTCCTGACTGTCGTTCAAAGCCACATCGAAACATTTTTTGCCGGCGTAATAAAGTCGATAGCATTCGACGAGTTCGTGCTCCATGCCAGCGTAAGTTTCAAGCAAATGCGTGGCAGACGATTCGTTTCCCGGTTCGTACACGCGTAGCAGACGCTCCAACTTTGTGCGGTAGTTGCCTGCGTACCGCTGATTGCCCGTGCCTTGGTTCATACTGTGCGACTTCAGTGGATATAGGAATTTTCGAAGAAATCTTAATGAAAGCTTCTATGAAGCTACTATTAGTGCGCAATTCTAATTTGTGCGTTTTCGAATTTTTTTCTTCGATTAGAAAGCTTAAACCATAAGGATGCGGCATCTAAAGCAGCTTGAAGCCGCTTCTCATGACTGTACCGCTACATTTGCACGTGATGCGCAATTTGGCCTGGTTTGAGCTTCGTTAAGAAGTGTCTGGAAACAACTGATCAGCGAGGCGATGCCAGTTCGCAAGCCTTCGTCTCGCGTAGGAGGAATTGGCTGTGTCACATGAGCAAAGTCGATTAGTCGAATGTCGGCCCCGAAATTTTCTGCCTCAGTGCCACCGTCCCGAATCGACTTTTCGCCGTCGTAAAGGAAGAGAAATGAGCTTGCAATGAATCGAGTTTCTCGCTGCTCGTCAAACCACTTTCGCAGCTGGTCTAGGCGACGCAAGAACTAAACTTTTCAGCAAAATTAATCAGACACAGTATCACTTGTTTCCTATACTACATAATGCAGATATTCGTACAAACTTACCGCCTTCAGCAGCACAATTGTCTTAGTTGTGTCATTCGCCGGTAAATAACATCCGAATGCTTGAGCGAGATGGTCGACAGAAGAAATTCCGCGGCCAAAGTATTTGTCATACACTCTGTAGGTCTTCTTCTCTTGGTCAAATACCTTGATGCCCTGAATGCGAAGCCCCACCGTCTCCTGCATCGGGGATTTGGATTTCTCGTGCGCGATCTTTTCAGCCGGTGCGTCCTCTTCGTAGGATCTTGTTCCCATCTTGACATCCATGATGCACGGCCGCGTCCTTCCCCACGTGAGATCTTCTAGCATCAAGTGTTCTGCCGTCACTACTCGTTATCACTTCGTCATTTCACTCACAATGCATTTGTCTTCTTACGTCTGGGGTGCACTTCATCCTCGCCATGCGTCACCTCAGATACAGTAATTGTACCAAAGTATTTCGGCAAAAACTTTTGCAGTCCTGCAAATTCCAGTGAGCCCGACTTCGACACGAACACGCGCTCGTAGAAGTCGTGCTCGCGCATTCCTCGCCCTTTGCTTTGAAAAGGCTTTAAGATACGTCCATTGTGGGCCTTTAGACCTGTTTTCCGTAGCAATAAGAAGGAGCTTAGCTCACGTATTATTTACCATAGAACGACTAGCATCACTACACGTCTTGGGAGTGGCATGACCGCCCACTTGGTGTGCCATCTCGGTGAAGCCCTCTAGGTCCGACATTTGTACTTTAGTGCTGCTCTTCGCGGTATCTAGGCCGACACACAATTTATGCCTTTATTATCTTTTAAATAGCTGACAAAAAATGTACGAGCGTATTTCGTAACTTCGCATCACGATCAATTTGTTTGAGTAGCAATCGGAAGCTCATTAGAGAAGACTGAGGCTGTCGCGAGCACTACTCGCATTAAACCGTTATCAAATTAAAGGTTTGACACCTCAAAGAGCCAGCTAATTGCTGTCCAAATGTAATTGTGCATGGCAAGCTCAATGTCACTTTGAAGCTCTCTTTTATTTCGTTTCGCCTCTGGTCTGCAGCTAAATTGCAATTTGTGCCCAATTGGCGGATGAGCTGTCGTGCAGGGACGTAGTGAAAGGCAGTAAGTAGTACACATATACAGTGCAAGCAAATTACTCTTCAACCAATTTCTGCAAAAGCGCGAACGTTTGCAAACGTTGTTGACAATCAGTGCGCTGTTGTCCATGAAGTTTCTATGTTGCCAATTGTTCTAGCTCAACTTTGCTGATAAACTTAAGCGCTCTGATCAGCTCGTATCTCAATACTTTCACTTGTTTGGCCTTCAAGACCACACAATTTTAGTCAATGTTGTCACCCCCTTTAGTACATCGCAATGCGGAAGGAACTCAATAACTGAAGAATGTGATACATTCGTTAAAGCAAAACACAAATCAAAGCAGAAAAGAACTCGTCAGCCTACAACGCATTTCGCGCCCGCGACATTTAAGACATCTTCAATTGATTACTCGATCTCCATAAGCTTGCCCAAGCTCTGCCGACTTTTTTCAAACGCCTGGACGATCGGATCGTCCTTTCGGGTGCCCAAGTAGACCGAAGCCGAGTCGCACAAAGTGATGGCATGGCACGCTTCACTAGGACTTTTCCCTTCGCGCATGAGCGACACCAGCTCATCGAACTTGGAGGTAAGCGCGTCGCAGCGAACAAAAGGAGGTAGCACGGTACAGATGGTTTCGAGCGTCACCTTTGCCTCACGCAAAATATTATCGTCGTTCTTTGCGCGCTTTAAAAGATCGGCAGCGTACTCACAGAACAGGCAACTTACAGACATTGAAGTCGGCTTTTTCTCCACCGCCGCAGGTTCACAATTCGCAATACGCGCACAGACGGCATCCACATCTTCGTCCCTTTTCAGCGAATCAATGATCATGTCCTTGTGCTTCATAAGCAGCTTGCACTATTTCACAAAATCGTCATTAAAAAAATCATTTCATATAAACAGCGGCGACACGCAATTCTTACATCGAGCGACTCGGGGATCAAACGGCAAATTGAGTTGATCTCAATTTTAAAGGTAGCCAAGCTATCCGGACGTGCAATCAAAGATGCGAGTAACAGCGTGTTCTGTCGGCAAGTCGTGCACTTTGAAGGCAAGAAGTCTTTGCCAGTGAAGTCAAGTACATCGAACGCCGAATATCTCGAAGAATCCGTGAGAGCGCACAGCTTCGACACCTGGCAAATTTCTTCAGGTTCTTTTCCAGCTTGCAGATCGGACACAGCAGCATTCAACACTTTAAGATTGGCGTGGCACTAAAATACATGCAAAGCATAATCAGACGTCAAGCAACTTCAATACAAAGTTTGCTACGTATGTTGCGTACCGCGTCGTCAGCAGGAAGCAACTGGCACATGATCCCTGCAGCTTCACGCATTTCCTTAACTTCCTCGGGTTTTATAGCAAGTGCATGCTTTAGCACCGCCATTAGACCGCTGCACATTGCGCACGTGTTGCTATCCTCTTTATCGTTTTTAGTGACGGGCAAAGACAATTTAGCCTTGGCAGGGACGGGATCCTCCTGACAAAACATTAGGTCAAAACACACGTCGTTCTCGTGAACGCCCTTCTGAAATGAATAAACAATCGTGTCCAATTGCTTTAGAAACGAGTGACACTACAAACGCGTAGAAACATCAGTAGATACAACTAAGAAACGGTACTCGAATTTCATTTACCTGGTTGTCGTTCGAAAGCTTGTCGCACATGATGTTAGCTACTTCGCGGATAAGTGCAGTCGCATTCGGGTCCCGTTCCATCCTTCTTTTAATAAGTGCTCCCAATTCCGTGCAGAACGTGCACCCATCAGTGGATACTGCAAATGTATCCATCACCGTTTGTGTCAGCACAAGGTCTGAGGCTAATACGTCGCTGCTCAAGTTTTCCGGCGCTAGTGCAGCGCAAAATTTTAGCTCTGTACAAATAGCCTTGGAACTCATGCCCTTAGTGATTGCATCAATGACAAAATCAAACTCTTTCATGTAAACGTGGCATGGGTTATCCGAGCCCAGCATATCGCAGATCATGTCAGCGTATAAACGAATTTCACGAATGTCAGTGCCATACTGCTGAAGAGCAACCTTCATAACTGTGGTAGCAAATTGGCAATACGTGCACTGAGTTGCGTTTCCAATCGGCAACTGCGACGCCTCAATCGCGCCTTTCATTTCAAAGGCAACGGATGGCGCAACATTGTCCCAGCGCTTCTTCTCGTCGCAAACATCAAGGAGCTCGCAGGCCTTGAATGGGCGCACGCCCAATTTATCTGTATACGCAATATTGTCAAAGTTCATGTCAACAAACGCGCAATTGTATCGCGAGGGTACAAGTTGACATATGTTCGATAAAATGGCCTTGACAATCGGCAACTTTTCCGGTGATGCAAGATTGACGTGGTGAATTACCGTAGCAACACGCGAGCAGAACAGGCAGCCGTCATGAGGCAGATAGGCATCACCATTCACCAAGGCCGGCTCAGTACGGTCTTTGATTTCCACTGTCTCCATCAATCCACGAGGATTTGTATCAAAATCAGAAGGTCGGTCAGCAACTTCAACCGAGCAGTACTTAAGCGTCTTACAAATGGCACGAGGGTGCACTCCCTTTTCCAAAGAATCAATAATAATGTCCAGCTCATTCACGTACTGATGGCACGGGCTGTCGTCTCCCAACATGCCACAAATCATGTCAGCATAGTCGCGAACCTGGTCAATTTGGTCAGGAGTCTCTTGCAAGATGACCTCCAAAACAGTTGTAGCTGCGTCACAATACACACACGACTTGTCATTTCCCACTACCTGACTCGACGGGAGAAAGTCATAAAGCAGATCTTGCGGACAGAAACTGGAATTAGCGCAGACATCATGCGGGAGCTGGCCTAGCTGCACCAGCTCCACCATGCGGTCAAAGCTCGCTTCAACCTCGACGCACTTGGATTGTGACGTAGCCGTTGCGCATACCATTCCCAACACTGGCTTTACCATATGCAACTGCTCGGGAATTACTTCGTTGACATGGTAAACAACGCCAGCGACGTGACTACAAAATGCGCACGACGATTCGTTCTCCGCGGAGGCAGTCACCACTGAGGTTTTGTCCTCAACAACTTGGTTCTCGTCAATAGAAGACATCAAAGTAGAGTCCCTGTCCAAGCACATAGAAATCCGAGTGCAAATTACAAGTGGTTCAGTGTCGTGCTTCAGCCAGTCAACAATGTCATCAAAGTTCTTCAAGAACGTGTGGCACTTCGAGTCAGCAGACATGGCGTCACAGAGATCCCCAATGATGGCCCGTACTTCTTGTACTTGCTGTACTTCCTGGGCCATTGCCTGGCTAACCATCTGCACAAATCTCTCGCACAACTTACACGACAAAGTATCGGCTTTCTTCAAGTCCGATACGATCGGAACGAGTTCGCACACTTCGTCGTCCGTCTTGCCCTTCGACACCAACTCTTTGATCGTATCCTTCGAGTCTAGAATGGTAGTACACTGCAATCACAGAAAACATACTCTCAGTTATGACCCATTGCACACGAAACCATATCTTTGTACCTGCTGGACCAAGTCGGCACGCTTAAGATCATCGCACGACGCTTCGCCCCACACCCGCAGTGAGATCATGTCAACGACTGGGCGGAAGAGCAGAGATAGCGTCTCCGTCTCAGTTTGAAGCTGATCCTGCTCGTGGATCGTTTGCAGCGCCTTCATGCATGCGCGCTTCCGCTCCACCGTCAAATCTTTCACCTTGACATCGTCCTCGATCACAACAACACGCACAACGTCGTCGTGGGACACGTCAGTGCTGAAAAAGCGCTGCAGCATAACCTCAGCCTTCTGGACTTGTTCGTTCAACGCGGCCATGACGGCCGAGCCAAAGTTCCCGCCCTCTTCCTTCAGCTCGTTCTGAAGCGGTAAATCGGCCTCGACTGGATCTTGCATGCTGACCCCAGCACTTACGATCGCAGACGCAACCACCACATTCAGCAGTAGAGCGCGCATTCTTTCGAGTGGATTCTTCTCTTGATTCGATGCTCACAACGAGAGCTTTGAAAGTGACCAACGGTCGATCTGTCCTTGTCTCCCCTTTCCCAGCAGCTTTTTTTCCATAGAATAATCTATCTCCCACAATTTAAATTACAGCGGGAGCTACTTTTTAGCTCCTTTCATCCAAAGTTTATATCAGTCTTTTTCTTAAAAGTTCGCAGCTCCGAACGCTTTTTGGCAACATAAGTGGAATCTTTCTGACGCTTGTCACTAAAACATTCTTTTTTTTTTTTTTTAAAGCTCTCAGGCTCATGGCGGCTAGCAGCAAGCACCCGACAGATTCAATGGTCTGGTGTACCCCATTTTCGTGTAAATGAACGTCTATTAATCACCGACCTGGTGGGAGCTCATTACATAAATTCGACATTTTATGCTTGCTGGCTTGCCTACAACTTGAAGTTAGATGGTCTGCTTACACAATTTAATCAGAGAGGGATTAGTGCTATTAATTTCCGCCAGTAGCAGAAAAAAACCATCTCTTATTATTATGCTCCAATGGTACCAAAGTCACCAAATGTTATAAAACTCGCGGAAAACCAGCACTTTAACCTCATATAACTGAATCAGTATCACTGAGTCGAACTTTGAATCTCGTTATCCTTTATAAAAGACTCAATTAAACCGACTTGAGTTGTGGCTTGAGCTAATAACCGAGCATATACAAATTCTACACAAACGTCTTGGCAAATGAGCCTAAGCGCTTGTTTTAAAGTGAATATGAAGTTTGCTTTGCGGACGTTTAAAGTGCGAGCACTTTCACACCCCCAAAATACGACAAAGAGGTAGTGTAAACCTTACAAAAACGTCTTCTACGCTAATTCCACTTGCAGCATTATCTATAGATAATTTGTAGGTGTTCGAATGATTATTCAAACTTCGGTGAAGCGGTATTAAGCGCCACTTCATACAAATTAGCTTGGCGCCTGCAAGAGTGCCTTTAAGACATCTGTATCATACCAAAGCTAACATTAAAGGGTGAAAAGTGCTTGCTAGCCACTCCCGAGAGCTCTTCTCACTGAGATTCTTTGAGAGGAAATGTAGCTGCTTAAGCCCATAGATATATGTGCTTGTACGTCAACTTAGTCCTGACGACAGCATTTGACTTAGCAGTCATCGCCGGCAGGTTGACCGGCACCGGCAACCACGCCAATTTTCACATTGTTTTAAAACACGTACGCAATTATCCTATCGTTGTGAAGTTGGTAAACTGTAAGGTCTTTCATTCGCAAATACTTGCTACCTTCAAGCCAATCATGTATATAAGCTATTCAAGATTGGCTCATCACTCGAGCGCAATGTTCTCACCAATCGGGCGCAATCGTATGAAAACGTCTGTCCATGCGCCTGTCCATGACGTCACTGTTGCGAGTTATGCATTGATAAAAAAAATTATGACCCCCTCGGACTTAACTTCAAGTCCGCCTAATGCGAAACATGCTGTATCTCTTTATCTGATTTTTACGTAATCTTGTGCACTAGATAATTTTGCCATTTGACAAGCCATTCACGTCTGTGTTGCACCTAGCAAATCTCTGGTAGTTTCTCCATGATGAACGCCTTTTCACCATTATCTCCATCGATAAAATTTGGTGCGGCTTTCGACGTGTGTAGTGTCTTAAACTTGTCTGGACTTGGCGTATAACGCGTCAATAACTCGACATTAAACGTCGGATGTAGTGGTGACAAGTTCGCAGGCAGTTTCAGCAAATCAACCTCGCGTCGCTTCTTGTCGTAACACTGCTTCTGTCGATTGGCAAGCAAGCTTTTTCGTGCAAATTAAAGCAAAATCTTGCGTTCATCCACAAACGTCTTGGCAAATTTAAACAACAAACTTCTTTTGTTGAGCTTGAAAACCCGTCCTGCGTTATCGAACTTAGTTGTCTCCCTAAGTCGATCGCAAATGGCGATAACTTTGTTGCGGTACTGACAGGTGATGCATGTGCATACTGAATGGTACTTAAATGGTTTGCCCAGTCATTGCCAAGAAACGAAACCTTACAGCGCAATGCTCCTTCTAGAACAAGATTTTGTTGCTTTGTTTAGCCATATCTTTGAACTTGATGAAATTTTGTCACACTAAACTTAGATCCCATTCGATTCATCAGCGATTTCCAATAATTTGAAGCGAGTTTTACGTCTCCGTCACTGATGACAACTTGAACAATTCGTGGTGTCGTACGACTCCGTTGAAAAAAGATCTAGCGACGTTTTTAGCATCAGCTTTGGTGATTACTTTGCGCGCTTTAACAACATGTCTACGACGTCGAGGTAGCGTCGTATTCATTTGGAACTGGCAATTTCACGACAAAGCTCAGTCAAACAACTATCTAACATTTGTTGAAGCTGGGATCGGCATCAGTTCTTCGTACTTCGGTGAGATTGCTTGATTTCCGTCGTATACATGTTTTTATTAAAAAGCGTACTCCCGAACGTCTTTTCTTAAAATTGGCAAGTAATTCCATATCAAAACTTTAACCAGTGTGCGCTGAATCCCAGAATGAGCAGCCACTGGTCCGTCATGTTGCTCACTGATTATACTCATGCGCAACTTGCTATTTTCTCGGTACACAGAATTGCTTGACGTTTTAGTCCGCTTGGAAATAAAGCAGCTCTTCTATATTTACAATCTTAGGGTATTCTTTTGTTTTTGCCATTCCAAGACACTAAAAATTGGATCCATTACGAAGCCTTATTTAAACAAGGTTTTTTTGGCTTTGCATTCAAATGCGTGCTGACGAGTACAATTCGACACTGTGCACTTGATTCATGATGGAGTTTCAAAATTGACGCAATTCGGTAGGTCTTTCCCGGAAAGTCCGCGTCGTCGAGAAGTACGTAAGCCACGATATCATGTAAGTCACCCAACTTTGATGCCATACGATAGTGACGTCTTGTTATAATACCAATGTGAAAAACACATTGTTGCAATAGCGACAGATATTTCGCACCCGCACCACAATTCGCCGGCGGGGATAACGCAATCGCTACAACGCTCTGCACACTTCACAAATGATAAAGCACAAATCAAACTTATAGAAGGGCGTAAGAAATTGCGCCGATTTTGGTAAGCCTTTAGGTGGTGCAACAATCATCGACATGTAGAATTATCTGTGTAAACGCCGAATGGTCTACCATGGAAACAGTGTCGCCATTTTTTTAGCGCCAACTTAATGGCAAGAAACCTTTTTTTGTGCGATGGCCAATTTTCTTGTGTGGCCCAAGTTTTTCGAGTTAGATGCAATCAAATGATCGTCTTCTCCAAAACGTTGAGGTTGCAAGCGACCCATACAATGATCAGATGCATCCGTGGTGACTAAGATATCAACTGAAGAAATCGAACAACTTTAAAACTAAAGCTTATCGTAAAGCCAACCTTAACCGTAATAAAGCATTCTTTTATTTCTGACCCCAGCACCATTTGACATGTTGCATGGCTTAATTACTCAATAATAATGCATACGATAATACTCATCGAGTTAAGGAAGCTAAGTAGCTTTTTGAATTAGCCGTGGTGAGGCTATCCTTTTGATCGCGTGTGTTTTTTATCACTAGACAATCCGGCACCAAATACAGTGTGTGTTCCGGAGAGTCAACGGACGGCAATCCAAACATGCACTACTCACGTTGAGCGTATAGACGTTGCTCGCATAGAACTCCACAAATTTGTCTCAAATGGTTGATGGGATCAATTTGCGTCTTGGAAAAAAGGCAAATGTCTTATAGACGACGACAACAATGACCTTGTCGAACACGGATCGCATAAGACGTGACCAATTACCAGGCATTCCGGCTAAGAGCATGGGGTCACACACCATTGATACGTCTTTCTGTATGCAAAGGTCGCACATTGTCGCGAATCACTCGCAACAAGCGTTTGATGTCAGCCTCGAGCCAATTTAATGACAATGAAAACTAAGCATTCTTGCATTTTGTTAAAAGATTTATCCATGAGCGGAACGGGAATCTGTGGAGACCGCGTATGACTATTCACGTAACGTTAAACAATTACCCAGCCATTTACAGTCTTGAAGATACCCAAGCTTAGTCATTACGAACGCTTTGGGAACGTTATTTTCGTTCAGGGTACACCAAACATATTCGATACATATGGCGAATTCGACGCTTTAATTTATCCTGTTCACATATCTTCCTTAACAGCATCTTCTCGTGTATCTTGGTTCGTCATCGACAAGCGATATATTCCATTGGCTTTGCGCCAATTTTTATATGAAACTCGAAGTCTACTGAGCGCTCTGGAGGTAATTCATGTGGAAGTATGTTTGAAGCACATCGGAGAATTCTATTACACCGATTGAGCAAACTCAGTTACCGCCTTTGCATCTACTGCACATATCTTCATCTCAAACGCCTCCTTGTGTACTTTCTTCTTCATTTGTCAAGCAGATTTATCTCTTTCACTAAAACGTTTATCATCGCGTTCGCCACAGGCGCCGCTGTCATATTCGTGCTTGTTGAAATAAGGCGATCTCGTTCATATATACACTTGGCTGGAGCTCATAGTGCAACGGTCTTCCTAGATTGACGTCATGGCTCTCACTTTTCTTATTTCACTTTGAAGTTAAACAGTTATCCTGCCATGGTCACATCCGCTTGCATTTTCTTTACTTGCTAATTTTGCAGATTACCGTCAAACGCCTCTAGTTGCACATTTCTCGTTCCGAGAACCTTTGTTTCAATTCCTGGTCGAATTAAATTCGCATTCGACCTCGATGAGCACTTAATTTTACTTCCCTTTAATTTATTTTAGTTTTCTGGTCCGATCACTGTCTTTATCCTTTTGATTCTTCTTCGTGGCCATGTCGTCATTTCATCGAACAAATCTGCTTCATCATCGCTTGCTTCTCCTTCTTCCACGATGACAATCGGACGTCGCTGTCTGCGTCTTAGATCTTCTTGTCTTTCTGATCTGCACACCTGTCATGAGAGTCCAAAAATTCTTTCATTGCACTCCACTCTGCTAAATCTTTGCACAATTTTGACTTTCATAGGTGCAGGATCTGCTCGCTTGCTGTAGTCATTGCGTGGATAGCTTGGATTGGCTCTTCATAATGCCTCAATTATCCTCGGGCTTGCCGCTGGTATGCGCAATCATTTTTTCTTGCCACAAAAATTCTACACTCAATCTTCACAGCAATTTTTTTTGGATTCTTTTCTGGTGCGTTACCGCAATCCTTTCCGAAAGAAGATGACCTTGTCAACTTCCCTGGTATCTCGCACTTGCACCATTAATTGGCGATGTCGTGAAATGTAATTTGCAAAACCACGGCAAATGCGCTGCTGTAATACATTAAATTGATCTTGCAGGCGTTGTTGCACACCACCGGAACAAATCAACAATGCAACGCAACGAAATTCTTCTCAACAGCCCCGAAGAGAAGCTGTCGTGTTGTTTATCGTTGCGCTGTAATGCCGCGAAGTTTACTGCATAACGCCACCAATGTCCTCGGAGATAGTTACTTCGACTATCATGCCACAGCTTTCGCCTCAATTTACTGACCCTCTTGCTTGTGAAACAGCTACGCAGGTTTCTTGATACGACCGCTGTACGCTGGCAACTTCAAACCTTCACACTCGAACTTCGTTCTTGGCTGCTCTCGCTGCACGCTGTCTAGCATCTCTTGCAGCCGTGCCAGCTGTGCGATCGTTTGCTGCATCAATTGTGTTGATAAAGGTCTTTTGAGCGGAAGATGGCAAAATGCAAAGTGAACATATTAATCAAGTCCTTGGTTCGCAACTACATGCTACCTCTTATCCAATAATTTATCTAAGCCAATCAGAACGACTTACTTTTTGGGCGCAATCATCTTCCCATCCCAAAACCGATCCTATGCCCATCTTCAATCCGCTCCTCCAAGCAGTCATCAACTACTTACAAAGTTCGATACTTACCGATATGTTATCGCTGGTCGAGGCGTTTCTTCACCAGCATCTTCGACAACATAAACAACACTCCCACTCGACTTGACAAATTCATTACCTTGAATACCAAATCGACATCGAAGTGAAGCTTATTGCGCAGCAATAATAGGCTTGGTCATGGTTTCGGCTAGCATGTCTTGAGTTGGACAGAACTCTGACAACACTTGATCGTTAACCCTCTCACGCACAAAGTGGTACCGAATGTCGATATGCTTGGTGCGCTTATAGAACTCTGGATTCTTGGACAATGCGATTGAGCCTTGGTTATTTTTAAAAATCTTGATAGGTGCATCGTCATCCATTTCTTTAAGCTCGCACAAGAATACTTTTAGCCATACAGCCTTTTGAGCTACTTTCGATAGGGCCATATACTCTTCCTCAGTTGACGAGAGTACTGCCGTGCGCTGCTTTTTGCATTTTCCAGCTGATACATCCGTTGTTCATGAAAAAGACGTTGCCACTTGTGCTTCGACGCGACTCCATGTCTCCTGCCCAGTCAGCATCTAAAAATCCTTGAATTGCTGAAGCACCATCTTGGAGAACACAAGTTCATGCGTCTGGGTGTCATTCAAGTATCGCAGTACGCGTTTTTAAGCTTGCCAGTGTGTCGGACATGGATCGGCTGCGAACTGGCTCAGCACTCCCACTGCTGCTGCAAGGTCTGGGCGAGTAGCAACAATCGAGTACATGATGCCACCGACAGCACTTCGATACGGCACGTTTTTCATTGTGTCCTCGTGCTTGCATTCACCATTGCACATGTTTTTTTTGTCAGCTTAAATCCTGAATCTTGTGGAGTCTTCACTGGCTTGCAATCTTGCATCCCAAATTTGAACAAAATCGACTTGAGGAACTTGGTTTGCCGCATCGTAACTTGACCTTTAGCGCTATCTTGATTGATCTCCATTCCGAGAAAGAACTTTAGCTCGCCGAAGTCGGTCTTCTCGAACCGCTTGCTCAGCTCTTGTTTCGTAGTTGATAGCAAGATGTCGTCACTGCTCGCAATAATCGAGTCGTCAACGTAGAGCACCACAAAACTCATTGACTCATCACTGCGTCTGCTGTACACGCAGTGCTCTGACTTGATTTTAATAAAATCCATCTTAATCATGAATCCGTCAACCGTTCGGTTCCAAATCCGCAATGACTGCTTCAAACCGTACAGCGAACGCTCAAGCTTGCTCTCATACTTTGGTCGACTTGGGTCAGCGTATCCATCCGGTTGCTGCATTTAGATGTCTTCGTCCAGAGTACCATTAAGAAACGCAGTTTTGACGTCCATTTTGTGAAGCTTGAGATCATACTTGGCAGCCAGGCTTAGCACAATGCGAATTGACGTAAACTTGGCTACTGGTGCAAAAGTCTCCACGTAATCCACACCATACTTCTGCGAGAAATCTTTTGCAATCAGCCGTGTCTTGAACCGCTCAATGTCCCCGTCTTGATTGTCCTTTACACGAAAGACCCAGCGACGACCGATCGATTTTCGTCCATTTTGTATATCATGTCTCGTTTTTTGTCAGAGAGACAATTTCGGAGTCGCAGGCCTCCTTCCACTTGCACGCGTCATCGGATTCCATTGCCGACTTGTACGTCGTCGGCATTTATCTTACTGAATACATGACGCGTGCTTCTTTAAAGACCTCATTTTCTTTGCCTATTGTGGAGGCTGACATTTCTTCAAGCGTCGACCGCTGGTATAATGGCGCGTGTCGCTTGGACTTTGAAGTTTCTGTCACCTTTTCAAGCGACTGGTTTTTTGTGTGCCGTTTAGCTCCGGAATCGTAATCAACGTCGCGTTCTGGCACCTGATCGTCATCAACTTTTAATATCTCATGGCCATTTTCGGTGCATGATTCTGCATCAGCATCAGTAACACTGTGTCGTTTTCTTCATCCACCGGCTCAACAATTTGCTGTACTTGTGCTTTTCTTTGTCAAATTCACTTTCTTGAAATGTGCATTGCGACTCATTAGTATGCGCCCGGTCGAAAGTTTTTTACAAATCGGTATGTGTTTTCATGCTCTAAGTAGCCCAAATTTCGACATAAGATGGCTTGTGCGTCGAATTTGAAACGCTTTTCCTTTGGAATGTGGACACACGCATGACATCTAAACACTTTGGGGCTGGCCGAAAGCGGTTTCTTCGTTGTCCGAAGTTCGTGTGGTGACTTTTTTAATCCAGCCGCACGAGTATGACACCGATTACAGAGAACGTTGCGGCCATTACTGCTTCACCCCAGTAGCTTTTGGACATTCCAGCATGGTCCATCATACATCTAGCACACCCAACCAATGTTCTATTCATGCGCTCAGCTACTTCATTTAACTGAGGAATATACGGTGGCGAAATCTTGAGCACGATTCCTCGATCCGTGCAAAACTAGATCATCTCACCCGACGTGTACTCACCGCCATTGTCACTTCGAAGAGTCTTTACTCGTTTGCCAATCTGCTTTTCAGCAAAGGTAACAAACTCGGCAAACTTGTTTACAACTTCAGATATGGACTTGATAAAGTAGACAACGCAGTAGCGTGACTTGTCATCGATAACAAAATAGCGCTTTCCACTGAACGTTGTAATTTGCATTGGACGGCACACGTCACTATGCACTACTTCAAGAATGTCTTTTGCTCGGTCAAGCGAAGATGTCTGAAAGCGCACACGAGTTTGTTTTCCTAGCGCACACCGGTCACAAAGCTCCCGCTTGCTCACCGATGTCAATGCAATGCCGGTGGCAAGTTTCTTTTTGTCAATTGCATCAAGTCCTTCGAATCCGATATGACCAAGCCGTAGGTGCCAGAGGTCCCCCCACGCAGCCAAACAACTTGGCCACACACACTTCCTCAGGAGCAACCGGAATCATATGCAGCTTGAACAACATTTTTCCTTCACGAGCACCAATTTTCAATTCACTCCCTTTTTTTCGCGAAGCATCCATCGTTGTCGAACATTACAGGACCCACGTCCTTGGTGAATCGACCAAATGGATACAAACTGCGACGCAACTTCGGAATATGCCACATATTAGTGATCCACCCTTTTTCACTCCATTTGATGTCTTTATGGACATAACAACATCTCTACTGCCGATCGCTTGCACGACACCGTTGTCTGCTAGATGCACGTCCACTGGAGTAAAGACTTTGTAGTTTCTCATGAACCTTTTCAAATTTGACATGTGCTGCGTCGCTCCTGAGTCGACCAGCCAAATGTCACTTGACTTGACAGAGCCATCACAATCGCCAACCGAAAACAAGTAGTCATCACTGTCGTCCCCGTTAGCAAAGTTTGCACGCTGCGACCGATGTCTCTTGAAGTCATTGCTCGCTCGCAGTGGGAACACTGCCATCCAATGCCCTTGTTTGCCGCAATTGTGGCACGCACCAGTCTTCTTCACCGGTCGTCCTTTGCGCTTGTTGTCTCGTAACATAAATGCTTGGCCATACACAGTTCCGTCGCCCTCTGCTCCTTACGTTTCATCTCTTCATGCAATAGGCGCGATGTCACAAGCTCCCATGTCAGCGTGTCAAAACGCAACTCCAGCGCCGTGATGAGGAACTGATACGAATCACTCAGACTTCCAATGAGCGTGATAACCAGGTCGTCCTCACCCACTGGAGCGCTCAACTCGTCACACTGCTCAGCAAGCGTCTTAAGCTTGTTGATGTGCTCGAGCACACCGTCGCCATCCTCCATCATCGTCGTGGAGAACCTGCGACGAAGGAAGAGCTTGTTTGCTACGCTCCTCTTCTCGAAGTGTCCCACCAATCTAGACCATGTATCATACGCATCCTTGGCCGAGCAAACCAGCGGCAACTGCGAGTCCTCCATCGCAAGATAGATAACGCTAGTGCCTTTCGGGCCTTACGCTAAAGGTCTACTGGTCCATCGGGTTACTCAGCTGTTCGAGCTTTATCCCCCCGCTCGCAACTTCCCAGAGATCGCGCTCCTTCAACACAATTCGCATCTTGAACTTCTACGTATACAACTTCATTCCGTCGAACTTGTTGATTCGGCTCGTCGAGGGGTTCATGGTGGTGGCGAAGGCGGTGTCAGAGGTGGGGGCGAAGAAGGCAGAGTCTGCAGGGCTTGGGCTCATGAATAAATAAATGTTACTTGAGCGGAAGATGGCAAATTGTAAAGTGAATATATTTATAAGGTCCTTAGTTCGCAACTACATGCTACCTTTAAGCCAATGATTTAGCTAAGCCAATCAGAACAACTTGACATCCGTGCGCAATCATCTTTCCATCCCAAAACCGATCTTATGCCCATCGTGAATCCGCTCCTGCAAGTAGTCATCGACTGATTACAAATACCGTTACTCAACGATATGTTATCGCTGGTCGAGGCGTTTCTTCACCAGCACCTTCGCCAACATAAAAAACAAGTTGCTCATTCGTGTCCGGCTCCATGTTGCGCCAAAATCGAAAGGCAAGTAAATAGAAGAAACTGAAGTGAGGGAGTCTTAACGATTGAGTTCTAGTCAAATTGCTGACTGCTTTACGAAAATCTTGGGTAAAGATTCGTTCAGCTTGCTGTTATAAGACTTTGACTTCGTGTAGATCACTATCCAGCTTGCTTGTCGCCTCTGGGACTAACTCCTTCTGCTTTGACACTTTCTTGCGTAGGATCTCGTTGATACTTTAGCCAACTTGAGACTACTTGCCAGATCCATCGCTGCCTTTTCGGCTCTTGTTTCGCCATCAAAAAGAAACACCTCACCAGCTTTATTTTCGCTTTCTCTTTTCCGCATTCCCGTGCACCTAAGCGAATTACTCAATTTTCATGGTACCCAGAGGTCCTAATTCGATGACAAATAAAAATGGCCAGAAGTGTGGGTAAAATTCTGCGCAGGAGTTCGCCCAAGCCGCTGATGCCAACGATAGTAAAGGACCACATCGTCGTAGCTTGCTATCAACCCACAAGAGGGACTTTAACTTTTTCAGACTCTCTCAAACTACGGGGAACCACAAGACAAGCCCACTGCGAGACCTCACTCGCCATCAACACTAACGGTAAGAGTGAGAGACCAGCCTGAAACTAGAGGACGAAAACCGGACACTGAGTCGATTGTTGATCAGCAAGCGTTACCAGCTGCTGAGAAGCTAATAATTTGCAACGTTAAGATTTTACAAGGTCCTTAGTTTAAATTACTTGCTGCCTCTACGTCAATTATGTATTTAGGTCAATCCGAATGATATACAATCTGGGCGTAATCGTCATACCATCCGGGCTCAAGTATCTTGAGTCCGTCCGTCCATGCTCATGTGAAGAAATAAAGAATTTACTACGCTTTAGGCACTTTACACTACGCGGTGAGTCTTTAAAAGATGATTGGTATAATATATATTGGCCGATACACAAGTTGGAACATACTTTTGGATGACATCAGTAGATAGCTGAGAGTCATCAGTCAGGTTGTAGCAAGAGCTCAGCCGTTAAACTAGCTTCTCAATTTGCTCCGAGCAACAAATACTTCTTCTTCGCTGACTTCGCCTCCCAAGCCTCAGTCAGTAGCCGACCTTTGCCCTCTAGATTTAGCATGAAAGAACAAGATTGAAAGGAGACTTTTACGCGCAAAAAATAGAGTGTGTCTATTTGCACATAATGTCCACTTTTCCGAATTAACCTTTTTTATTATTTATTTCTTATGTTTTTTTTGTGTACCCGCCTTACTTCTACATTCTTAACGATACTTGCCTAAGCTGTATGATCGAGTCACTTTAAATAAATGTTTAAAGTCCCCATGGGCCTTCCAGAACTCAAAATCTAAAAGCACTTAAGAGTTTGAAGTTGGCGATCGATTTAACTTCACACTCTGAACGGCAAGTATAAAATATCTTTAAATACTTGTCGTCTTAAAAATGCAAAAACTACTATCACAATCATGCGCGAGGTACAAACATGGGCAGATGCGATTGCGTCTCTTGACCTGCTAGTCGCACTCAGTGATGACTTTAAGTATAGTCATCGCTGGATTCTTGAAGTAACCTGGCCTTTTTTTGAATGACAAGCTTCATCGAGCCTCTCGTCTATGCATCTCTCGATTCGACACGTCAAATTTACAAATAATATAGAAATACCTGTAGTTGTACGCACAGCATTGTTGAATACGACGATAGAGCGCTCTGCAAAGACATCAGCAATTGGTTTTTGATGATCAGAGCAGTATTTGTCAGGAATGCGGCGGTAAATTGCGGGTCTTTGATCGGACATGTTCTTGGCTGTTTGCACTTTTTAAAGCAGCTACGGTATACCATCTTGCTCAGCCTGTGTGCCGACAATGAAGTCTTGGTTCAAATTAAAGGTAGATGTGTGAAGTGCATTACATTTAAATTGTGCTGTGTTAAGATAGACCGCCAAGAAGCACGAAATGAAGCGTTAAATTTCAGCTTATGAAATGCTGCCGATAGAAAGATCGGGCTCTTTTGGGCAAGGTCTGGCCACCTCGTATTTGCTTTAAGCACATGCCCGGTTTGCTTTCTCAGTTACTTGATGTCCACCACTCCACATACATAAAACATCGGTAGTCCTCGCTACTGTTTCGGTCGTGTATGCTTAGCTCAACTTATTTGATCGACAGGTAGCTAGCCAGTTGCCGGACCGGGAACTGCAGAGGTTATGATGCTCTGATCAGATTAGATTTATGCATCAGTTGAGCAACAACACTTTATATCCTGTGATATGTTCGTCGTTTAGCCTGGCTCAAATTACAATGCCTAAATTACAATAAACCCGACTTGACCAGCTTTTTTGTTATACCGATAGATCCATTCCATTTAGGCTCTCTCACTGAATTAAACGTAATCGCTTGCGGCAAGCACGCTGTTACGGGCTTAAATTAAGATATACTTAGCATGCATGTCAATAGAAGACACAACCCCACGCAAATGATCGATTTACACACTGCAATGCATAAGTTTAGTACTTTTTCCGAAATAGAAAGCTTGGTCTGGGCTACAAAATAATATTGTTCTATGAGATGACTCAAGCGCATTATCTTTATAATTTGTTCTAAGCGTTAGGCCGCCAATTCGAATTTTCTCAAAATTTCTCTTTTTTTCACACACAATGTACTGCGGTATATCTGTTTAGCCCAGTGATCACGATGTGCATGACACATGAACTTACAATGCTGCGAATAATCGTTCATACTGTAGTCTATTTTTTTGAGTACAAGCCGCAGCCAATCGTTTTTCTTCTCGTGAAGGTGGGTATGCAGCTTATAGCCATCCGCAACAGACATAGAACTATATTATATTCGTGATGCCGGACGACAAATCGTTGATAGCATATGCGACGATCGATGTGGCAAACCTAAAAACAATCAATCACAAGCCGATGTTTTTTTCTACGCAAACCTAAGCTGTCCATGATTCGAATCCTTGATATTTACATAAGCATCAATACGCTGCAGTTTAATGTTAAAAAAGAGCTATCAAAAGGCAAAGCGACGAAACACAAGAAGCAAACTGTACGTTATTTAATAGTCATTGTCACAATTTGTGATCCCGGTGTGTGTCACGCTTGTTGTAGGTATTGCAATATAAACCACGTGATTGAAGTGCAGAGCATACCACTGAAATCCTTACAGAAATAATAGCAGTGCATAGTCTTATGAAATGCATATCGGTAAGAACGACTATGCTCGATGAGTAGGATATGTACGTCAAAGTGGTTTTCCTACATCGACAATTTTAAGTGAGAATAAGTTCACATTTTGAGGAGTGAAAGTTTCATTTAGTCTTGACTCTAGAGCCAGTTGTTAGTCTTGGAGTAAGGCAGATCGAATTTGTGGCTCGTATTCCATTTTAGTGTAAAATTAGGGTGAATGCTTTGAGCAAATAATTACGTGGATCTGGTAGCACTTGTAATTAATCCTTTGTGAAGATGAAGCAATGTGCTCAGACGCCCCAAGGCGGGCTGACTTAGCTGAAAGTCTTGTTTAGTCTCAAGGGGGTACAACAACTGGCTGCACAAAGATCCAAAGCGATCAATGAGCATCTGGTTGAGCTCTCCAGCTAATCAAACGCTCTGTATATATTTTATCCGTAAAAGACGAAGCCATCTGCGTCGATGGCGCCTGCGTCGAATTTTAATGTTTTACTCAAATCAAAGTGACGCACGGTAAATGAATGTACTTTTCATTGAAAAGAAGCAGAAGAGCTTCTTTTTCAAGACATATAATTTAAAGAAGTCATGATCTGTGTTTTGTTGCGAATGGAGCAAAATTTTTATTAGCAACGACGTTTGACGGACGAGCACACGTAATGGGCACTCACAGACAATCATACGGCTTTGATTGATCTAGTATGAAGTAAGTAATAACAAAAACAAGGCTTTAAGCTACCCAATTGTATGCACAGTGTGTGGTCACGCTTCCTTGCAGTGTGCGAGGGCAGAACAAATTTGGTGATACATGTCCAGGCGTAACGATCTCTGCTGGATAAGCTGACCAGTGACCCGTTCTCAATAAAGACGGTAGGCAACCTATAAATGGATTGTTATGGGTGCGGCCACGGAAGTTCTTTCTGTGTGCACTTAATTTTGTTGTAAGTTTGTATTTATTTCTAAGTATAGCTTATAGACAGCCACGGTAGGAAAAGGATCCTCAAACAAGAGCCCTCTAGTGTCCATGGATCGATAATGACGAAATTAATCTTTGACCTGCAGTATGCGCAGCAAAATTTAGGATACCAAATCCCACAGCTAACCAGTCGTGGGTATCTCGCGATAAATATCATCAAGCTATTGATGCAAGTCGACCTAAAGCAGAAGAAGTGGCTTTTGTCAAGCCTTAGGGTGAGATTGAAGATCGCGCAAGCGTGGCTTGACGGTAGCTGTGACAACCACAATTTTTTTGGTTGTCTATGGTCTGTACTCGTCAGCCACGAGGCGCTCAATAATAAATTTCGACGCTCCACTGTGAAAGAAGGCCTGCCATACAATAATACTCTAAAAGCTTACTGATGTACCATTATACTTTCGCTTGACGACAGGAACAAAGGTCCCTATACATAGGATCAGGGTGGATCTAGTTGGATGTTCTTTGATTTTGATAGCGTCAAGCGTTGTTTAATCGTAAACCCAAATGCAAGGTATCACCTCATCCTGAATATGGCGCGGAAAGAACACCATGAGCTCTGGCTTGTTTGAAGGCAGAAAACACCCGCTTTGCTTCTTGCAGAGATTTAATAAGTCAAGGTTACGTCTCCGCTAGGATGCAGAGTGCTATTGGTGTGGACATTGCACTAAGTTTTTCAGCGTGTTGGACATTGTACGGGACACTGATGATGTCAAGAAAAAGAGTCTGAGCCCTGAAGTTTATGACGCAATTACTCCTTAAAACCTACATCCACTGTATATCATGAGTGACGTGTTTGTCTACGAGCTAAGACATTATTGGAGACGTACTACTGCGCGTCGAGTAGAATGTAAGGTACTTAGTAGTGTCGCGAAGGAAATTACTTTTCGCAAGTTGTAGATGGCATAGGAAGCTCTCAGTCAAGGTATCAATCGCGAGCCCTGCCGGTTTGCGTAGAATGGCACACTTCCCACTACACAATGCCAGTGCAGAAAAGTACTCGCGGTAGATGATGCAAGGCATCGTCGGTCGTGGGTTAAGTCATCAAGGTCACGGTTCTGGAGTGACGCGTTGTCTACTGAGCACTGCTTGTTGAGGACAGCGCCCACTGCATTCCATGTAAGTTATTCCTCGCTGCAAGCCAAGACATTGAGGCTGAGATTCCATGTGATGTGGTACGCACAACGCTCGTCGTGGACAGCGCCTGTATAGAAACGGTGTGACATATTCGATTTAGATTTGAGGTTCCTGAAACGGTGATATTTTCGAACGCATAGAGCGGCACATGATCTGAATATGAAAAATGGAGCTTTATGTAGATGTCGGTCCCTCAATGCACAATCGCGCCAACAAAACTTTCACACGAATCGTCTCTATAATACAATTGGTCCTGAGACCGTGACGCATGGCGCTCATCGATTAAAACCGACTGTCTCGTCCTAACGCATGTCGGTGAATAATAACAGCGTTCAGCTATATGCCCTTATATGGAGCAGTCAAAGATTGAAAGGATGAAATCGAATCCCAATGTAAATGCTTTAAATATATTAGAATGAATTAAGGCGCTAAGAGAGATATAACGTCGACGGGCTGGACGAGGCACTGGTTCATGACTTGAGAAAAGATCACTCTCTCGTCACTATTGGATAGAGCGGTCTATAAAGGCAATAAAACTCTTTTATTTCTTTTTTTGGTAAAGGAGCGCCAAGACGTGGTCTTGATTTCGGCGTTATGCGTATGTGTTTTCGGCGGGATTCCGATAAGAGGCGTACGAATGAGGTTGGCTTAAGCCCCGAAGTCGACTTACTACGTGACACACCAACGGCTATTACCAAATGAGTAGAGTGACGTGAGATGCTCTTCAATATAGCCATTCGCAGTTAAAAAAATCAGCAGGACAAGCTTACTCGACTGCTGGCGAAACAAGCCTACAAGAGATTTCAGCACTTACTTTTTTTCGCCATGCTTTCAACCAAAACAAAGCGGATAAGCCTCTGGTATTATGCTGAACACTACACCAGCGGTTTAATTCACAAAAAACGCCAACCTAAACGATTTGATCGCAATCCTAGGTGCATGTTTGGGGTTTCTACAAACTATCAAGCTGTCATCTGACGGCATGGTACTCCTACGCTGGTCTGTTACGCGAAACTTGGACACGGTAAGCTTCACTCATGCTTAGGCAATGCTTTCTATATGAGGAAATGTACGTGTGTGTATTCTATGCGGCACATTCAACTTAGGTTGGAGCTTCCGAAAAGCACAGTGGTAATGTCTTTTTAAGCGTTCCTTGGATGTTTTTGATTCAAGTAATTTTTAGTCTTAATGAGGAAGAGTGTAACGGAGTTACACGGTCTGATGTGTGTCACACTATAATAATAAGTCAAGTGGTCCTTCGAACATCGATAACAAGATAGTATTAACTCCAAGGATACCGTCTAATAGGTACTACTTTAGTATGCTATTCCGGAATTGTAGGACACGCCCCATTGATTGACTCGTTAGAAAAGCATCAGCTCACATCTGAAGCTCAAAAGTTACATTAAGTCTTGGGACTAGGACCAACAATTTTCATGACCCCAAGCAAATGCTCGTTTTGGTATATGCAGGGAAGAAAAATAGGAGAATGGACACTAAACACGTACTTATGGCAGCTTCGTTGCACTCAATGTATTTCTTCGATGTCTAGGCTAGCGAAATGGCTGAATAAGATACGATGGTTTTTTTTGGCATGGACTTCATGAATCGGCTGAAAAACCGGTTGGATCTGACCGATGAAGCTCGCAACCAGCTGGTATGACGACGACCACTGTACGAAGAGTGTTATTTATTGTACTCCCTGAGCGCATGCCTACCGATAGATCTGGCCAAGCTATATACGTGCTGCTACATGTAAAGTCGTTTAAAATAGATGAGTTAGTCATGAAGAGCGCTGTTTCCCCCCGTTGGTCGACAAACAAGGTTCAAGAACGTTTAACGCGGCAGTGATAGTCCAATGTGTCGGCACGCACCTCTCTGAAGATGGGTCTGACTAGATCTCGTGCACCATGACGACAAACTTATGTCACTGTAGGAATACATAGACATGCAAACCTATAGAGCCTGGTCATATGAGCCACTACGGCTGGTGTGAGTGAGGTACTTGATCTTTTGAAGAATACATTGCAGAAACAAATGATTATCAGTATTAGCCCAATTAAATCAATCTTTCAATTAAGCAGCATCAATCCTTCTGTCAAGATAGTGCACGATTAATTCGTAAGGGTAGGATAGATCAATATTTGACCGATCTCATCGACATACGATGTCAGTGGGGACGAAGCTGCTAGGTCGAAATGCCGTGTTGAGCAAGTCTGCATCCACGAAGGCGATTCTTTTGGTTAAGATTTGAAAGCCCAGATCACTATTCTGCCTGATTTGAATGCGAGCACTGAAGAGATGGAACGAAAGGATAGTGTGGTCAGAGATTCAATTGCAAGTACTCTAGAGGAAGCTCGAAATTTTCGGCAAATGATCTAAGCTCGGCACCACCTGCTTCCAGAAAAAGGCCACACTTTGTCTTCTGCTGCACAAGAAATTTATTGCGATATAATTACTGAACTTGTCGGACGTGGTCCACCAAGTACACTTAGTAGCTTCGCAGATCTACAAGAAGCTGTCGGACTTGATCAATGATCTTTCGGGAACAATCGTCTAATTGCCACCCCTCTTAAATCGACGCCATTTGTTGTAGTTATAGAAGATAAGGTTGGCATTCAGCTTTAAAGAGTTACGCCTAGTGAACAACCTGACCCTTGAGGTACTCGCTAATGTCATTTATCACCGGCCTGCTAAAAGACTTTAAAAAAGAGCTGTTGTACTGCTCAATAAATGTAGACAACCGGCTCTCGGTGGATCAAATGATTGATATCTTTACACTATTAGTTCTTCGAGCGGTCTCGTATGCCTTTTGGGCTCAAGAATCCGCCACGATCCCACCAGCAGTCCTACCACGCATTATAGGGCAGCTTGAAAATCGTTGCAAGAAACAATAATCTGGATCGCAACATGTCCTCAAGAATGGAAAAGCCGACAACGCCACGGTCCAACCAAAACTCGGTCGACAATCGTACATAAATGCCATCCTGGAGGCTAGACATTAACTTTCAATCGTATATCTAGGACATCCTGGGGATATCTGTGCAAAAAGATAGAAATAGATCGACTTAAAATGGTGTGATAAAGGAGTAACTTGTCAATCAGTGATGTAAACTGCTCCTGAGAATATCGCAAGGTCGAATGCTTAGAACGTCGCAAGTCGAAGTCGAATGCTTAGAACGTCGCAAGTCGAAGTCGAATGAACAAGGAGATCATCCAAAAATTGCCCGGTTTGCCGTTTAAAGAAAGCTGCGATCAAAGCAATCCAGCCTAAACTACGATAGCTCGTTTACTGGAAAATATACAACTTGCACCATCTCTACATGAACTACGCGAGATATAATCCCACGAAATGTCCAAGGTAAGAAAAAGTACGTCAGATCAGGTTGAAATTTTGAAGTGTCAAACAAGAACGTGCTCGCATGTCGTTGAGCATGTTAATACACAAGATCGCGACCACTCCGTTACCGCGACACTTGGATCAGGATCGACCACTCGTCGTTGTAGTCTATGCAAGTGACTGGATAAATCCGGCTCGGCTGATTTATAATCACGACGGCATATTTATGCCAGTAACATGAGCTGCATATCATATGAGTTAATTACAGTGTGATAAATAAGAAGTCTTGGCTTCATTATGGACAATATACGCAATTTTAGCGATCCTGGTCACCCTTTCAAGGCACTGACTCGGCGTTTAATAAAGCTTACTACTGAACCACGGGCCTGCAAAGCAGATTTGGCAGCGGATTTACCCATTTTCGCATAGTGACGGATATCAACGAAGTGTGCTGAAGAAGAAAATATAATTCTGGGAAGAATCGCAGCGAGTATCGCTCCATGGATAAATGTAGGTTGCATCTAAGCATCAATCATCTTAAAAAGAAAGCTTGCCTGCAATCCGTCAAGTTCTCTTTCACATTCTGTTTAAGCTATATAAAAAAATGAGCTTTGACGGATCGGCTCGCGTCAATCGCGCTGATGGTGCGTGAAGTGCAACATTATGAAAATTTTCTGCAAAGAATGTGGATGTAAAACCTTTGCATTTACCTGATCCAATGCTTATGAAACAGTCAGGGTATTTAGTCTACTATAAGTATATGCTTACTGAAATATACATTATGAAATTAAAGCGTTTGATCAGATGCGGTAAATTTAGCGGAGTGGCCTGAAAAATGCGGAGCATCAACTCATTCGAATACTCTGCTTTGACAGCATATGCTAGACAGCAGGAAGTTTGGCCGATACATGAACTTTTACATGCCAAAAGGGAGTACAACTAGGGCGGCGAGTGCAGCGAATTGGGTCAAAATTGAGACTGATTACCCCCCCCCTCGGCTGCCAAATAATCTGGTCTAGAAGGATAATGGTCAGATCCCGCGCATAGCTGCAGAGAATATATCGCGGTCCCGCGATATGATACCCTCAAACTGCTACGACCTGACGTCGATAACCAATTTAGGCGCTGAGCCCAAGACTAAAAGAATGAGTAGGAGTATTTGTGACCGTACGTTAAGTAATTAGCGAGCCTTGTCTGACGGAAGTCATAAGCTTGACCGAACGACGTGATCGCCTCCGATCTACACCTCTTGCTTAAAGAAAGGACGCCTACACAAGGCACAAAGGGCTATACACCACACACATTAGCCGGTATAATCGCCTTCAAATCTGGCGCGCCATCGGATGGGTGCAAGTCTCCCATTTTACATCCTACTAAGACAAATCAGGTTATATCAATAAGTACCATCAAGTCAAGAGCCACTTCGCCGACGGGTAAACAAGGTAGAGGAGCCGTTGCTCTACTCAGTGTTTAACACATTCAATTAATGGGGGCTCGTGTGGCGTAGTGTGCAAGACTAAATCAAGCCATAAATTTGCAAAATTCTTCGCGAAACATTCATGGGAGGAATTGGGCGTGCCGAGACGACTTTGCTCCTTTCGCAACAAATTCCATACAAATGGTCTTCTAAAAGCATATGTGCATATCATGCGAAATGAATTGAAAAATGGGCATCTCTTGCCATGGGTATGGTATTGCATGTCATGACTTCAGAAAGAGTTTCTTGCCCATACAAACCATGAAAGAAGCCTTAACTTTTAGCCAATTGATCTTGATAGCATAACAGCCAATAAAAAAATTGCAGGCCAAACTGCAAGTTTTAATATTTTTTCTCAAACAACACTTTATTACATACACTCCTTTGTTAACTGAGTCACCAAGATCCTCCACTTTTAGCAAGGTGCTGCGTTGCAGGACAATGAAATACAGTATGTAATGTAATGTATTACGTTATCGCGTTGCCAAGGTATGCACGTGCTAGGCTCAGTCTGGCTAGTCCACGGCATAGAGTGGTGTCCGCATACGTCGAGTCTCGTTCGGCGGGCAGTGCATCCAGCACCGAGGTCAAATGGGTCTTCCATTTCTTTCGGTCTTGTGCAAGGGTACGTACCACTTCGAGGTCTTGTGCTGTCCGGAGTCGAAAGCCGGAGCCACGGGAAACAAGGTTGTGGTCGAGTGTCGAGGGGAGCGTGGTGCGGGGACGTCCGCGCCATTTTGCTGCGGTGGAGAAGAAGTAGGCACGCATCTGGAGGTTAGCTGGAATGTCGGGATAGCGGCGAAGTACATGGCCAAACAGGCGCCAGCGAGCTTGTGTAAGTCGTAGTCTCAGCGGCCGCTCATCACAGAGGTCGTAGAGTCTTGCATTCGAAATGGGTCGGGGATAGCGATAGCCAAGAGCGTAGCGAAGCTGGCGGCGATGGAAACTCTCGAGGCCGTGGAGCTCTGACTTGGTAAGAGCCCAGTTGTACAGCAGAATCGGTAGAACGTAGGTGTTGTACAATCGAATGCGTGTCTTGGGTGAGATGAACGTGGGGCGGAGCCAGACGGACCAGAGGCGGTGGAGCGCGAGGGTGGCCAGGGACTTGCGTCGGGATAGATCTTTAATATCGCCGAGAAGTGTTCCGAGCTTCTTAGTGTGGTGCCAGGTTTCTTCTCGGGATCGGGCGTGTCGAGTGGCGCCCGACGGGTTGCAGTGGCGGCGGATTTCGGTGACTTCGGTCTTGGCTTCGTTTTTTTTTTTTCAGGGTTAGAAGGAAGTCATCAATGCGGTGCTCACCTCTATCGTAGATCTTGGTTTCGCGGAGGCCAAGGATATCGACGCGGTAGCGCCGGAGATCTTCGGGGAGTGTTACGTGCTTCTTGCGCTTCGAACCTAGAGAATTCACATTAAAGGAGCCAATCCGGATGCGGTTGGCGCGATTAAGGGCGTGGAAGGGGGTTTGGCCTGGTGCTGGAGACCGTCGCGTCGAGGGTGAGACTCGTTAGAGACCTGCAGATGCCCGAGAGCACCTGCCCGAAGCGCGCGAGCATTAAGCCCCCGCGCTTGGAAGGAGGGCGTCACCCCAACCTTTTCCGAAAAGAAATACAGTATGTGCACTTTTAATCATCACGCGCCGGTATCACGACAAGCTTCTACTTGGCGCCAGATTTTGCACATTTTTTATGAATGCGATGAAGTTGCAAAGATTTAGCAACCGTTAGTTAGCTTAGTACGAAAAGTGAATATAGGTCTTCGACCGACTCTTAAGTGCTTGCCCTTTTTTTGCCCTTGACAATTGTGTAGCCTCCGGAATTCAGACGACGATTATAACTCTAAATATATATATTGCAGAAGCAATGGCCAACCAAAACGCATTTTTTTGTCTTAAAAGTGCACATTCCACGTACAATATATTGTGTTATCATTTTGTTGTGATGCGCTATTAGAGCCACAGGGGCTGGTAGGTTATCCTTTGCCAAAGACCAAATGTTGCATGTAATATATTATTACAAGACAAGAGAGAGCTCAGCGTTTTAATGAAAATATAAAATGTAGATATCATGGTACTGGCACCAGCAACCTGTGTGAGATATTGGAGGAAGGCATACGCATTGTATATTGTATCACGGTGCTCACAAGTGACAGTTTGTCCTTACAGGATAAGTCACCTAAATAATGTTAAAAGCTACCCGCGCATGCTGTGCCAGTTCAAACCTGGTACCCGCCTTTTTACGGTAAATTGCAGCGGTAAATCAATAAATAGCAAAATCATTTGCACTCTCAAAACTAATGCGATTTTTTTCCTATTTAAATAGGAGATGTAATCGTTTCCACGTTGTTTTAGCGCGCTTACAGCGAAAATAAAAAAAATCCACGGCGCACCATGTACACTGGAGCGGCTCGGGAGCGAGGAGACAAGGTGCGGCTTTTGTCTCTCTTCAACATCTACCTTTCTAACCTCGTCTTTGCTCTCTTTCACTGCTATCTCAATCTGCCGCCATCCACAGAAACGGCAGCGTCGGGCGCCTCTACCAAACGAAGTGTGGATTGAGGCCATTTTAAATAACGGTAAGAAGACAGAAACTTGCCCTTCTGCATCAACAGCAATGGGTAGTGGGGTAGCCGCGTCGTCAGCTGTTCCTTGGCAGGGTAGAGCGACTCCTGACTACTCCCAAGCATCAAATATCTCAGGTCCTGCGCCCAGTGAGCACTACACTGGGGCTTCAAACTATCTAGGGATTGCGGCAGGACGCCCTTTATTGTATCCGGCAAGACCGTTAGAAGGATCATCGGATTATAAAGGGAGAATTGTGCTTTCCGCGTGTCCAGAAAAATTGACGGACGAAGCACAGGGTTATGCAGTTAGACCTGTAAAGAATACATCTGAGTATCAAGCGACTTCGGGAACTAATGGTGGCATTTACCAGGAACGGGTGATTGAAAGCTCGTCGACTTACCAGAGCAGGACGGTGGATGGAGGGTACCAGGGAAGAATTATGGAGGCACCGATAGAGTTTCAGGAGAAAACGGCAGACGAAAATGCCGCGTACCCTAGAAGGCTTATATATGGGTCTGCTCCTTGTGAGCAACCAATGATGGATGTCTTTTCAAAAAGAATGCCGTATCAGGGCCAAACAAAAGAGGCTTTTTCTTTAGGAAAGATGACTGAGGATTACAAGAGAGATAAAAAGTTGCCGCCGAGAGTGGAAGAAATGCTGAGAGAGCAAGTAAATTTAGACGAATCGGTATTGCACGATGCGTTCGCTGTGGCAATGGAAGACCTTATCCCGGAAAAAGAAGCCAATTTTGTGGCCAAGGGATTGTGCCACTTGTGTGGGTCGAGCGAAAATTATTTTGTCCCCGTAGTAAATTTTTGCCCTCATGCAGACGAACACCATTCACTATGCCGGGAACATTTGCGCAGCGTATACCGAGTGCGCATGGAAGCTTTATTTGTAGGCAGGAACGGATCGGCACCCAATCGCCGCCTTTTGCGGTGCTTAATGTGTACACGAGGCTGTCCGTGCTCGAAATGCATTGCGGAGAGAAAGCAGGATGTGCAAAAGTACAAACTCTATCTATTGGACACGCTGCGCCGTAGCGGAGAAGGCTCAATCAGTACGGTGAAGAACGATCGTCCTGAAGCAGCTACTAGTGCCAAAGCTGCAATATTGGATGTTACCTCTGAAGGTCGATTGACGTATGGGATACCTCCAGCTACGAGCTCAAGCGATAATAATCGATATGCGCAGTATCCACTCACTACGGCATTAGAGCCTCGACATCTCTTGGAAGTCTCGAATCGCAGTAGTGAGTCAGAAAGTTTGTATGAAAGACACAAATTTGGGCATACAGACGAGCCTGAGTATAGAAAGTATGCAGCCGAGCAGATGAACCGCCACGAAGCAATTTCTTCCAGTATGCAGGCCCAGCCAAAGTCTTTGTTTCCTCCTGTTCCAAAACGTGCATCTAAAGATACGTCTGCGGCAATGCACAATGTGATCGCGAACAATATTCAAACCTCAAATGCTCGTGTTCTTGCTCGAGCAGCACTAGCACCTACACTTTCTCAAGGGTTTGAAGAATCACCGTCAGCTGCAACTGTTTTGAATTGTGCCGAGTCTGAGAAATCTCTAGTGCAGTTACTAAGCTCGTTGAATCAAGGTGGCACTACTGCAAGTTTGACGACAATGGATGCGAGCAGCCAAAATCACAGCCACCGTCAGGTTGACTTGCGCTCTGGTGCGAACGAAAGTACAGCGACAAGTGAAAAGAGTGAAAATGTGCAGAGCACTGGCGATATGGAAATGGAGGCGTCTCCAAAAACTTACCTTGGTCGTAATCGGCGCTTTCAAGAAGCTCGTTCGTATCACGAGAAGTTTTTCACGAGCTCGGATGAATCGAGCGGCAGTCTTCGCCGTGATGCGCCGAGTGCTAAGACGCAGTCTGTTGATAAAATGCCGACACGAAAGCTTGAGACTAGTGGAATTGACGCCAGCGACCAACTAGCTCCACGCGAATTGGCATCATTTGATGATGACGGAGTTGTGCAACGTAAAACTTCCGCTGGAAAAGCACATTTCAGTGACGAATCACGACAAATTCAGTCCGAGACTAGACCGAAATTTGACCGTGAAAAGGGCAACGTACACACAGTTGTGGAAAAAGAAACTCGTTCGACGACGACGCCAACTGCCACAAATCGTGGTTCAGGGCGTCCACGCAAGCCACCCTCATCAGGCAAGTTGACACCTTCTACGAAGAAGGACGCACCAAAAGTTATTTCATCTACTAAGAAAATAAAAGGTCGACCATCTAGACGTGCGAAGCGAGGATCGAAAAATGACGAAGAGACGAAAGATGAGACGTATGATGTGGAGCATAATGAAAAACACGTGAACGACGAGAGTGTATCGGACAGCGAATTGGATGCCAATTTGGATTTTTGTGAAGTTTGTCAGGGTGCTGGTGATCTGGTTTGTTGTGACAAGTGTCCACGTTCCTATCACTTAAAGTGTATTGATATGACCGATGAGGATCTACCTGAAGGCAATTGGCAGTGCGGTGAATGCAAGAAACCATCGCGGTTTGATGCTTATTTGACTGCTGTAGCTTCAGAGGAGACTCTATATGACAAATGTCTGAAAATTGTTGCGTGTTTAAAATCACACCCTTTTTCGAAACCGTTTCTTGCACCCGTTGAAAACGTACCAATGTATACACGGGTGGTGAAGCAACCAATGGATCTGTCAAAGATCGAATCCAAGCTAAAGAGAGGATCCTACAACGTTGAAAGCAACACAGAGGCATCTGGCTTAGATCACACGCATTTTGCAAACGATATTCGTCTCATGTGGTCGAATTGCAAGCTATTCAACGACGATGGATCGGGCATTACGCGTGCAGCTGATGTCTTGTCCGCGGGCTTTGAGCGTTTGTATAACGAGTTGGTTGAGCCTTCGTTGTCTTCGTAAGGGTGCTGCATTATTAGGGCTCACGAGCCACTTTCAGGGTTTATTGTGTAGTGCCAGCGAGTATTCGTATCTTTGGCAATCTGTGACGTATAATATTTGTGTTTATATTAGTCGCAGTGTTAGCTAAAATTGAGATAATAAGTATGAGTCCGATTGCTATTGTTTCTGTTTGTTTTTTGTTGCAAGTTTGCACTGTCTAAAACTAGCCTCTTCGGTTATAGAAACACTTTGAACATTGCTTTCAATCGTGACTGCCATGGAGCTCGCATTGGATGAAGAAGGCGCTCAGGTGATGGCCGTGTCTTCGTACGACCCAACCTTCCCACCAATAAATATCTTAAATGGGTGAGTAAGCGCAATCTCTCGTATTGACAAAGGTTGCAGCAATGAACTTGCCTTTTACGCAATGAGTAGTGAACAATCGTCGAAATGGGTAACAACTGGAAGTTTTCCCCAAGAAGTTGTCGTCCAGCTAGCTACAACAGCCTCAGTTGCTCGTGCCAAAATGTGGACGCGAAATGCCAAGGAAGTGTCAGTCGAATGTTGTAGCGGCCCGTTGCTCACGAAATGGAAAAAGCTCTTTGACTTAAGTGAGAGCAAAAAGTAGATATAATTGAGTTGTATGCTTTTGCTCATTTTGTCTGTCGTTTTGGTCAGAGCTGAAGGAGACGGATGGTGAGATGCAAATAGTGAGTGAGAATGTCAATCCAACGGATGCATCCTTTATCAAGTTCAAGATTTTGTCAGGTTGGAACGACTTTGTGGCCGTGCACCGGGTCAGCGTGGAAGGCTCGACTTCTCGACGATAAAGAGAATTCTATATTTGCGAAATTGCAATACTTGGACAATTTTCGATCTTTACTTTTTGCCAAAAAACGACGTTAGCGACTTCATTCCCGAGCAATCGACATTGTCTAATTTGCTCTTTTTCTTTGCACCACTCTTATTGGACGGCGTCAGACGCTTGGGCCCGTTTTCGGATGCCTGACGCCGATCGAACCGCTTAAACGTGTCTTGCGGGACGGGCGATGCAAGATTTGTTAATTTTACTTCCTTTTCCACACTGCAACAACAATAAGGTATCAGCCATAATAATATGGTACTCAAGGCTGTGCTCTAGCTTACCTGAAGCTGTCGCACAGCACATCAACCCACTCCTCTGATAGATAATCGCCTACAACTTCAATCGCTTCACGGTAATGTCTTGTAACATCCTTTTGGGTCACACTACCGTTCATCTCCTTTTCCTTACATTCCAACAAAGTCACTTGTTCATGTACCGCTAACGTCTTGGTACTTGCCTCCAACTCGTGCGTGGCCAGCACCACCGCCACCTTTTCTACTTTAGCCCTTAGCCAGCTTGTGACTTTGTTCTCGTTGATCTTAACAAAAAGATTATCGACTCCTTCTTCACCTCCAACAGTTTCAACGTCGCAAATTATTTCAATCATCTCCTGGCACAATGTCGAGAGCTGCAGAAGCCACGTATTGCCGTCCCGCGCCAATAGGTCGTAGACCGACGAGAAACGTGTGCGCTGTCCGGAAGCAGCGTCCAGCAACACAAAGAGCGCGTCAGCTGGTGAGAAGACTACCACTCCCCCGTCTTGCATCACAGTGTTGCCAACGAACCAGCTGCGCGATCCCTCGACGGGTTGAAGTCTCTGCAGCTCTAGAAGCTGGCTTTTGTGCTTGTCCAACGCTAATTGTCGTGATCGTCTAGACTTTGCACTGGGACGGTAAGTCCACGTCACAATGGAGAGAAATGGAGATTCGGTCGCATCCGGGTGAAAACGCTCTAGATTGACGCATGATGGTAGTGCTGAGGGTACCAGCGCCAGCAACTTGCGGCCCATGACTCAATCACGTACCACATCAAATTTGCAGGAGATTGAAACTTGTGTGCATTTGATGTACAAAAAGGAGATTTGCAAACTATGGCCAAGAAAGCTGTGCCCAAGCAAAGCTCTATCACGTAAGTTGCGGGCGGCTATCCGTAATCTTGTATGAATGTAATAGCTAATATTCTTTTCCGTGGATCATTACAAGGTCTTTCTTCGGTGCAGGGCCATCACCGTCGGCCTTGAAGCGAAAACCTGCAAAAGCCGATGTGGCATACCCTACTCAATTACCTGGCAAGAAGCCAAAGGTTGAGAAGAAGAAAAAGAGAACGGTAGAAGACACGGAAAAAATGGAGGAGAATCAGGCGGAGGAAGAGCCGGGGGAGAATGAGATGCGGGTAGAGGATGAGGAAGAAGAGGAGACGATGACGAGCAAGACGAAGCGTAAGTGCTCGTATTGATTGCGTTGCATTTGGATATTCGTGTGATTGACTTTGCTGCAGCTCGTCGACGTCGATTGCGTCAGCGTGTCGTGGAGGAGAAGGATGAGGACAGTGACTTGGATTTTCCCATAAGTGCAAGCAAAATGGAGGTAGAGGAGGTCATTGACGTGACGCCATCAGTGTTAACTCTGGAGAATGGTGAGGCAACTACGACGATGGCAGAGATCAAGTTTGAAACGCCAGTGAGCGAGACGAAGAAGCCGATAGAGGAGAGTAGGAAGACGGAAGAAGCAAACAGTGATGATAAAGAGATGAAGACTAAAAAAGAAAATACTGGTGACAAAGAGATTGAAGATTTCAAGCCGAAAAGAATTGAAAGTGTCAAAACCAAGGCAAACGAGGAGACCAAGAAGTCAAAGAAGAATACTGCGACTTCTAATACGACAAAGGCGAGTATTTTCACTGCATCTTCAGGCCGAAAAACTCAGAAAAAGTCGACTGAGGCCGATGACAAGAAGCATACAAAAATTGAGAATGAGACAGAGCCAAGGGATCTGACGAAGACACAAGAAAAGAACACTGACGAGGGTCAGGAAATTATGTACTTTGAACTGGCCCACTTATTTGCCAAGATTGAAAAAGTCACAGGCCGTCTTGTTATCCAAGACCACCTCACAGCGTTCTTCCGTGATGTTATTCGTCGATCCCCGGACGATCTTTTAGCGTGCATTTATCTTTGTGTCTGTGTTGACCTGGCACCACCTTTTGAAAACCTGAAGATTGGAATCGGTGATGCTATCCTGATAAAGGCCATTGGTGAAGCTACGGGCGCCAACCTCAAGTTTATCAAGGAATTGTATCATAAGAAGGGTGATCTCGGAAAGGTGGCGCAGAATGCGCGGTCGAAACAAACGACATTGTCATTTACGTCGCCAAAACCTGCAACTGGTAGGACTAGTGGACTCACTGTACAGCACGTGTACAAGCACTTTGTCAAGATTGCAAAGATGACTGGCAACAATTCGCAGCAACAGAAGTGCTCGATTATCAAGGGGCTGCTTGTTAAGTGCGAGATGGAAAAGAAGGACCAAGGTGCACAGTCTGCCGAAGGAGCTAAGTACATTATTCGTGGTCTCCAAGGCAAGCTTCGAATCGGGCTTGCAGAAAAGTCGATTTTGATGGGTTTAACGTACGCATTCATGACAGAAAAAGACTTCAAGGACAAGGAAAAACAACAGGAGGCGCTTGTCTTTATTAAAAAGGCGTTTGCTGAGTGTCCTAGTTACAATGCGTTGGTCGCAGCGTTTTACGATGTTCAAAAGGAAGTAACTACAGCTCCTTTTCTCCGAGTCAAGGACTTTGCAAATGTGGCTCAAAAGTGCGTACTGACGCCAGGTACACCCGTGTCACCAATGCTTGCACGTCCAACGAAAGCGTATGCGATAGTGTTTGATCGTTTTGAAGGAAAACCTTTCACCTGCGAGTATAAATATGATGGTGAACGTGCACAGATCCATATCCTTTCGAGCGGAGAAATTGCCATATTCTCACGAAATTTTGAAAATTCTACCGAGCGATTTCCCGACGTCAAGCTGGCAATTACAAACGCTGCCAAGAAGAATATCGTTGCAAGCTGTATTGTTGATGCAGAGGTGGTTGCCGTGGATCGTGCCACGAACAAGCGCTTGCCTTTCCAGATTTTAAGCACACGCTCTCGAAAGGTAAAAAAATACTTGCGGAAATTGACCTTTTCCTTGATTGACACTCTTTTTGTGGTGCTGACAGAACGTCAAAGTGGAAGATATCAAAGTTTCTGTTTGCATCTATGCGTTCGATTTACTCTTTTTAAACGGCGAATCGTTCCTGGGCACACCGCTTTTGAAACGTCGTGAGAAGCTACGTGAGATGTTTGATGTCAAGCCCGGCATTTTTGAATTTGCGACATCGTTAGACGTCAAGGATGGTATTGATGTGAAGGACAATCCAGAGGCGATGGAAGAAGCAGTAGACAAGGTCCGCAATTTCTTAGAAGAAGCTATACGGGAAAATTGTGAAGGTTTGATGGTGAAAACCTTGGAAAAGGAGGCTACGTATGAACCCGCCAACCGCTCTCACAAGTGGCTGAAGCTTAAGAAAGATTATTTGGACGGTATAGGCGATTCCGCCGACCTGGTTCCGATCGGTGCATTTTACGGTCGTGGCAAGCGCACTGGTGTCTACGGCGCGTACTTGCTGGCATGTTACGATCCTGACACGGAGATGTACCAACCGATTACGAAGCTGGGGACGGGTCTGTCCGATGAAGTGCTTAAGAAATTTTACGACCAACTGAAAGAAAAGGTCGTGAATAAACCGCCAAGTGATTATGCTATCGGCGAAGGTATAAAGCCTGATGTTTGGTTCGAAGCGAGCTGTGTGTGGGAAATTTTAGGTGCAGACCTGTCGATTTCGCCCAAGTATACGGCAGCAATCGGTCTCGTAGCCAAGGATAAGGGCATTTCGCTGCGATTTCCACGCTTCATTCGCATTCGTGACGACAAGGAGACGACACAGGCGACTAATTCCTCTCAGGTACGAAGACTTTAGATAGTAACTCTGTACGATCGTAGTCGCTAATGGTTCATGTTGCGGCTGTAAAAAGATTGCCGATCTGTATCGTGCCCAAGGTCTTTCGACTGTAGCCAATGGTGAGGACGAAGAGGACGACGACGACATGCTGATCTAGACACGAATTTGAGACTAATTGCGAACTGGAAATACCCACTGCTGCTTAGTAATACTTTGCTTTCACCTTTGTTTGTGTCGATGTTTTTAATTAGCAAAACTTGCCAAGAAACGTCCAAAGGCATGGTGCTACATTTGGCAAGTGGATCCTAATAATAACGTGTACAAGTATGCATGATCGATCGTTTCTTTGGGGTGGACGTAGCCCTTTCATCCACCGAAGCACTGGATCAGGAGAACGCCGACGGCACGATCAACAACGTCTTTTGGTTGAATTAGAGCTGGACGATTTGCTGGACCAGCGTGTTGGAATGGAACAGAGCAGGATATTGGGTTCTGCTGGCGACACGCGCCGCAGCCGACAACTCCATCCCAGCAATTACGGCAGCGTTGTAGCAGGGTCGCAATTGCAGCTACGAAATTCTCAAAGCACAACAACGAAGTCACATACCAAGCATCAGATGCATCAGCTTGATGCCAGGCGCTTATCAAGTTTCAACAAGCCAATGCAGCATGTGCGAAGAACCGAACAGTCTCTAACACTTCCGCGCTATCAGTCGACACAGCGACCTACGCGGAGGTCAATGCCAAAACAGTCGCCAGCTCATCTTGTAATCGAGTCCATTCGACAAAATATCCAATTACGCGACCAAGTGATGGCACACTTACAGCAAGAAGTACTGGGAGGGATGACTTTGCAACGGGCATTGCATGTGAACAGTAACGTACCGCAACGAATGGTTAAGCTGCTTAACAGAATACGCAGCCTGTCGCTTGCTGTGGTTGAGGCTGTCGTGTATCTGAGCAGCGAGTTGAAGAGTTTTGACATGGCTACTACTAGCTACGTACACGACACTTTAGAGCAAGATTTTTATGGGTATTTGCTCCAAATGGCGTCGTGTGACTGGGATTTTCTCATGGGTTCCCCACAGCTCCAGCGACTTTTTCAACACTTACAGGTACATTTGACGCGAAACCCTTTTTTGGACGGATTATCATTGAGTTCGTCTGAATTATTGCTGTGCTCTTGCCATCAAAGCATGTCGTCGAGTGACTTGTTCTGCTCTGCTTCGTCGTTGTCATCTTCGCTTTTGGGATTATTGACGCAAAAACTCGAAACGTTCGCACTCCAGACTCAACAATTTCTTGCAGACTGGCAGATCTTTCCGGCAGAGCGGGTGGCTGCGGCATTGCTGCATTTGATGGACCTCGAGACTCGTTTTAATGCCCTTCAGATGCTCCCGAGGTATTTACAGTCGCACAGTAGCCACAGAGAGTATTTACAACATTTCACTCAGATGGAGCTTACGCAGGATGATAGTCCTTATGGCTCCGATACTTACGAAGGCAAAAGGGTACAGCGGCGTGATACCCATTCTCTTCATGAGGATGACGGCACACATTTATCTGTAGTGGAAGCTTGGGCTGGTTCACCAGTGGCGAAAAATACAGAGCTATCTGAACCTCGTCCATCGTTTTCGAGTAAGCTTACGCCACAATCGTCTTGCCGTGGCAATGACACGGATCGAGTGAAGAAGGCATCATTTGCAACTAAATTGCCAATCTCGGTACGATCTAATATTTCAAGTGACTCAGACGTCAAGTCATTGCCCAAAGCTGCGAGGGAGTCAGCTCTCGTGAGTCAAATTGAATTGTTGCAACCCACGCCACACGTAGCCGAGAAAGAGGAAATGGACACGAGCGACTTGCCGTCTTCACCACGGATACAGTTACCAAATCCTGACACTGTCCGAAGAGATTCGAATCGGAAAACTTTAGTTTTGCCAAAGACGTCGAATTTAGGTCTTAGACAATTAGTGCTGCCACTACCTTCGCTAGATGTGATGGGAAGCACGAAAATTTCTAGCAGGTCTTCGGAACGATCGGTATATTTGAAAGACGGTAGCGAAAAGTCGATGCGCATTGATGCTGAATCTCAACTTAGTGGAAGGAACTTAGCAGACGAAGCTACAGCGCGCACGATCGAGAAGTCAGCAAATACCTCTTTTGACTATGATGAAGTTGGCGAACAAAATGGAGAAGCTTTTGTGCCGGTCGTTAAACACACAAACACACCAGAAGTGGAGCTTGCAATAGGATCAATGGAAACGACGAAGGCTTTGGAAGTCTTTGGGTCCATTGAGTCCGCAAGGAAGTCCAGTCCGGGACCTTTGGGTATATCACACGTATATGCTGACAAAAGATCAAAGTCTTTAGTCAGTGCGGTAGAAACTTTGGTCGAGGATACTCAAGTCGCTTGCTCAGTCGATCACATTACCACAACAAGTAATGAGGACGAATATGCCTGCAACTTTGAGTACTCGTCCGAAGCAGCGTTATCCGGTATCGCGATGGTGTTGCAGATGCTACCCGATTTTTCGTTCTCGGCTTCAATGTCTCCGCCGATCGTTGACCAAGTGAAATGTGAAGAAGATTTGCGATGTAGTGAAGGCAGAAATGGACAGTCATGCAGATCGAAAGAGCAGGAATCAGTTCTGATTGACAGCGCTGTTATGATAAATGCACGTGCTTTACCGTCGATCGCCAACGTGGATTCAATTCTGACGCCCAAAACAACTTCATTAATCGTGGGTGGTAGAATGATAAAAAAGGATGAATATAAATCGGAAGAAGCCGAACAGAAATTGGATTTGCTTAAACCGGAATACGATGAGTACGCATATTCGTCAGGTTCAGGTGTCCCAAATGATGCTGTGACCATAAAGTTATTGCCGAGCGTCTCGAAAGATGACGTGTTCTCCATTAAAGATTATAAAGCAGAAGATCGGCCGGAGACTTGTTCGTCCAGGATGACCACGTACCAATCGATTGCTTTTAAAGTTGAAAACGAGTGGCCAAAGACAAGCGTCGAAGTAGCGGCTGATGCATTGACAGAAAATCACTTTAGTGGCACTCTAGTTTTTCCAAGTCAGAGCAACGCAAGCGGGCCTATCGCGCAGGCTTCATGCCACAGCGATGCCACCACTACCAATAGCGTTGTAGCATTTTCAACGCCTACTTCGTCATTCAGTGCGAATCACGCTGCATTGAGCTGCGTCAGCGATGACGCGTTCGATATCAAACGCGTCTTTGCGCTTTGCCGAGACATTCAAGGAAGTGCAATTGACATGAGTCAGTGGGTCTCCCGACGAGAGGTTGAGGATCATATACATTCGGCAGTACAGCCCTACTCGTCGCTCGTAGATTATTCGTCACCTTCCAGCTTCAATACGAACAATGCACTAAAGTTTTTGGAACGTGAGCTGAAAATGGTGCGGCGAAACTTTGTAATTTGGAAGGAGTGGGTCATTGGTCATCAACGAGAAAAGCTATTGGTGCGCGAATCAGTAGCAAGGCGAAAAGTTCGGCATTTTGTTTCTTTGCATCATCGTAGACGTCTTCAAGCTCGGATTGAGGAAGAGAATGGGCGTCAATGTTTGGCAGCATTGCGCATACAGCGCAATTGGAAGGTGTATAGCTCCAACAAGAATGTCGCGTATCGCAGAGCTGTTTTTTTCACTCTTTACTTGGCGTTTCATCGTGCACTTTTCTTTGTCAAGATCTCAAAATTGCGAAGGCAACGTGAAGATGCTAAGGAGAAAGTGGTGCGGTGGTGGAGACACGAAAAGGTTCGGATCAAAAAGAAGCGACTGCATCGTGAAAAAGGGATGCGAGAACGGGAACGCCGAGCAAGGGCCCGAAAAGACATTTACCATTTTTTAAAAGAAGTTGTACTTCGTCGAAAGCTAAAGACTACGCAGGACTTGGCGAACAAGGTTTTGTTTCGAAAGAAATTGAAATGGACGAATGCCAAGCGAGAAATGGAGAAGAAAATGAAGCTCGATTATAAACACCGAATTGACCTTATTGCTGATATGGACGCACAATGCGCAGCTCTCGACCGCCAATGGAAAGCTTCCGAGCTCGAACGACTGAATTTGCTCACGCACCACGAACGCTTTGTGTACCAACAGCAGCAAGCAGTTGAGGTTCGACGGAGACGTCTTGCCGCACTTAAAATCCAAATGTTTTATCGCATTTGTCTTTTCCACGCAAAGTTGGCACGAGCTGAGTTGGCAAAGAAACAGTATGCACGTAGGCTTCATAAAGAGCTTTTGACAAAGGTAATACGAGACGCTACAAGACAAAAGCAAAACACAGAGACGCGCGCACAGGTACGTGCGCTGGAGCAGAAGATTGACCAAATGACACAAGTAGCCATACATACTGACACGCAGCACCGCCACGTCTTACGAAATTATCAAGAGCGAGATAGGCGAAGTCGTGAACGTGCCGCTCGACAGAGAATCAAAGCTTTTCTTGCCTCGTGGACGCTTGTGAGAAGGGCCAATTGTGAACGTCGGAAGTTTTTGCATGATCAAGCACAACTGCAAGCGAAAACAACCGAGATGGAGCAAATGCTTTGTGAAGATCAGCGAGAGCAGCGGCGAACAGCGCTATCGATTGCATCGGAACTAGAGCAGCGCTTGTCCGAGACAAAGGCGCGATCAGACATTCTACTCGCAGCTAATGCCCAGTTGGCTGCAGAGAAGGAGGAGAATGCTCGGCAAGCAGTCAAAGCTCTGGAAAGTAGTAGGACTGAAGCCAGATTGAACCAAATAGCTTCTTGGGGGTCCAAGCAGCTACAGCTGTCTAAATTGCAAAAGGAAAGCGATGCAATCAGAGCGCTGGCAGCGCTCGAAATGGACGAAGAGAAGAAGAAATTGTGCAAAGAGATCGATGCGAAGACACGTGAGATCTCCTTGGTCAAGGCGACAAGCGTCATGTACCGGCACATTAGCCAAAAACGGAGCCACAAAACCGTTGAAATGATGCGGACACAGCACGAGCGAAAGACAGCGCTTAAGAAAGCTCTTGACGACCGCAATCGAGCTCTGGTCGTGCAACTGATTCTCGACTTTAAATTTATGACGGAACGTGCGAGTTATAGTGGCATCACACAAGGTTTACACGGTCTGGCGCACTTGTGCACGGTGCAAGCTCAAACATTTGCTAGACTGAAGCAGCTTCGAAGTGAGAATTGTGCACGCACTATCCAACGAGTTTGGCGACAGTGGAGACATCAGCAGAGAATCAAGAGTCAAGAGTTAGCAGTGGCTCGCGCAAGAGAAAGCAAGCTACGACATGTGTTTGCTCAAAGAATTCAAGGCTGGTGGAGAAAACGTGTTTGCGAGCAGCAAAGACGACGAGAGCAACAAAGTGCTTTCGAGGCGCACTTAAAAGCATTTCAAGTGCAGGCGAGTGTACGCAAAATCAGCCATGTGTGGAGACGTTGGCAGTTTGAGCGACAGCAAGAGCGACGCCGTCAGCAGCACATGCGGAACAAGCGCTTGCTTGCCATTCGCGTTCGAGTAAACGCTTGGAAACTCCAACGAGCATGGAGACGTTGGCTTTGGATTCGTGAAAAAATGAGGCACGCACATCAAAAAGCTTTAAATGTGCTACAACTGGCCAATGTGATGCGTCAAAGTGCAAATGCTCGTAAAATTCAAGTAGTCTGGAGGCGATGGATCCTAGACGAGCGAGCACGAAGACACGTGGAACTACTAGCGCACACTGCACAAATAAATATGATTTGTATCCAAGCCAATGCTCATAAGATTCAGAAAGCATGGAGACATTGGATTCAGGCTGAGAGAGATCGAAGGCTGCTGCAACAACGTGCGTTTGAAGAGCATTTAGAAGCAATACGTTTTCAATCTCATTTACGTAAGATCCAGCGAGAGTCGAGGCGCTGGATTGATCATAAGAAAAAGCTGAAAGAACGGCAGTGTGCTCATCGTCGTGTGTTTATAAACATTGTGCGCCTTCAGCGGTGGTGGCGAAGATGGCGGCGCAAGCTGCGAGTGAAGGCTACACGGACTCGTATCATGCACAATGCTTGTGCTCAAGTACTTCAGAGAATGTGGAGGCGATGGCATCGTATGCGAGTCGCTAAACGAGCATTACAACGGGTTTTGAATAATCGAAACGCTTGCGCTTGCAAGGTACAGCGACGCTGGCGTCAGTGGCGATATTGGAGACAAAGACGAAATGACAGCGCGAAGCGAATACAGAAACGATATAACGAGTGGCAGAAACTCAAACGAAGGCAGAAGACAGAGCAGATTGCTTACAAAAAGATTGAGCAGCTGCGTCATTGCAGTGCGCTAAAAGTTCAAACGTGCTGGCGCATAGTGCGGCTCCAAAAGAATAAACAGCTTGAGCCGGAACGTGTTGGAGACCGTCAAAGTGCAAGCTCATTGCCAATGCAACAGGATTGGGGAACTGGACTTTACAAACAAGATATAGCTGTGGTGGAGCTGCAAACGCTGTGGCGGAAATGGCATTTTCAACTACAGGAGAAATATAAACGAGAATGTGTTCGAGACGAAAGTTGTCGAAAGATACAGCGGACTTGGAAATCCTCACGACAGCAACGAAAGATAGCTCGAGAACGTCTTCATAACCAGCAAAACTTGAGTGCTTTGAAAATATTAAGGAGCTGGCGACGATCGCGCTATCGTTGTCCCACGCGATCGATTAAGTGCAATGACATCGTATTCGAACAGCGACAACTCAGTATGGCCACTGAGCCACAGGCTGACAAGGAGCGTGAATCGGGAAGCCCGGTTCGATTAAAATTTATCACCCAGCAAATCCAAGGTCGGCGTATCGCTCGTGCAGTCGACAGATATCTTCAGAGTCAACGGGCAGCAAAAGCGGCGACTAATATCAAGAATTTCTGGAAGAAAACACTTTTTAAAAGGCTGTCTTTACAATTGCTCGAACAGAAACGCGCTGAAGAAGCTCGCCAGTATCAGCTAAAGCTTTCAGTACTTGCAGCCAAAGTGCAAGCATGCTGGCGACACTGGCATACTAGATTCCGTCAAGCAAAGCGAGCAGCTGTGATAAAGGAAGAACTTTACTTGATTCAGAAGGCCAAAGCTCTTGAACGGAAGCTGGCAGCGGCAAAGCGCACGCTGGCCGCTAAACAAATCCAAAGATATTTAGCTTCTCGAAGGCGGTCGATTGCCATCAAAAGTGTCTCTAACAGAAAGGTCGTACTTAATTCTGAAAAAAATATTGACAAAGAGGACTTTAACTTGTCGAAAGAGCCACTTCACGAGCTTGCAGAAGGACAAGCAGACCAGATACAGACTGAAGAGTGCGGAAGTGATAATGAATCACAAACGATCGTTACAGAGGAGGATTCAGATCGTGCGTCCGTGAATTTGATTGTCGAAGACTGGTCCCACCGCCACCTACCGCACATATTATCGCGTAGTGTGAATCAGATTTTGTTTTGCCACGAGGCGGCAATTGTGATTCAAAAGTGTGTTCGAAGCTATCGAAGACGACGCCAGCTTCAATTTTATTTTCAATATGATTGTGGAGGTACATCACCCAATTCAGACACGAACGCTAACGGTGAACACTTTTACTTTTACTTGAAAAAGGCTCGTGCGTGGCTGGCGCTGGGCGTTCCCAAGGCGGTGGGTTCTGGATATGTCTCTAAAGAACGCATGGCCGTTCTGTGCCTTCGTTTTGACTCACAAATGACGCGTAAATTGTTGCAATTATTTGAGCCAAACGACAGATATTCATTGTCAGAAATTCTCACATTTTTGCGTGCAATTTCGGTTGATGCTGTCCCGTTATTCCAATCTCCGGTCTGTTTGGAAGATAATGACAATTCGAAACCGGAACTGCGCTACCACGTTGTTGGAGAATTGGAACTCCCTCAATTTGTTGTTCAATTTCAAAAAGTTAGACAAGATCATGCTTTAATTCGACGTCAGCAGCTCTTAGAAATCGATAAGAATTCCGAAATTAGTCTTGACGGTGCACCATTGTCTCCGTCGCAAGATGCAAAAAAGGAAGTCACGGTCTTTTCTGCAATAGAAATGGCATCGGTGGAGGATGCCATGTCTCTACAGCAACGCGGAGCAGATTTGTGGGCTCTTGAAGCGAAGACGCAACGTAATGCTTTGCACCTATTGTCGTTTTCCAAAGGAAGTCTTCGTTTGCGAACTCAAGTATTGGAGTTCTTCCTTAGCTGCGGTACTCTTGTTAACGTAGATGCTGCTGATTGCAACGGAGACACACCGTTGATGTTGTACGCGTCGCTCGGGCATCTCGACCATATGCAAAAGCTGCTGCAACATGGAGCTGACATTCACTTGACAAACAAAAATGGCCAAAATGTGCTACATCGAGCTTGCGAAAATGATCAAGTTGAAACCTGTGGCTTTTTGCAGCAACTAATGCTCAAAGACGAGAATGTGCTGGCAGACGAAACGATCTCATCATTGGTCCCCACAGCTCTCTCACTTCACACTCCGGACAAAACGGGGCGGTACCCTTTTCATTATCTCGCTGAAAATGGATGTATTGAATGTGTGAAGCAATTAATGGTCCATACTGAAGCAAACCGCGACTGGAACCGCGTGGTGCAAGCTCAAAAAGATTCAGACGGTCGGACAGCGTTGCATCTCGCGGTGCAAGCGCATGATGTAGCCATGACAACGCTTCTATTGACTGCCGATGGAGTCACGGACGTCAACGCTTTTGATCACTTGCACCAATCGCCTCTGCATTATGCAATTGACTCGCCCGCAGCCCTTCAACTGATCTCTTGTTTGGTACAACGCGGAGCTCTTGTAAACGTAGCAGACGAACGAGGCGACACACCGCTTCACAGGGCAGTGCTTTCTGGTCGCGCAGCTGTGACACGGACGTTGCTCTCCCTTGGTGCAGATCCAACACTTTGTAATAGCGATTGGGAGACTCCTGCACAAATCGCGGCAGCCTATGGTCAACTTGATTGCATGCGTCTGCTACTTCACGCCCAACAACAATTTAGTGCTGTTTCGAGCATTGAGCAAAACCTGCAACAATCGTCTACTCCATTCAGCGACGACCCTGGTATGCTGAAAGTGGAGGAAACTGTGAATCATCGACAAGCTACAATTCGATCAAACGATTGCGATGCTTTAGATGATAAGTTGAACATAACATCCATTACCGACCAAGCTCATGAAAGCTACTGGGAAGAGTTGCATCAAGACATGCAGCTCGTAGAAGAAAGCGGGCAATCTTCATCGGATGACGAATAGGCCGCAACTTTCGGACATGACGATGAAGAGCCGTTGAAGTGTTGCAGTACATGGTTCAATGAAGAGAGGAATAAATTGGTGGCGTTTTTATCTGTTGAAGCTATCGATGATGCTGAAACTTTCGAAAACGATGAAAAAGTCATTGATTGACCATTTCCATACGTTGGTTCGCGCACTGAATCGTGTTTTTAAGTAGCATGGCCACGGTCATGGGACCGATGCCCCCTGGTACAGGAGTGATGGCGTGCACGACTTTGAGTGCGGCATGAAAATCCACATCCCCTACAAGACGGTACCCACTCTTTTTAGTCGCGTCCTCGATTGGATTGATGCCCACATCAATGACCGTAGCACCGGCTTTCAACCACTCTCCTTTCACAAAACACGGACGTCCGATAGCAGCAATAACGATGTCAGCCTCAAGCAAGCGCGCCTCGAGATTTTGTGTATGTGAATGACAAATGGTGACCGTGGCGTTGCGGCGCAGACACAGCAACGACACTGGTAACCCAACGATCTGGCTACGACCAAGCACAACAACATGCTTGCCTTCTAGCGGGATCTTGTAGTGAACCAGCAGCTCAAGACACCCAGCAGGTGTACAGGGCAACGCGAAAGGGGTCTCGTCTAGCCCCGAGGCCTTATTGGTTCCATATTGAAAGAGCTTTGCGTGGTTTACAGGGTGCAAACCGTCAACGTCTTTATTGGGATCAATAGTAGCAAGGATGGCGCTTTCGTTGCAGAATACTGGCAATGGGAGCTGGACAATAATACCGTCCACGGTCGTGCTTTCGTTTAGTTCCTTAATCGTGGCTAGTAACTCACGTGTAACAGTTTCTGGGGTAGTCTCACTGTCTAAGGAGATGTCGAGTTTCCATGACTTGATACCCACTGCAGTACATGCCTTTTGCTTCATACGCACATACGTAGTGGAATCTTTGCGGGAGCCCACGAGTATGACTGCTAGCCCCACAGAGCGTCCAAACCGCTGCTCAAATGCGACGCACTGTGGCTGCAGCTGTTGCATGCAGATAGCGTCGCTCGTAGCCTTGCCGTCTAATAGAATGGCCGTCTTACGAGTGGCTTCGCAGGTCTGTTGGCGCATTACAATACAATTTCGTGACACGCGCCAGACGTACCGGTATTTTAAGGCCGATTGAATGCAAATGACGGTAATACCAGTTCCCTGATCGTAAAATTCTGAACGGCGCGATAGTATCGGTAGACACGTTCAATACGGGTTACGTCACAAAAAAGTGCTCGATTACTAATCACCTGGCTGTGCCAAGTACTTATGTACAAGTGTTGAACACTACTTTGCCCCTTCTACTGCTTTTAACACGGGCGAGATTTTTGATGCAGTGCGGTAACGACTAAATCGAAATATTTTTGTGAATTCTCATTTTCTCACTGCAAAGTGTTTCTAGTAAGATTGCTTGCAAATACCAATTTATTTTGAGCAGGGAGCCTAATTATCTTTTGAAGGAAGCCGAACATTTGGCAAAGTAGAAAATCAAGCCCGTTTAAAGCAGTATTACAATAACTTTGCTTAAGTGGGAAGATGCAAGAACAGGGCCTAATTCCTACTGACAATTTTTGACAAATTTTGTGAAGAAAGGCATTAAGGTTAGAGGGCCAAACAATTTACTTTCGGAATTTAAACATTTGGATCTGTAAATCGTCTATTGCCCAGGTTCGCCGCCGTGTGCACATTATGTGCGCGCCCATTATCTTTTAGTGATGGAAAAACACTGAAACTTAAGTCGAAGTTAACATGCCAACAACCACGTTGTCATTGACTTTACCCACGACGCTTTTGTGCACCGTGCATGTAGATCGTAGTCAGAGCATGGAGAAAGGTTTGCTTGCGAGATGTGTAATCAAGATGGGCATTATCAGATCGCAAGATGTCGATAAAATTTTTGTGATTAAAGTGCCAAGCGATATAGACAAACATAACCATGTAGTATAAGATTCTTGCCAGTTTCAAAATTGCACTTTTTCGTCGAGTGGGTCTTTACAAATAATGTTCGGTCTTCTATTCATTAGTTGCCTCACGTCGAATTGTAAACTTGCCAATTTGACTGGTAGATGAAGGCTCATTTAATACGCGAGGTGTATCTTTCTAGCCGGTTAGATCACGCGTAGTTGGTTGGGTTAAGTCATACGATTGTGCTTTCGTACTCGCTAAGTTAGCTATTGTAGATCAAAACAGCGACTACACCATTAGATCCAGTAATACTGCCAAATATGCTTTTATGACCCCCTTTTACTGTAAGCCAATATGATGCAATTTGCTTTACCACAATGGTCACTTGTCGGTGCGCCACACGTACAGTCGGTAGACACCAGCCATCGCGCGAGCGTATTTCTTTAGATATATGTTGTCTGGCTCAGTTACCGCCCGAAAAAGCGCAAAGCTTGCCCGTAAAAACTGGTGCACCACTTTGAGACCATTTGTGTGACCTTGTTGTTTTGTAATTTATTTGTTTCAAAGCCAAAAATTAATTCAGTAATCGTCCAAGTTAATACTTTTTCCATTTAACCCCAAGAACGTTCACTCAAGCAATTTCTTCAAAAATGATTGTTGCTCTCCCTTGCTGCTCGAGCAATGTATGCTCCTGACTTTGATTTTATCGTTCCATGTGCTACAAAGTATCGCAATGTCTGCAAGATAAGCTAAAGCCTTTGACTCACAATCGCATAATAATTTATCTGTCAATTCAGATTATATACCGTGTGCGCGAACACGTTAAGGTGGTGGGGCAACATGCTTACATTCGTTAAGCTTACGCCAAGCAATGCTGCTCAAGCATCAAGAGATTCTTGCTTTCTTAAGAAAATAGTCTGGCCAGCCCTCGCATCCGCTGACGCCACCATATCGTGGTCCTAGGCTAGGCGGGAGGGAACAGCCAGGCGACTAGCTGATATCAGCCCTCTTACAATGAATATGCGTACGCGATGGGGAATAAGACACAAAACGAATCTAGAATGAAATTTTAATATTACAAGATGCTAAAGCCTATTTAAAAATGCAGATGCTTGTGTCTTTAAGACTAAAATACGCCCGCGCAGCGATACGAATGCGTGCTCAAGGCCTGGTGTTCAGTCGGACAATACTTGAAGATCTCGGAAATTTGGCACCCAATGAATGTCGGGGAGATCGAACGATTCACCAGCCTTCGGGTCGCAAGCACTATCATAGCAAGGCGCGAGCAGTGCGCAACTCGATGCTGAGGAACCTTTTCCTTTCTTCTTTGGAGGCAAAGGCAAGCTCCACTACTCTCTCATGGAGTCATTTCTCGCTCGACATCGTCTCTGGAGCCAAACATAGTATCTTTCAAATTCGAGGAGAGATGTTGTTATGATGTCTTAGTGGCTTAAGCATAGAGAATTTTCTCTTCAGCAAGATTATATTTTCCGATGCTAAGTCAGAGAGCGCAGGGGCCAAGCGCAAAGGTAAACTCAATGCTCGTGATGACTACTACGAAAGGTGTTTTGCTTTCGGAAGCATGGCGTTAAGAATTGTAGGTCATTAAGCGGTAGTCGATGACTTAATTCAAGTCGAGCGCACTCGCAATAAAGGAACCAATCCCTTTGCGCATCGACTCACTAATCAGTCGTGAGCTACGCGCAGATAATACAGCTTGATGTGGTTTCGCAGTCAATGCTAACTTTTTTGTTGTGGTTTGGCGAATAATGAGACATAAGTACCACGGATAAGCTTTCCAATGCCATGAAATCGCAAAATAATGTCAATATATCCACACGGGATCTTCTACGGAATTTCCAAGCTAGCTCTAAGAGCTGCGGGTTCTGCGCGCTCAGTGTTGAGGCCGGAGCCCCTATCCCATTGACTCCTTCGGAATATCTGAGACAGCCTCTTGGGAGATCATAGCTGGCTTATCAGACACGACGTTATGGCCGCCAGTGGATTGATAGTCAAGCGCATTTCTATTTGGTTTCGACGATAACTTTCCTTCTTGCGCTTCATCGAAATTTCTAAATATAAACTTTAGCTCATCTGGCACACGCGTTCGATCAGAGGATATGATTGGAGCGCTTGGGGCAGGCAGCGATTACACTGATCGCTAGTAAGCCCGCGGTGTGCGATCTACGGGATTGCGAGTTTGTGGCTCCGGTGAGCGTGGCGTATGCAGGGATTTATTCAAGTGTCTACATGGACGACTCGACCTTATGATACGAGTCACAGGCTTGCGAGCGAAACTCAGATTTTGTAGAGGGGATCTCTGATAAGTCTGATCAGAGATCGTAATTGACCATAACAGTTAAGTCCTGCGTTTTTTGGGCTTAGGGTGATCAGTTGCACGGTGCAAGTGTGCTCTATTAGCAACTCTATCGAGATCTGACTGTTTGGCATATCTAAGCTGATATTCTTAATTGCAATCGCTTTCTGTATCAAACCCTAGCGACGCATAAGGTGTGAACGGCGGGGAAGGAGGTCGACCTAAAATCGTGGCAGCACTATAAGCTTGGCGGTGCATGTAGTCGCTACGCAGGATTCTGATAGTCACGACGGTGGTGTCTGCTAGACCGCAAGTTCCGGAAAAAAACTTTCTGGTATTATTTCAAGAAGTCAAAACCGGTGCCGTTGTGTGACAGAAATCTCGTACATTAATCAGAAAACGGTACTTAGAACTAAGGAGTAATTAAAAAGTTAAGCAGTTTTGGCACGAATAATTTGACCAAAGCTTCGTCCACTGTACATTGCTGATGAGTCGGCTCGCCAAATATTAGACGTTATCGGACATATTCCGGTTCTGCGATGTTCCACTTTCTGACAAGAAAATCTATGAAGCTATTGCAAATTAATACCGGTAACTTGATAAACCCTACTAGACTACTTGGTCGATCGCGTCATGAACCGCGGCGTCGAACACGTGCTTTTGACGGGCAGCTTTTTCCTCTTCTCCTCGACCGTAGCGCTTCTATGTGCAAAGCGAAAGCTTTACCGTCAGCAGGCGTGGCGCCGGCGTCTTACTCACAAGAGGATTTCAAAATCGTAACAAACTTTCATCGCTTTGTTACTCGCTAAACCTCCTGCTAACTCTACCGTTGTTATCGTTACGGCAGTTCCGACCTGGGAACGTCTTTCGGGCTGGACATTGGTGCGTAAAACAAGATAAAAATTTGAAAAAATAATCTTGATTTGTGCGGCGATAGGGGGCACGCTGGCCAAAATCGTGTACTTTGAGCGCCACGAAATGAGTACCGATACGCGCAAGCGGCCGCGTTCGGCGTCGCTGGACGTTGCAGCCGGTGAGATGAACAAGTTTTTGCGTGAGCACGAATTGTTTGGTAGCACGGGAGTGCAGGACGTTCGATTGCAAATTCACTCCAAGACGCTCAACGGAGTGGGTATCAAACAACGCGGCTCTTGCAGGGAGCTATTTCTTACTTGACGAAAATATCTATGCTGTCAGGTATTTCACTTTGTGCGGTATGAGAGCAACAGGACCCGTGATGCCATTGAATTTGTTGTGAGCAATGGGATTAACCAGTCAGTGCGGATCTTGCCCTGCACGGGAGGTGGAGCACATAAGGTATGCCTTCATTGATCTGACTGAATGGTGCTAACATCAATTTCTAGTATGGGCCTACGTTCAATGAGATCGCCGGCATCGAGCTTAAGAAGTACGACGAGATTGACTGCACGATTTTGGGACTCCACCTCCTGCTTACGATACTATCAGACGAAGTTTATTCATACGAAGTATGGATTAGGGTCTCTGGACTTATCGTGGCGGGCAAGACTTGATCTAATTACACTTACTGCATTCAGGTCGTAGATTTTAACTCATTGGCGGCGTCGCGAGTGAGAATTGTTCGCACTGAACGTGATGAAGATGTGTATCCTTATCTGGTACGTTACAACGCCCAGATTTCGAAGGTGATTGCTTGTTAGAAGAGATTGACTGAGCCTTTGCAGCTTGTCAGTATTGGGTCCGGTGTGAGTGTTTTGTGTGTGAAAGGGCCTGGAGAATATAAACGCGTGAGCGGGAGCAGTATCGGTGGAGGCACGTATTGGGGGCTGTGCCGTCTAATGACCAACTGTGACACATATGATGAGGCTTTGGACTTGTGCGTTCACGGCTCCAACACATCAGTTGATATGAGTGTAGGCGATATCTATGGCGGGGCGTATGACAAGTTCAAACTACCCGCCTCAACTGTCGCCAGCAGTTTCGGCAAAATGATTTCAGTGCCTCGTGATAGCGTCAGCGACGCCGATTTAGCGCGATCGCTACTAGTGATGATTACGCAAAACATTGGCCAAGTTGCTTTTCTAAACGCCACGCTGTACAAAACAAAGAACATTTTCTTTGTTGGAAACTTTCTTAGGCACAATGAAATTTCGTCTCGGACGCTGGCGTACGCTATCAACTTTTGGTCGAACGGAGCGATGGAGGCACGATTTTGTAAGCACGAAGGCTACCTCGGTGCATTGGGTGCATTTTTGCGTCACGCAGAGGCAACTAACGCCCACGGCGAAGAGTTTGTATCGGCAACTCGTAGACCGCGGTAATAAATATTGATGGGATAATGATAATAAATAATTTGTAGACACGAACGATGGTTTCGTTCTGACTTTGGTATGTGAATTTCGATCAAAGCGTATGTACATTGTAGTCTAGCCGCAAGGTCGTATTTGAGCATAATTGCATTGATTATAGAATCGAATATGACCTAATTAGTAGAATTTGGGAGAATGGAAAATTTCCTTTTTTCAAATGCAATGGAAAAAATACTCCGCCAAAGCATTAAATGATGAAAAAGCAAAAATATACCGAGCAATAAATATTTCTCCAACTATGGCAAAATCGTACATGTAAGATATAAAAAACAGAGAATTCATACTTTAAAGAGTAATTTTACCGTATACAATCTGCGGGTAGCAATTGGTTATATGCAAGGATTTCATGCGCTTGCTCCATATGCATTACGCGGTATGGCACTGGATGGCACTTCTCTCAAGAACAAAGTTGGAAATGTGCCTTTGGGTGGCGTGTTTGAAAAATGGGGGTAACGAGATTCAGTTTGTTGCAGTCGCATTCGTCAGCAGTGAGACTAAAGCAAATTGTGCGTGGTTCATCAAGCTCCTGTTTTGGCATTTACCTGTACTTCCAGCCTTCGTAGTATCTGATCGTGACAAGGGATTGGTACCAGCAATGAAAAAAAATGTCAAAGAGATACCACATTTCTTTTGCTTACGTCACCTTATGGAAAATTTCGATCTAAAGTTTCGAAATAAGACGTTGAAGGAATATGCACGAGGCTTAGCACGTGCACTGATCAGGCAATCGTACGAAGCCAAAAAAGAAGACCTGATGATGCTTAATCGCGAGGCAATTAAATGGCTGGCTGACGTTGGCTACGGGTAGGAAATCATTGCCCATAGTCCATGCTCACGATATGAAATGCTCACTTCCAATAACGTCGAATCCATAGATAAAAGATTGTATGATAGCAATTGAACGCCATGTCGGTGCGAAGTGGCTCAATTTTGCGGGACAGACCAAACCATGGGATGTGGTTACGTCTTATGCTGCCAGTTGCATTACTTCACTTGAAAAATGTACGAGGAGACAACTCAGGTATGTCCAAGTTCAACTTCATCATTTGTTGCGTCGGTTCGGATTGCAACAAACAAGCCAATGAAGTATGCTGTTGAGGTAAGCATTATCAGTGGTACCTGCAAATGCGGTCATGTAAAGGATATGAATGCTCCATGTCGACACCTCATAACAGCACTCAAGCCTTTAAATCAGCTGTCACGAACAAAATTGTTATTTGGGGATATGTAGTCAACCAAAACGTACCTTTTTGCCTACGATGAAGCACTCGAAGTGAAGCCATTTGTGACAAAAAGTGAACTGGTAAAGAGTGAGCATCTTCCACCAAATCCGTCCAAAAGAAAAGGTCGACCCAAAGATTAGCGAATCGAACCACAGCATGCTGCATTAGAAGTCGACGCACCAAGAAGTGTTTATCGATGCGGCAGGTGGGACACAACAAGCATCGATGCACCCGTAATGCGCACCATAGAAGTATATTTCTTTAGTGAGTAAGGTGTATTTTTTTTCAATAGTTTTTTTGCGTTGTGATTCAAGGTAATTTTTTACATTTAATTTTAGAAAATGTATATTCTCCCTTTATTAATTGTAGTGCTTTTGCGTTGTACACCAATCAATCATTTATAAAACGGAATGCGGAAGGCTGCTTACGTAATAACGAGCTAACAACAAATTCTACAAGTATTAAATCTCTGTGCACGTGAATGGTAATCTTTGTTTGGGCTCCAAATTGCTATATCAATCAACTTTCAATTTTTTTATTTATTGTTCGTGATTCGGATCAACTTGCATTTAGCATCACAGTAAGTTGCAAACTGCCACCATGCGCCGATCGAGGAACCCATAAAAGCAACGAACCACCTCCAGTACCAGGAAAATCAAATAAGCCTGGCCGCCACCGATCCAAATACAATGTCTTTCCTCCCAGTACTGACACATTTGACTCCCAAATCACGCTTTCGCCCGCACGAACAACCACCTCATCGATTTTATCACCGCCAGATTTAATATTGACAGCAACGTCTTTTGTGTCAACGCTGTTGAAGAGAATGGTGACACGACCGTCGCCAATTTTCGTCCACGTGCCGTTGCTATTGTTGAAAGCTCCCTGCACAATAGACATAGCTAGTGCTCTTTTCACGTCACCGTCGTCAATCTCGCCCATTAGCTGGGTGGGCCCGCAAACGGGTTGAAAATACTGGGAAACAACGGAAGACACGTAGAAGAAGTCCCAGATTGCATAGAACCCAATCGCGCGATCGGCGATTTTAAATGCGTATTCATAAAAATTGAGCATGGTGCCGTTGTCGCTAGTGCCAGCACTAATCAAGTCGTCCACGATGGTCGCGAAAGTCTTCCGAAGAGTGTCCCTTGTGGCGTATGCGGTGTGTTCATCCGATCCCACCAGTAGCTCGGTCATGCAATTATTCGTTGCAATAGGAATGTCATTCAGCATGAGGTTCGATCGGCTCATGACAACGCGAATATCGTCCTCGGACATATCGGGATTCAGCAAACGCAGTTCTGCGACAGTCATCCACGTACGATCTAGCAGACGCTTCAAGTCGTAGCCGCACGTTGTGTTGGACTTCAGGGCAGTCTTTAACGACTTAATATCCGATCCTTTAAGCTCCTTTATCATATCACCTAGCGCAAGCCTCTTCATAAATTGCGTGAATTCATCCCAGCTGGACAGAATAAAATCCCCGTTGGAGATAACGTCCATTATAATATACTCTGCAGTTGTGAGAACTGAATCTGCAAACTTGACGTCGTCAGACGCTCGCTTTCCAATGCAATAAGCAATTGTCACTGGAATGTCAATTATGACGTTGTCTATCTGGTACAAAACACTAATAATCTTGTCTTTGGTGGTTTCTGGATGGTAAACTTTAAAATACCGAATATACCGGACTAGAGATTTCGTGATGCTGATCATGTACTTCACGCACTTGACCGCGACTTGAACGTTTCTTGCCCACTTTGTCATGTCACCGTAAATACTCCATCCAGACAGCGAAATTGCAGTCTGGACCACGACTGCAACTTTATAAAAAATGGCAGATCCACAGTCGTCATTTTGTTTGAGGCACTCAAGCCCACACTCAAGTGGATACGAATACGGGCACTGCATCCAGCAAATCCCAAATCTATGTTCGAATCCTAAAGGGCATGTTTTCGCAATATGAGCTTTGCGCCAGCAAGCTCTAGAGGAACGGGAAGTATTGAAAGCGGAACCAACCCAGTTGATATGAGTCTGCTTGATCGTGCTCGTCGCGTTAAGCACGCTACCGAGTTTAAATACCGCACTCATCACTGTGAGTGTGTCTGCAGATTCTTCACCATGCACGTCTTCATCGTTGACAGTAGACGCCAAAGAGCGGCTCTCCACAGACTTGTCTTCGTCTCGATCAGATGCTCCATCGTCATGACTGGTTTTAATGGTACCGAAAACGGTTTTGACATCTCTTAAAGAGTTAAATAATGGCTCGGGTTTATCCGACGAATTCCCAGCAGGTGGTGCCGTAGCGAGTGGCGTTGGCATCGATGCATTACTGAACGAGTTTGGCGTTCCACTAGAAAAGACACCGAAAACAGCCAGCGCCATCCTCACCCTTACCATTTTCGATTATTGACACAGTTAAAAAAAGTGCTTATCGAAACGCGGTACAATGGAATATGTGAATTGTCGACTACAAAATTATTGACGTCAAGCGTTCCCGATGCACGTGACAAATTGCTTTTTTGATCAATTTGAACACTTCGACATGTGAGTACCGCTCTTTTCAATCATTACTATTATTTTCGCTTGCGCACCACTCATGCGCTGTACATTAAAAAAATACTGCTTCTTCCAATCAATAATATTATTTTCGCCTGTGCACCACTCATGCGTTGTAGATAAACGGGTAGTAAAACTATTGTTTACTGCGAAGAATAAGACAGTTTCCCCTAAATAAAGGTCAATTTACATCGCTAATCGACGGTATCGACAATATTAGTATGCGTGAACAGTACTATTTCATAAAATTAGTGCTCAGCTCTGATGTGCTGGTGTAGCACTGAGGTATATCACGTCGCCACACATCGATCGTCATGGTGCAGGTCTTGCGCGCCTCTATCCGCGCGGTGGGGCGACGTTCCATGGCTGTCAGATTCAAAACAATTCGCACTTTACTACCAAGCTTCTCCTACACAACACAATCCAGCGGTTTGTGAATCAAATCTAAGCGCTAGGTCGCCTCGTCTAACGTTCTGTGAGTTTCTGCGCAAATGCAGTGTACACATGGGGCAACGGAACGCTGGGCCAGCTAGGCCATGGACCGGTAGTCAAGTCAGGAATACGCAATGCGTATGAAGAGCTGACACCCAAACTTGTTGAGGCTCTGGAGGGAAAAGCCATTACCTGCATCGATTTCGGTGCAAGCCACAGCGCCGCCAGTGCGTTTTAAGTGCTTTCTATTAGTCTTTACTTTGGTAACTGTGTCTTTGACAAAAGTTGTTGCTATGCCCAGTTGATGAGAACGGCAAACTTTACGTATGGGGGAGCAACGAGTACAGCAAGTTGGGCCTTAACGAAAGCAGCGAAATGGAGACGCTCCCGCGTGAGGTAGAAGCGCTTCAAGGCATTAAAATTGTCGATGTTTCGTGCGGAGACTACTTTACTGCGGCCGTGGACGAAGACGGCAAGATGTACTCGTGGGGGTGGGGAGGCTCCACTATGAAGGGTGCTGGTGGTCTTGGCCACGCTGGTGGAAAGGATGAGCCTACGCCGCGATTACTACAGACATTGGTGGATCAGGGTGTACCCATGGCAACAGTCGAGTGTGGTGAATTCCATACGGTCGCGCTTACGAAAGATGGTGAGATCTGGGCCTGGGGCAATGGCGAGTACGGACGGCTGGGCAACGGCGAGTCAGACACGTGCGAAGTGCCCGAGCCAATCGAATTCTTTTCCAAGGATAACATTGTATCGATTGCCGCTGGCCGGGATTTTTCATTTGCTTTGACGGATAAGGGCGAGCTATATAGCTGGGGAGGCAATAGCCGTACGTCGATGTGACTTTGTTTTTATAGGGTGTATAGTCGCTGATAATGTTTCATGTCTACGTTGCAGATAACCAACTAGGGATTGGCGGTGGTCTGGCAATGGATGTATACAATATCGAGTCGATCCCTGTGCTGGTCGAAGCGTTTAACGGTCTCACTGTAAAGCAGATTGCGGCTGGCTACGATCACGCTGCGGCTGTGACAGAGGACGGACGGCTATATATGTGGGGAGCTAAGATCTGGATTGAACCACACGAAATGACGGCCGTGAACGAGCACAAAATAGTACAAGTGGCTTGTGGACGTCAATATACCGTGGCGTTGACTGACGACGGTAAAGTTTTCACATTTGGCAAGGGTAGCTCCAATTGTTTGGGTCATGGTGACCGCAAGAACCAGTTGCAACCGGTGCAGATCCAGGCGCTAGCTGACGTTCAGATCACCTCGTACGTTCCGGGCTCGTCGATGCTTCTGTAGTAACTTACTGGTCTGTTGTGATGTCTCGACAGGGTCTCGTGCGGCGACTATCATATGGGCGCCATTGCGACCCCCCACGCTGAGGCAGCAGACAGAGATTTTTCCTTACGAAAGTAGAAGACTTCAGTAGCTTGAGTCGTATTCGTAACAAAGGTGGATAGTCTTGCTTTTAAAGAGTACTCTTGCCATAACTATGCGAATGAACCGTCGGCCCAATCTTTTAGTTCAGCTTTCGTGAGTTGTATCATTAATGACTAGCGTTGTGATAGTAGTGAGTGTGGCAGTTCTGCTGGGGGTACTCGTATTCACCGATTCTTCCTGGCCGTGCGTGTTCAATAGTACAGCAAAGTGGAGTTTGCAACATATAGAAAGCGTCACGCTCGAAAGACCACGTTGGTCAAGGGTCAAGAAGCCCTCTTCTTCAAAGTGGCGACACCTTCGAACCATATTGCAATGGTGGCAAGAACGACGAAAGCAGGCGCACTTGCTGGATACGTGGCAAAAGCAAGCGATGGACATGGACGAGTGCCTTACACGCTACCGAGATGCCAAACACGATGACATTTGCGTCATCAGCGAATAAAACGTATCCACGTAGTTACAGAGTATTAATTCCGGAAAGGTTTAAGAATCATATCGGTTTAGAATTACTATCTTGTTTACTTGCTGCTATCACGCTTTCGCTTGAGGTTGTTGCGACTTTGCATGGCAGCAGATCCCGTGCCATCCGAGGCAACAACGTCGGTGACTACGTACGGAGTTTGAGCCACTTCTTGTGCAGACAACACGATGCTGTCAAGTGGCAAGCTGCTGCGTACTAAGAGATTAACACGCTTCAATACCGACAGAGGCAGTGGGCTTAGAAGGAAGAGCTTGCGTTTCTCGGCATCAACTGCGCGAACAATGCCAATGCCGAGACACGGAGCATGAACCGGTTGTAACACGATGCGAGGTGGTCCCTGGCGCGGCTCACACTTGTCTTGTTCAGCGGGTATGTGGTTGGGATTTACACAAAGACCCACGACAGAGGCATTGAGCGAAAACAAAAGCTGGCTTGGAGCTACGGAGGGACCCGCAAAGGCAACATCCACACAGTCAAACGACACGGCGAAGGGTGGGAGTTGAGCATACGCACGATAGATTTCACTATCAAGGCGATTTTTCTCTGACAGCACTTGGAGGTTCTGCAGCATAGATCGCGGGAGATCACATCGAATTCGAGACAGAAAGTACGAGTGGAAACGGTAAAGTCGCAGTTCCTTGGAGCTTCGCGGTAGTTGTGTTACGCCAACGGGATCCCAAGGCGGGACAGCATGAACGTGCCACGTGCCGTCTGTCGGGACATCAAATTGTTTGTTCTTCGTTGCAGCGATGAGCTGCACAACGTGGTCAGGGTTTGTTTCCTGGATGACGTTGCAGAGCAAGTCGTGCCCCATGCTCTTGATCCATCCGTCAGTATTAATCACGAGTGGCACACATTGTCGGTCACTAGAGTTTATGCCACTCGCTTGACTGGACCATCTTGTCTCGTACAAACGCAGCAAACTTTTAATTGCCTTCATAAAGTACAAAGGATCGTTGCCTGGGTTTGTATTCCCACAGAAAAACGACCGAATCGGGTTCTTCATGTGTGCGAACCCCGGTCCGAGCAGTGGAGTCGTCAAAGCATGGAGCGCCACAAGACCCGAAGGGGTCAGCTCGCTCTGGCCCACGTCTGTGTCCAGGAAAGCTACTGTCCTGAACTTTGATAGCAATGTGTTGACCAAATACCTGCAAAATGTAGACTTTCCCACACCCTTTCCACCACATACGACAATCTTCTGCGATGCTGTGCTCCTATCTGCCAGCAGACTCGCTTTCAGTTTGTCGACCGTAGCTTGCCAAGGCTCCGTAATATTTATAGTCTTGCAAGAGTCAATAACCATAAGCTCAGCCAGCACTCGCTCCGGTGACTTCCAATCATGATACAGCAAGTTCGTCCCTGAAGATGGAGCACTTGTGCAGTCAAAACCTCCAGTAACATCACTCAACACATTCTGATTTGATTTCGAGACAATGATCTTCAATCCTGGCAGTACCGCTGGCAGCTTTTCTGGCCTCGTATTCTCATAAAAATTCATCACGTTGCCGTACGTGACAGGCAAGGCTCTAAGCACTAACACGACGGGAAATTCGGGTGCAAGGCGCATGGCAAGTTTGTCTGCAGCGATCTCTTCGTCCTCGTTCACAGCTTCCGCAGGCAGATTTGGCTCCATAGTTTGCAGCAGGTTCGCATTTGTCGGGCCAAAAGGTGCCTGAGTCTCTTCATTACCAGGTCGACTTTCAACCATCAACAAATTATTCCACTTCGGTGAATAAAGCGAGAAATACACGCCCAGAGGCGGACGAAACCCCAATACTTCCACATTCCCTTGAAATACGCGAAAAAGCGTCATACCGGCGCAATTCAAGGACGAGGTCGTCTGCATTCCCATTGCAACGACGTTACCAGAGGGTACACATAACGCGCGATACAGTGACGAGAACGCTATCTGGCCAGTCGCAGGTCCATCTTGCAAGATGTCTACCATTACTTTTGACCACCCATAATTTAAGGGGTCACAAGCCCTTAATTCGAGGGACTATCACCCCCCAGATGAAGAAATTTATGACATGAGCTACATGAGCTACGTGAGCCTAAGTTTAACCGCTGTCTTGGCACGGACAGATTTAGAAGCGCAATCTACAGATTATTTTCGTGACAACAGCCCGCGGTCTCGAGGCAGCAGCACTACACTGTAGTAATCATTGACAACGTGCAACGAATCATGTTGCCAGCGCTCATCACCAAGCCAAAGCAGGCGGTGCGTCAGGTGAATAGCTTGACGAATGACTCGATTGATTCCTACGCGAACATGCCTTTTGGTAGTAACTCGAGCACTGACACTCGGGTGGGAGTCACGTACGTTGATAACACCGAGTCAGGCAGTGGCACAGCGCGTGCGTCACCACTAGCATCAGGTCGTGCGGCTATAAAGCCAAAATGCGCTCTTGTTTCAAAAACTGCTAGTGATGAGGATGAGATAACAATGGCTCGTGTTTTGCGAGATCGAATAGCTTCCGGAGAGGAAGAGTTGTCGTTACGTACGGGAGACATCGTCACAGTGCTTTCAGCCAAGCGTACAGGGTACCTTAAATGCGAAGCAGGAGATAAAGTGGGTTACGTACCGTCGTCTTACTTGGAATTCCTCGACTCTGGCACAGAAGTCGAATGTGGCACTATTGTTAGGAACAAAACGAATGAAGAAGCTCAACAAGCTGTCGAGAAACAACGCAAGAAGCAGCGGCAGAAAGAGAAGCGTCGAAAGGAGAAGCAAGATTCGCAATTGGCCGTCGAGAATCATACAGCAGTTGCCGTGGCTGGCAATGAAATCAACGAGAGACCACACAAGCGAAAGAAAAAACCCCGACAAATTCGAGAGTCCGATGTAGAAGACGATTTTTATCGAGACAAGGCTGAGGAGGGGCGCTTAAGTACTCGGTATCGAGCTGCACCGGTAGAAATGGATCGATCTTATAGTAAAAGCAAACATTCGAAAAAAAAGCGCCATCATGGTCTTACTAGTAGTGAGTCAAGTGGAAGCAACGGGGGAAAACGGAGTGGTCGACACGGCCGCCATCGTCGTCGTCGACGTGCGGAGAGTGATAGCGAATCCGAATTTACATCCTCTGACGATTCAGCTGAAAGCAACAGACGAAGACGAAGACGTCGCCGTCACAGACATCGACGAACCTCTAGTGATGACGATGATGAGAATGACAGCGACTACAAAAGTCATGCCAGGCGTAGCAAAAATTGCCGTGATAAAAAGAACGTTGAGGTGGAACCTGAAGAGGGAAATCGCGTCGCTCGAAAGGCTGAAAAGAAAAAAGTGACGGAAGCTTTACTTAGAGTTGAAAAAGGAGTGAGTCAGCTTGAGATAGAAGCCAAGGGAGATGTATGTGGTACGAAAGAAACTGTTATTTCGAGTCAGAAGGAGGAACTTAATCGAGACAAAGGCAACAAAGAAGGAATAGAACGTGGTGAAATTTTGTCGACAGCTGCTGTTGCATCGTCGCATCGAAAGGATGACGAATTTCAGAGTTCCTCGAGTGCTGTACCCTTGAGCAAGCAAAATAAGCCAGGACTCGGGAGGCAAATAGGAGACAAGATGCGGTCTTTTCTAGGCGGTGGAAACAAAAAGTCGCACAATAGTTCGAAATCGAGTGGCATTCTGAACGCTTGCCCCGGCACAGTTCAAGGTGAAGAAGGTTGGTACGAGCACGGCGAGAACGAACGCTACTACTTTGTACTCGTTAATGGAAAATGGAGTCTTTTGTATGGACCTATGATAGAGGACGACTTTGAAAGATTCTCGAATCGGGTACGACTCGTAATTACTTTACAATCATGTACGTGCTAACAATTGCTGATCTCGTAGGTCACGGCGCAAATGCGCTCAATCGAGCTGCCGCCGACGTATTTACACAAATCGGGTTACTTTCTCAATTGTGAGTTGCGCGTTCAGAAGGAGCTTTGATTATAGTTATGGTCGAAGGTTACAATTTAAGTGAATTTAATTTTTTGTACTAACATTGGTAGCGACTCGGCATGTTGGGTCTCGAATAACATGGATGCATATATGCTTCGTACATCAATCCAAGTTACTAGTGTGTAGCAGAAGGATAGCACTGTCTGTTTATTACTTGAATAGCCTCCAACATAAAATACTACATTTGTTGAGTGCCCCACATCGGAATAATTTCCATGTAGGTTTAAATTTAATTTCTCATCCCAATAACCTTGCTAGATACCTATCGGTTTTAGCAAATTTGTCTTTTTATGAATGCGCTGGACTATGTTATATTAGCTCGTGTCAAACAGCGACGCGTTCAAGCACAAGACTAAGCCAAAATTCTAACATAAAAGGTCTTTAACCACGATTATAAATCCCCATTATGCCTTCCCGTCTCGATGCCACGTCTTGATCGTAGAACTCTAAACTGTCCGTGACAGGCAAAATTTTGGCGAAATGTGTCGGAAGGCGTGGAAACAAACAAAATTACTCAACCAAGAATTTGCGGTCAAGTGCGTTCGAAGCAAGAACTCAAAAAGAATTTGGCTTATTGGATATCTACAATAAATGCGCTTTTGTCGATGAAATCTAAATTAATCAAACTTCGTTTCCTTTAAAAAATCTAAAAACGTAGTGGTTACTGTTTCACGATCCTTTAAAATACTGCATCAATCGATCATTTGTTTAGAATGCAGCACGCCCGCGACAATAATGCATGTGGCTATGAAGGTGATACCGTCATGGATGGCAAGCCTCACTTAAGAAATTTCGCTTTGACCGCAAGTGAGCCCCTTGATTCGTTTGAAAAGCAGCCAAACCCTTCCACTTCGCTCGAGTTGGAGCACATCATCGGCTTCTCTGCAGCACCTAATTCAATGCACTATCATCCATCAGGTCGAGACTACGTCTATCCTGCTGGCGGATCGATTCTGGTGACCACGTTTCAAGACGCACATAGCCAAGTTCTCTTGCGCGGTCATCAGGAACATATTTCTTGCCTCGCAATATCGCCTTCAGGACGAAAGTTGGCTTCGGGTGAGCGTGGCAAGCGAGCCGATATCGTCGTATGGGACTATTCGAGTCGGAGACTAGTTTTGAGACTGTCAGAACATGATGCAGGTATCGCTGCACTTGCCTTCTCGCATGACGAGCGACTGCTTTGCTCCGTGGGTGTAGCAGAGGACGGGCCACGCCTGTACGTGTGGGACGTCATGACTGGCAACATTTGCGCGACGCACCCGAAAATGTCAAACGTCGTCACGGCTGTCGCATTTGGAGGTATGATTTGCGACGTCAAGCGACGTGACATCGCCAATTATCAGTTTGCAACCGTCGGACATCGTTTGCTGCACCTTTGGGTGCTTAATCCAGTCACAGGGGAACTCACGCAGCACAAGAGTGAACAGAACCTCGTTCGTGATTATACATGCGTCGGCTATTCTCCTGACTGCAAGGCTGTAGTGGCGGGGACCTCGAGCGGCGACTTTTGTGTCGTGAATGCGAACACTCGACAGCTTATCAAGGTGGTCCCAGCTTGTTCTTGTGGTGTCTCTTCCATCGTGTTTTATGACGGAGGAGTTCTTGTGGGTGGTGGCGATGGGAAGGTTGTGCATTTTGGACACGACTTTGTTGGTACTTGTTACGTTGCACTCGACAGTGGTGTCGCGGGGCTATCTCTCAATGAGGCTCAGAATGAAGCCGTAGTTGGGACACAGGCTGGAAGTGTGTTTCTAGTGCGTCTTGAATTTGGCTCCTCTCACCCCAGTCTGCTGCCTCAATTGTTGTCCGAGAATCACGCGAACGCTGTCGTGCAGATAGCATATTCCATGGACGCGTCCGATCGATTCGCCACGATCTCTCGAGACTGCACTATTCGCATATGGGATGCTTCCGACTATACTGTAGCCACTCGCTGCTTTGTCGGCAATGCTGGTGCTCCCACATCTCTTTATTATTCTCTCGACGTGCTCCTGTCCGGCTGGACCGATGGATGCATTCGATCCCACAGTAGTGATCATGGTGCACTCGCGTGGTCTATTGATAATGCACACGTTGGTGGGGTCACAGCGCTAGTGTTAAGTCACAACCAGCGCTTCATCGTGTCAGCAGGTGTTGGGGGCGAAGTACGCGTGTGGGATGTTCGCAAGCGGAACCTCATTTCTCACTTGAAAGAACACACTATGCCAGTTACGAGCCTGGCCTTGTATCGCGACGATCTGCACGTCATTTCGTGCAGTCGGGATCGACGGATGATCTGCTGGGATCTACGCAATGAGCGTAAGCTTTCAAGTCACATTCAACGCATGGGCGGCATCAACACTGTAGCGCTATCCGCTGATCAGAGTCTCGTTCTCAGTGCTGGGCAAGAGAAGCGTATCTCGTATTGGGATCTGCGCATCGACACACCCGTGGCAGTGATTCAGAAAGCACACGATGGAGAAGCCACGTGTATTGCTGTGGCACATAACTTGGAAGTGTTTGCCACAAGTGGAAACGATCGACAGGTGAAGCTGTGGGAGTCTAGAACTAATCACTTACTTGTAGACAGCGTCGGTCATTCTGGAAATGTTCGTCATCTTGCATTCAGCCCAGATGACCGCCAGCTTGTCTCGGTTGGTGACGACGGCTGCATAATTGTCTGGAACTTGTACAAGGAATAATCACTAGCTTTACCCGTTCATAGCCTTCACATGTCATTTCTATTGGCATAGCACAAGGTCTCTATCGAAACGAGACTACCCCTACTGCTGTTCAAACTCTTTTAGGTACGTGTAGAGCAGCTGAACCCCAAAGCCCGTGGCACCTTTCGGGAAGTACGACTTGGCCGAGCTGTAGTTCGAAGGTCCAGCAATGTCGAGATGTGCCCAGTCAACGCCTTCGTAAACAAACTTTTGAAGAAAAGCAGCGGCGGTAGAGGCCCCACCGTAGCGAGCACGACCAGTGCTACGAGAGTCCGATTGCGAACCCTTGAGAGCAGCCGTGTGCTCGGGAAGTATCGGCAGGCGCCAGCAGCGCTCGTAACATTCCGTGCCTGCTGTTTCTAGCTTTTTAGCCAAGTCGTCCGAGTTGGAAAACAAGCCAGCACAGTGCTCCCCCAGCGCAACCATGCACGCTCCAGTCAGTGTTGCCACATCAATGACTTTGGTTGGCTTGTACTCCTTTTGAACGTACGACATGGCGTCCCCAAGCACCAAACGACCTTCCGCATCCGTATTGTTGTTTTCTACAGTGATGCCTTTGTGAGACTTGACAATCGTCAGCGGCTTTACGGCTTTAGATCCGATCGCGTTCTCAGCTAAAGCCAGGGCGCAGACGATGTTCACTTTAAGGTTCTCGCGTGACGCCGCACGGATGGCTCCAAGCACAGCAGCAGACCCACACATGTCCATGTGCATGTTCTCAATAGAGCCGGTCGGCTTGAGATTCAAGCCGCCCGTATCGAATGTAATGCCTTTGCCGATTGATGGAAGGTGACTTTGAGCACTAAGTAGAAGGCGGAGGCGAGGGAACCGAAGCGGAGAAGGCACTTGGGGGTTTGAATGGAAATTCAGAAGTGATTGATTTATTGGAGTTAGTTTGGTTGCTGCGTAGAAACGCAGCAGTGCATCCTATCACTAAGTGCATCTAATCACAAACATTCCTTATTCGTCCAATCAGCCTACTCGTCTAATCAACGTGTGGTCGTATTGGACCGGTTCATGCTAACCGGTTAATGGGTACAATGTACCAACTGGTCAGCATGTACCTGTAACACGCCCTCTCAATGCGAACACGCGTGGATGCCGAGAGCCATCGTCAAGTCCTTGTGACGAGGTCCGCCGAGTCCTTTCGTCATTATGTCCGCTAGCATGGTCGCAGTTTCGCAGTACTCGACGAGAACTTCTCCACGCTTCACTTCATCGCGGATGTGATGGTACTTGATGTCGATGTGCTTGGCGCGGCCATGATTGACTGGGTTCTTAGTCATCTTAATGCACGACTGGTTGTCCTCGAAGATCTTCAAGTCTGGAGTGTCTTCGCCCGAAGCCGCCAAAATCTCACACAGTAGCTTGTGAACCCACTTTCCATCTTGAATCGCCAAACTTAGCGCGATGTATTCGGCTTCGCTCGTGGATAGCGAGACACTAGACTGCTTTTTGGACCCCCACGACACTGGTCCGCCAAGGACTTGAAACAGGTAACCGGAAGTCGACTTGCGGTCACTGTAGTCGCCGGCCCAGTCAGCATCGGAGTAGCCGCGAAAGTCCACGCCCTTGTTTGGAGAGAAGCGAATTCCGTGCGACTTGGTACCTTGTAGATAGCGAAAAATCCTCTTGACGGCCGTCCAGTGTTCCACTTGTGGGTTTTCCATGAAGCGCGACACATATCCGACTGCAAAGGCAATATCCGGTCGAGTTGAAGTCATCAAGTGCATGAGTGAACCGACAGCTTCACGAAACGGAGCATCCAGCTTGGTCGGGGTATCACTTGGAACAAGTCGCATGCTGAGATCAACGGGACTGGTAACAGGTTTGCAATTCTGCATGCCGAAACGCTCCAAAATGTCATGGGTGTAGCGCGCTTGGCTTAACGTCACGCTCCCGTCTTTGTTGTCGATAACTTCGATGCCAAGAATGAAAGAACACTTACCACTGTCGGTCATCTCGAATCGACTTTTAAGCTGGCGCTTGACTTCATCTATCAGTATCTTGGAGCTTCCGGTGATCAGAACGTCGTCGACGTACACCAACAGGAGAATGCATTCGCCTTTGACGACCTTGATGTATAGGCACGGATCGTAGCTTGAGGCGTGAAATCCAAGTGAGCGAACGTACTCATCAAAAGTTTCGTTCCATACTCGCGAAGCTTGCTTGAGACCATAGATCGCCTTCAGAAGCTCCACGCAGTCAAATCCATTGTCCAGCTCAACACCCTCGGGCACGCAGCAAAACACTTTTTCCTTCATCAAACCGTATAAGAAGGCAGTGACGACGTCAAGTTGATCCAGGGGCCAACCGAGGAGCTTGGTAATGGCGATTATCATGCGAAGTGTCACGTACTTCACGACAGGAGAGAACGTCTCCGTGTAATCAATGCCATACTTCTGTACGAAGCCTTTCGCGACGAGTCGAGCCTTGTACTTCTCGATGGATCCATCCGCTTTGCGCTTGATCTTAAAGACCCACTTGGTCCCGACTGCGCGTTGATGGTTGGGTAACTTGGCAGCACGAAACACCCCACGAAGACGCATTGACTTGAGTTCCGCGCGAATGGCCTTGCGCCAGTGAACTTGATCGGGTCCGCTCACGGCATCTTGGAAGGTCTTCGGTTCAGCGCTGTCGCTTGCTTCCACTGCGTTTGCACTTGCTCGCCAAAACATAGGCGAAGTGGAGTCGCTGTCACCTTCATCTTCCGTTTTCGCTTCTTGGGCCGAGGCATCTTGACCTTGATCGTCCGAGTCATTGACAGGTGCGCTTGCTTCCTCAAGTCCAATTCGGCGGCGCGGGCCACTTGAACGTTGATGCTTGTCCGGCTCGGAGTTCGCTTTTCGCTTCCCCGCCTGCTTGAAAACATGTACTTCTTCAGAGTCAGAGAGCGCGAGGTACTCGATGGCTTCTTCGATTTTGGAGTCTTCGTCGACCGAGCTCGTGTTAAAGCTTGTTTCGTCGAATGTGACATCGCGAGAGATCACGACCTTTCCCGCCTCGATGTCATAAACGCGATACGCCTTGGACCGTTCCTCGTAGCCCATGAAAATGCCTTCACGAGCTTTTGGGTCCCACTTTTGTCGCTTTTCCTTCGGCGTCAAAACGAAGGCCTTGCACCCGAAGACTCGCATGTGCTTCACGTTAGGCTTGGACTTGTATATAATCTCGTACGGCGTTTTTCCGGGAATTTTGGGGGACGGCAGTCGATTCTTGATGTAGATCGCCGTCATCGCCGCTTCAGCCCAAAAACGCTTGTCCACGCCGGCGTGGTGGAGCATGCTGCGGCCGATCGTCACAATGGTCCTGTTCGCACGCTCAGCAGTACCGTTGGTCTGGTGTGCGTACTGAACGGTTGGCTGCACTTCAATGCCATGCTCTTCGTAGAAGTCCACAAGCGATCTTGTTTTGAATTCCTTGGCCCCATCGTGACGCACGTACTTGACTTTGGCGTTGAACTGGCGCTCCACTTTCGTAATAAAGCTTCGAAGACAGCGTTCACTCTCCGAGCGGGCGCGAATACAGAAGCCAGTCATGCAGCCGGAGGCCTCGTCGGTAATGAGTAGCAAATGCCTGCTGCCTCCAAGCGATTCCTGCTCCATTGGCCCGCAGTTGTCGAAATGCAGACACTCGAACGGCTTGTACTTGGGCTTGTTTGGGTTGCTCGGGAATGGTTTTTGTACCATCTTGCCCTGCTGGCACCCACTGCACTTGCTCGAGTTCTTCGACGTCGGAGGCATCTTGGCACCTGTCACCATGCCGCCTGACACCATCTTGCGAAGCACGTCGTTTGGAGCGTGGCCCATCCGCGCGTGGAGGTCGACTCCATTGATCGAAACATTGGACACGGAGTTGGCGCTTGCGCGTGGCACACGGAGCCAATACAGGCCGTCGACGAGGTCTGCGGCGGCAACGACTTGTCGCGATTTCTTCCGCGCAATGTGCATTTCAGCACCGTCGAAGATCACCATGAACTGTCCGCTGCTGTTGATTTGGGGCACCGACAGCAGATTCTTGTTCATGCTTGGAACGTAAAGCGCGTCTTCGATCCTGATGTTGCGCGTATTGCCGTTGGGCAAAGAGACTTGTTCCACCACAGTCCCCACACCCGAAATCTTGGCGGTATGCCCGTTTGCCACTGTCAATTCTCCGTCGCCGCACTCCTTGATTTCGACAAACTTGGCCTTGTCGTTGCAAATGTGGTGCGTGGCGCCACTGTCGATGGCCCACGATCCTTGAAACTTCTTGCCCGTCGACACGCCGCACTCCATAGAGACCGCAAATGCGACCGCGTCAAAATCGTCTTCGTCACGCCAGTCTCTCCACTCGATGTTGTTGGCACCGCGACCACCTCGGCCGCGTCGTACTCCCCCTCGGTTTTCTTCTTTCTGCTTGGTCCAGCACTTGTCGATGACGTGCCCCAATTTCCCGCAGTACGTGCAGCGACGCACTTCGCGTTCGGCGCTGAAAGCCTTCGCTGCTTCTTCGACCTTGACAGACGCAGTCTTCTCGCCTTGTCGCTTGATATGCTCGTTTGTGAGCACTTTTACCACGTCCTGCGTCTTCAGCTCTGCGGTGCTCATTTCCAAATTGAGCACCACATTCTCGTAGCTCTTGGGGAGACTACGAAGCAGGCAGATCGCGACGTCTTCGTCCTCCATCTTGGCGCCAATACTGCTGAGTTTCGCGCTGATGTTGAGAACTTCGTTACAATGATGAAGAACATTGCCGCCTTCCGCCATTTCCATGCTGAAAAGCTGACGTTTCAGGTAGATCCGTCCAGCCTTTTGCGACCCACCGTACAGCGTACGCAAGCGCGTCCACGCGACCCAGGCTTCTTCGCAGTTGTCAAGCGCATGGTGGTAATCGGCGTCCATGTGGAGCAACATCAAGCCGAACGCGATGTTGCTTGACTTAACATACTCGTCCTTCGCCCGGGGATCCGTGAAGCTTGGCGTTGTCTCGCGGTTCACCACACTCCACACGGACTTGGTCAGGAACACGCCACGCATGTAGCGGCTCCACGTGGCGTAGTTGTCGCCGTTGAACTTGTCGATGGAAATCTTGGTATCTTGGACAGAGGACATCGTGCTTGGGCTCATAACCTGATGGAAGGTGACTTTGAGCACTAAGTAGAAGGCGGAGGCGAGGGAACCGAAGCGGAGAAGGCACTTGGGGGTTTGAATGGAAATTCAGAAGTGATTGATTTATTGGAGTTAGTTTGGTTGCTGCGTAGAAACGCAGCAGTGCATCCTATCACTAAGTGCATCTAATCACAAACATTCCTTATTCGTCCAATCAGCCTACTCGTCTAATCAACGTGTGGTCGTATTGGACCGGTTCATGCTAACCGGTTAATGGGTACAATGTACCAACTGGTCAGCATGTACCTGTAACACCGATCAGCGCAATTTTCTTGTCCGAGTTGGCGTTTCCACGATACTCTAAAATGACGAGACGAGGAGGGCAAACACTCGCTTGGCCCACACTTAAAAACATGTTCATGCCTTCTTCCTTCAAATCTTCCTCGTGCAGCACACGAAGGGACATGTTGGGAAGATCCGCCGACGCACGGGCCACGTCTTCCATAAATGCTGGGGTCACAATGTGCGAGCGCTCGTTGCCTACGTGAGTAACGGGTACAGGCAGTCAGCACTGAGGTACGACTTGTACTCTTGCCCACGATCACTTTACCAAGATTGCGCGCAAAGATCGTCTCTTCACCCACCGTCGCCTGCTCGGTCACATTCTAGAGCACCAGATCTGTAAGCCTATTTCGGTACTAAAAATATCAACAAACTTTAGATACCTTTTCAAATTCAACTGATGCATCCAGATAGATCTGCTCGAGAGGCAGACGCAGCTTGTGGGCGTCCGTGACGTCCGTTATGTACTGATCGAACTGATAATTGGAAAGCATTGAAGCTTGAGACAGCAGCTCGACGACACGCGCAGTGTCTAAAGTGCAATCTTGAAGATTTGGCACTTGCATCACGGCGTTTTTAACGCACTTGCTTCTCAGCGCACTTATTGCTCCATGAGTAGCATCACGCAGGACGTTGGGTGTCACCTTGTCAGCATCTCCAAGCCCCACGAGAAGAATGCGTTGATTGTCATAGGCATCATCGTCTGTACTTGGGTACAGATAAAGTGTCTCTTGGGGTTCGGCTTTGAAGTCGCGCAGAGCGGCGGCGGACACGGGAAATGGAAGCGATCTCTGGAGACCCGCTGCGGCAGCCGAGGGGAGCACAAACACGACATGGGCAGCAGGAGGGGATGGCGCTTTAGAAAGGAGAGACAATTGGGCCTGTACGCGCTGCTGCACCATGCGGTGAGCGGTGGAGGATGAGAAGCGACGCATTGATTGCGTCTTTACGGCAGGTTTGGATACGCGGGGCACCAATACTTTTTTCCAATTGTGCGCTTTTCAGCTGACGTGTCCATAGCAAAATAATATTGTATCTTATGCAAAATTCAAAAGATGCTGACCTCTGCTCTACATACAAACTGCCTGTGTAAATTTCTTCATCACCTTTTAATGTAATGTAATGTATTACGTTATCGCGTTGCCAAGGTATGCACGTGCTAGGCTCAGTCTGGCTAGTCCACGGCATAGAGTGGTGTCCGCATACGTCGAGTCTCGTTCGGCGGGCAGTGCATCCAGCACCGAGGTCGTATGGGTCTTCCATTTCTTTCGGTCTTGTGCAAGGGTACGTACCACTTCGAGGTCTTGTGCTATCCGGAGTCGAAAGCCGGAGCCACGGGAAACAAGGTTGTGGTCGAGTGTCGAGGGGAGCGTGGTGCGGGGACGTCCGCGCCATTTTGCTGCGGTGGAGAAGAAGTAGGCACGCATCTGGAGGTTAGCTGGAATGTCGGGATAGCGGCGAAGTACATGGCCAAACAGGCGCCAGCGAGCTTGTGTCAGTCGTAGTCTCAGCGGCCGCTCATCACAGAGGTCGTAGAGTCTTGCATTCGAAATGGGTCGGGGGTAGCGATAGCCAAGAGCGTAGCGAAGCTGGCGGCGATGGAAACTCTCGAGGCCGTGGAGCTCTGACTTGGTAAGAGCCCAGTTGTACAGCAGAATCGGTAGAACGTAGGTGTTGTACAATCGAATGCGTGTCTTGGGTGAGATGAACGTGGGGCGGAGCCAGACGGACCAGAGGCGGTGGAGCGCGAGGGTGGCCAGGGACTTGCGTCGGGATAGATCTTTAATATCGCCGAGGAGTGTTCCGAGCTTCTTAGTGTGGTGCCAGGTTTCTTTTCGGGATCGGGCGTGTCGAGTGGCGCCCGACGGGTTGCAGTGGCGGCGGATTTCGGTGACTTCGGTCTTGGCTTCGTTTTTTTTTTTTTTTTTAAGGGTTAGAAGGAAGTCATCAATGCGGTGCTCACCTCTATCGTAGATCTTGGTTTCTCGGAGGCCAAGGATATCGACGCGGTAGCGCCGGAGATCTTCGGGGAGTGTTTCGTGCTTCTTGCGCTTCGAACCTAGAGAATTCACATCAAAGGAGCCAATCCGGATGCGGTTGGCGCGATTAAGGGCGTGGAAGGGGGTTTGGCCTGGTGCTGGAGACCGTCGCGTCGAGGGTGAGACTCGTTAGAGACCTGCAGATGCCCGAGAGCACCTGCCCGAAGCGCGCGAGCATTAAGCCCCCGCGCTTGGAAGGAGGGCGTCACCCCAACCTTTTCCGAAAACATCACCTTTTAGCACTAGATATTCGAACAATACATTGAGTCTTGAGTACAAGGTCACTTTGGATAGTGCTCACCATGTGAGAAGCATAGATATGAAAGGTAGAGTCAAGATACTGGGCTAATTGTTCTTGGGCTTCGGTAATTAGTGCGGCAAAAGTCAACTGCACAGAAAACGAGAATTGCCACCACTTATAAAAACGCTACATAGGAACGGCACATGCTAGACTGAATGCTTCCCTGGCACGGGCTGTTTTGTCGACCACTCAAAGATTTTCATTGCATACATCAGGTCCTGGTCCATTAATTGACGAAGCACCAATTAAAGCTGCCAGTCGGCCGGGTCATTTAATACTTACCAAGACAATTCTAAAATGAATGTCGCGGCATTAATAGGTTCCTTGGCACCAAGGCAGGCCTCCGTGTTTGGTGCTGCAGACACAACAAAGGCTGCTCCTGTTCCGCAGGGAGGCGAGCCAAAAGTAATTTGCATGCTAATGAGTCGTCCAGACCGGGAAATATTGGAGGAGCTTCCCACACCATCACGGCGGAGTACACGCACCTACGGTGGTCTGCAGGCGCCACAAGTGCGATTATTAATATTCGTCTACATAGATCTAACGATATGATCTTGTCTAGGCGAAGCCAATTTATCTTCGACGCAACATAAAATTCTTTGTAAGCTTAACAGAATCGTGTCCGAGTGGTTTGATCACTTCGTGCCGTCTCTCACACACTAAAAAAAGCTCGAAAAGCGTGGACAACCCACTGCACTGCTTAGCTTTAACTCGTGTCGTTTGCTGCTCCAACTCGCCCCACTACTTGCGTTATTGTCGGTATGCTTCGAGTTATGGCTTTTTGTACATTATGGAGCTTTGGATATACAATTTAGCAAGCGTTGGTTAATAGTTCGCTTCATTTGTTACTACAATGTAATGTACCGCCTTAAAGAATTTTGTTATGAGCAGTATATGTATGCATTGATTGCCATATATACAATGACCATCGTCTAGTAAGCTCAGATATCTGAAGAGTACTAAACGCTCCTTGTCACTCATTTTTAAGTCTGTTTTGTAGAATTGTTGTTCAAGCACGTATGAATATTCATGTACAAGCATGAAAGTGAATTCAGGCATCTTATGTCCGCGCATTGAGCTTGTTATTGGTCCCTATTGTAATGGTTGCACCACTTTCATTCGCTTGACCACATCGATTGTAGCATATGCCGCTCTCATTGAGTCGTAAAGTAGTCACACTTTTATTAATTTCTGTCGCGATATTGCGTAATGTATGTTGCAGATAGATACGAATATCTAATCCTTCCACGCTGGACTAAAGAAGACTTGCTGGAGCCTGTACTGACAACGCTACCGAGGCTGAGATATTATACAACGTATACGTGCATGCTCGCGATTTGCTTGATTGCTTTAATACTGTCTTGCTTGAAAACATTAGAGTCACTGAACACCAAAATTTTGATGCATTGTCATCTCGGTATGCGAGCTGTAAAAAAGGTCAAGTCATTGTCTTATCGCCCTAGTCAGACGAGCTTAAAGCGATATTTACCTGTCAGGTATAAAGCCAGCATCGCGACTTCGCTTCACTTCATGAAAGTGTCAATAAATGTGTTAAGGTGGACGGCACCCGAATACAATTATTTATGACGCTCGAAAGAAAAGTATTTGATAAAACATGACCGTATAAATTTCGCACAGCTCGGTACAAACTATCTCAAAGCTTTAAATATCGATTTTGTGGAGAGACGTTATTGCTATACTTGCTGACATAAGTTAATAATGTGGAACGTGTGATGACAATGTACAAAGTATGTACACTTTTGGTACGCATTGTATCAGTATGGTTAAGCAGCGTAATTTTTCTTTAGGCTTTACCGTTAGAACTAAATGTTCTGAAATAAAGCCGTACGTGTGTAAAACATCGGAAACGGAGGTGATATTAATTATATTGATAAAGTCGAGCTCGTGCTTTAATGTGCTTAGGCAAATGTTAACAAAAGTTATATTGATAATACGACAAGCACGTTAGTCAATCAAATTTTCAACTATGCTGATGTGAGTCAACGCATAATCTAAAAGCACAATGGACGTCGTCAAGCAAAGTTGCCAAGCTTATATTTGAATCAAAAGCTATATCTCAGAATGACATTGGTCTTACCGTTTTTTGTATCAAGTGGGGTTTATCTTTACAGATGCATGATTTCAATAAGTCACAAGAGTCTTAGAACTTAAACGATACACTCGGGAATTAGCAGTGCGCACTTCCAAAAGTAAAGTCCATGTTAAGGACGGGTGGTCGGCATAAGCCGCTAGAATTAATTTGGCACAACTCGCTCATGACCGTATTTGTCGAGTTACTGTAACGAGCAACCGATGCCATCGTCAAAAATGTCGCAGATGACACTAATGGCTTTCACAGACGAGATAAAGCCACAACACAGGTTTATCAAAGCTTTTCTTGTTGCTTTCGAAGAATTTGCTTGAGCCGCGAGCGTTTCAAATTAAATAGATCAAGCGCAGGCTTCATGAGACCCACATAGCACTACAAGCCTGCAAATAGTTGGCTAGGCCTGAACACTCCTTCTAGAGGCGAGTCACAGGCCAAACCTATACGGCTTTCGCTTTCCTCAGGTTGTTCGAGCTCTATGCCTGCCGAAGACTTCAGTTTTTTTGCCGCAAAGGCACATTCTCGATGTTGACACATTCTCTTTTGGTCAATATTTTGTCTTAATGAAACTTCAAAACTAAGTGGTCTTTCTCTTAAATCCTAGGGAAAGATTTTTCGTCAAAGGATACCCAGGAAAATTCTCGGAATGGTTGAAGCAATTGTAGGGTTGCGGTCAGATAGTTAAACGCCGTCAAGGTGTTTATATTCCTTGTGGTATCACTAAACACTTTCATGACATGCCACTAGATGTGTTAAACGCCTTGAAGGATCTAGTCGCGGTATTATTTTTTCAAAATATATCAAGACAGATACAACGTTAATAAGAATATTCTGTTAAGCAACGCATCCTTCCTTGATGTGTGTGCTGGCGTTAAACTTATTGTAAGCAGGAAGAAGCCGCACTTTTTTTTGAGGGTTTAAAGCCTGTGACGAGTTAGTTGCGCACCATGCCGTTCTTGCCTTCTCGGTGTAGAAGGCACCAATGAGCTTACATAGCGCTTGTAACACAGGTCAGTGCCTTAGTACTCCGTGCCTGGCACGATGTCAATCCCTTGCCTCACTTCTGTAGCCAGTGAGAAATTTGTTGATAAATCTCTGAAGACCACATATGCAGTTACCGATAATGAGAATTGGCGGAATCTTGAGGTCTTCCAAAATTCTTGAGCTCGGGCACAATGTACGCAGACCATAAGCTTGAACCAAGACATCTTCGTCTATAATAAATCATAAATTTGTAGCCTTAAAAGGGTCAATCTGTATAATAACTACATCGAAGATATCATCTCACTCTCTTCGAGCTCTTTGATACTCAGTATATTGACATCTCTATTCGTGTCTCGTATGCTGTGACACGGTTAAACTATCAATTATACATGTGGTTAAGGTTTCTCTACTGACCTTGATATCACTTGTGACATCCATAATATTAAAATTCCGCTTCCTTCTTGCATAGGAATGTTTCGTTCTGTACAGCGGCACTATCTAATTTGCCTTGCGAGCCTTTGTTGCTTACTTGAAGTCTTTTTCCTTATAGTTGGTGATGCTATACTACTCCGTGTGGAGCAAATCAACTCCCATCAAGAGTCCACCTTGAACGCAGTCGGTATGTCGGCTAAAACTGGCAGCCGGCTGGAAGAAGCTTATGAGACGTCCTCACAATTACATTCGTGAAAAAAAGACTCTGACAAGGGTTCTGCTGCGAATCGAAGTTAGTCGACTGTAGAGAATTGAAGGTAGGACCAGCAACACATACGGATTGTGCCAAACTAATAAGTCTATAAACTAGCATCCAATTCCACTGTTATGCATTGGGGAAAGTAAACGGTCGACCACTGTAGAACCGTCAATGTTTTGTACGCTTTCTTCATGTGTGACCTCGTCATGCCTGATAACACTTTGACCTGGTGTAAAGTGGCTTCATTGCGATTTTGATTCTGGGGTACCTAGTAGTTCTAAACAATGCGGTTGCACAGATACCTTCAAAATATAAGCATTTTGTTAGTTCCAGAACCATGACTAAAAAGCATTTTCACTGGGCCAAAAGCAACGATTTTGACGCAAACGCGATCCAAAATTTGGAGTTTATATGTGAGTACGATCCATTTATTATCTAATGTGCTGCTACGGCTACTTAAGTTAGTACACGTACGACGCTTAAGTGAAGAAATGGAGGAGAAATGGTAACTCACACAAAATTTGTAATGGGACTAATACCACTATCAAAAGAATTAGGTGCAATGAATTAAGCCTGCTTCAATATGGCATTTTTCACGTTCTATGGTGCATACAGAACGGATGCCTGTCTAATGTTTTTTACACAACATCTAATCGTACCATAGGCGAGTAATTTACCCTCACGAGCAGTCGCAGTTGCATCGCTATGAGTAAATCGACGCTTTGCCTACGATAGGGTTAATTTATCTCGAGTCGCTTCAAGCAACAAAGACCTTGTAACAGCAGTCTATCTGAAGCGAATGATGATCTGACTAGCGGCCATTATGTAAAGGATTATCCTGCTATCCGCAATATATTTGTGGTCTTAAATTCACAAAGAGAATTTAAGTATGTGAGGACTTTCGGGTACTGTCAAACAATTCAGCTTGCGGCACACTTGCCGGCTCCTTCATAGAGTTTTTTTGCTACCCGTGGGCTGTCGGAAGTCTATAAGCCTGGACTTTGTCATTGCATTCAGAGGAATGACGACAAAACAGCTTCTTTATTACAGCTTACTTGACAAAGAGAAAGAAGGCGGTTTTGTCGAGGCCAAAGATTTGCATACCATTAACATCAAGAGAATCCCACCACACACGCCAACGCAAAAACTACTCGTACCATCAGAACTAGAGCCTATACTATAGAACATTATAAGACTGAAGCGTTGTTTATTGGACTAACAAAATATCATGAAAAATGTCATAGCCGGCGTGTTTTGGTACCAAGAACTGCATTTAAAGTCAATAATGTATCGCGAGAAATCTTATGCTATCTTCCCCGTAAACGCATCCGGTACAAATAGTTTTGCCATGACACTTAACAAGGTGCAAATGGTGAAGAATATAGACCTTTGCTTTTTGTGTTTGTATAGAGAGCTCTATGTAGGTAGACCTCACACTTGACCGTTAGCGCACAAAGAACCGAGGACAAGAGTCTAGACCCATCGTAAAAGTTTAGTGGCTGACACATTTCAGTGTTTTTTTGCTAAAAGACACACCGGATCGTTGGAACTCTCTCTTCGAGAGATCTAAGTCCAAAGGCTTAGCGTATGTTGCTTATATGGTGGATCTGGGGCATCTTTGTCAAGAACAGAAAATGTAAGATATTTAAAAGTGGATGCGTTTTAATCAATACCATCTCAGGAAAGTCGCGCCAATGAGCTGAGCAAATGGTATGTTTTAAGCGTCACGTTCTCATCATTTCCGATTTATTGTATTGTGGGTCATCCATCTCCTATGTAAAACACTCAAATCGCTTATTTAGGCAATGACGACAGAGGGCAACACAAAGGGGCTGGATGTGTTAGGCCAGGAGGTTCTCTGGAGTTCCCGCGGGCAGCAGGTGATGATGCAGTGGGAGAAGTGCTATATGGAGAGATGCGTGGAAGCGATGTCCATCAAACCGACCGATCGCGTGCTAGAGATCGGCTTCGGATTGGCGTATTCGGGGTCTCATATCCAAAAATTTAAACCCCAAAGTCACACCATTATTGAGTGTGATGAGGAGACGCTTAGGCGCACCAGAGAATTTGCAAAAAAACACAACAAAGTAGAGGTCGTGGCTGGAACGTGGCAGCAGCATCTGCCCACGCTGGACCTGTTTGACTGCGTCTTTTTTGATGACTACCCGCTACCAGAGCTGGAACATGCAAACGTTCTTGCCGCTAATGGAGCATCCAGTGGAAAGCGGTAAGTTTAATAATTAAAACATTGTGACGAAGTGAAAACTACTGCTCGTACTGATTTGATACTCACTTTCTCTTTCGTAGGTCGCGCTGGCATGACTTTTTAGATGTCGTGTTAAAGCACTGTGCAACTGGAGCGAGGATTTCAGGTTATTTGGCGTTGAATCTGGATTTGCAACGATCTGGCATTCATGTTGAGATGTCAAGGGTTGAAGTTGACGTACCGGAGCATTGCAAATACTTTCCACACAAGACTGCTTTAGTGCCAGTGATCACGGTAGTGGATCCGGTTGCTGCTGGTAGTTTCGCCAATGCCAAAGAAGGGATGTTACTACCACTGCCACAGTTGTCGGAGAAGTTCCAGCGGGCGTTTGAGTGTTCAGGTAGCTTGGAACGAACGCTGCTCAAAGGTGCACCACGGTGGCAAAAACAGATTGTCGAGATCCGGGATTTTCTTTCGGTGGATAGAGTAGATGCGCTTTTGCACCAATACCGAAAAGATACGGATGACAGCGATGCTTTTAATAGAGGAAAACTCTCAGCTTTTTATGATAGTCAAGAATCGCGATGCGAGTTTTTGTGCAGACTTAAGAAAAAGGCTGCTGCCTTAGAGGTTGAAAAAGGACATGCTTAAGACGCATGACCGACGAACGAGTTTGGGCCTTGACGTGGCCGAGCTTTATGGTATTTGACAGCAAAAGATTATGAACGCCAAGCTTTACTTTACTAAAGCAAATTCTTTATCATATACCAAGCTTCACTTTACTATAGCAAATTCCTTATGCTAATTTCTCAACTGACCGCCATACTCGTGAGTTCCAATTGAACATTTACTCTAGCGATATGACTCTTATCGCAAGAGCTCCGTCTTTTGAGATTTGCCTTTCTCAAACTTCTGCGAAATTCCCTTTAATTAACTTAGATTTAATCAGTCAATCAACGTCGCCCACTCCAATCGCTCAGGAATTGATTCGTCCTTGATGTATTATTCGGACTAACAAGATGTTTCACAAATCCAGATGGCTAGAAAAGCCAGCGCATAAAAGGTAGCGGTATTAATATGACTAGGACAATAGATGATAACCGGAAGATTTGGTAATACCAGACGGAAGTTAAAAGAGTGTGTATCTCAGGTATTGAACTTGTATACGTACCTATTGATAAATCGGGGCATCACCGCCAAGATTCAAGCGCAAGATTCAATACAGATCTTGAGGCCAAACTGAATGTCTATGCGATGGGATCGGTTTTCAGGCGGTCAAACACATGTCTCGCTGAGCAAGCCAAATGCGCTTATAAAAGAGACGCGCGGCAAACTTGACTTGGCGGTTCAATTTCGCAGCAACACATTCTTCGTTCGGCGCATTATTTATTGGGGCGGTCCTCGCCTCTAAAAAATGACGAGGATACACCTTGTGTGGACCTTTGCATTTGCAATGGCTGTCTTTGCACCTGCACATTACGCCATCTGCGAAAGCGTAGTGTCATCACCAATTGGGACTAAGGAGTCTGCGGATGTTATGGAGAATGACGCCGGGACACCATTTCATAAATTTATAGACTTTTTTAGGTCGGCCGACGATCAGGACAGCGAAGATGAGTCTTCAGATTCCGACAGCGATTCGTCAGATAGCATTAATGACAGGCATACCTCTCGGAACAGCTCTACCGACAGTGATTCATCAGATAGCGTCGATGACAGTGATTCCACACCCATCATTGCTGTCGGCAACGTGCTTAATGCCACTAGCACTATCAAGTCTACGTACAAAAATTGGATAGGGAGCGCTCTAGGCGCAGCAGCTGACACGGCATGTTATCGTAAGTCGCACATTGCGAAGACGTGCCCACTGGGATTCGACGCCAAGCTTGGCATGTGCTGGGCGCAGTGTCCGTACAACTTTCCCGTCGAGTGTGGAATGGAGTGCATTCGACAGAATGACGACTGTGCAATGGAGGTGGTAAGCAAAATATCGATGGTCGGTCAGGCAGTGTTTTCTCTCGCTGCCTATAATGTATACGGCAAATTTACGTTGATGGCCAAGGCGATGCAGACTGCATTTAAGTGTGCTAAAGAGATGATGGGATTGGTGAAAGCAGTGTCCAAGTATATTCGAAACATCGAAGTGACAAACCCACATACAACACTCGATAAGCTGCTTCTTCTGCTATATCAGACGGACAATGTGGTCTTTGACATCCCGATTACTATCATGTCATGTCTCGGAATAAAAGTTAGTGACAATTTAAAGTTCACGGATAGGTTTGTGAACACTATTGAATTAATTTTGAAGGATATTGTCGCCAATAGAGCCACTATTGGCTCCAGCTGGGATGTGTTCACAAATTTTATGAAAAACGTTACGCTGGGATCGACGATCGACTCACTGAATTCGTCTGAAATCACGTCTTTGCAGTCAGCACTGGAATCTGAATCAACTTGTGGGTACGACATGAAGCGTCTGCTGGACCGAACGTGGATGACGGTGGCAGAACTGCGTCGACAGGACCCGACAATTTCCGAGGACGACATTCGTGTAGCAATGAGCAAGACCGATCTAGTGCTGTATGAAATTGCAATTGTGACGAACAACTGCATGCCAGAATTAATAGCCGAATCCAACGTGGCGACGGCATATGCTACGCGGGACACGCTGCGAAAGGGTTTTGGAGGTATCGTGGACGACTTGATCAGTTCAGGAACAAGCAGCAACGGCACGTTCTTGACGGCTAAGCAGTACGCGTATACCATCGCTAACAAGGCAGCGACTTTTTACGCTGTTTGGGACAAGACCAATGTAGGTGGTGCTATCTCCGAATTTTTCCAGACCATTTGTGGTCCTACGGAGTTTGTTGGTGAAATTGATGACGGCACTGCTGAACAAGCGCTTGGATTAAAGGTGGTGAAGGATGCGTTTAAGAACAGCTCTGGCAATTGGACGAAGTACGGCGATGGCTCTGTTACTATCAAATTTGAGAGTGTCGACGTCGCGAACGTAAAAGTAGACATTAAGTCTGGCGGTAATTTGATCGATAAAGTGAACGTCGCGGCTGGCACGACTGTGACGTGGACATCGAACGTGACGGTTTTGGGAGGCAAGACGCTGTATCTGGACCGGTGGCGTCCCGGATTTCTAGGGATTCCTAATAAAAGGGGTGGCTCACTGCTGTTGTGGGTGCCACGGTCAACCAAAGGTGGCAACTTGCAGCTTACCGCAAAGATCAACGCGAGCTGATCAAATCTTAGAGTTAGTAGATAGGAATTTCCGTTATTGTTATTGTAAGTATTGTTATTGTAAGTATTGAAAATAGTAATGTAAGATATGAATAAATGCTTCAAACAGCCTCTTCTCCGACCGCAAACCAATAATCGCCAGCAACAATGCTCTTGATTGGCGCTACCAAATCTTTTGAGTACTCAATTGCTGTACTGTGTGGGTGGAAGTTTGAATCATGAAGTCTGCAAGGATTAGTGGTCATTTGTCGACTTTTTGTGGTTGGAACTACTATGGCAAATTTGCTAGGTTAAAGTCCGGCATAATGCCTCATTCTAGTGTCAATTAGGCTTTAGCTTCCTGCCACCAGAATGATAAATCGGCGACATTTTTTTACTGAAGCACTCATGACATGATTTTCGATAAGTGTACACTACATGTAGCTGTATTATACACACAGACGCTTTGGAAAGGCTCAAGTAACCAATTTAGAGCCGGCCGATGTGTAGAATTGTGCAGCGAATTAATACACCCAGTGATTCCGTATGTGTGATGAACTTATTGGAGCTTCTGAGAAGATGACATAACCGCTAAGAAAGCGGACAGATGGGGCCTGATTAACGGTCACGTGCACAGACAATTTAGCGGAAACGTGCAACCCTGCTTTTCACTTTGGTCAATTTAGCTAAGCAGCAAACGCAGCTGGAATATACACAGACTTACACGCATGTATAGTAATTTTTCCAAGTACTTAAAATTACCAAATCTTGATTTTTATAGCACTGTCTGTCCTACTAAGATAGCGCACAAGGCACGGATGATGTTCATAGTACACATAAATCTGCACTTCACTCGCTTTTGGCAGCGGAAAATCATTTAATATGTGACAGCTCAGACAAGCGTAAGTCGGCGCCTCTGGATCGTAATTTGCCACGTTAACCATCATTTTGTAATAGGGTTCCCATATTTGGCTTGATAGTGAGCAATCTTCTATATTAACATCATTGTCATTTCGCTTAAACCTTGAGCGATATCTTGACCTGTCCTGATCTTTACTCTCTAAAACGGATGAGTACCTTTCACCCTTGTTGCGCTTTTACATTTAGAATGCAAAGATGTGCATCTTGCACATCTTGTGCGTTTTGGGTACATCCAGATTAAACACGAATTTATAGAATAAAATCCCAAAAAGACTTGAAAATTATAATAAACATAAAAAAGAAACGAATCAATATTCCAATAAAAAAAATTTCGCCACAATATAGAGAATCATGCATACATTTCACTTAAAATAAACGGTCACCTTCCGTTGCCATTAAAATAAACCGTTAACGCAGCACATAATTATTTCCATGAGAAACTTAAGTCCCCCTTTTTGGAGTACATGAGGTTCTAGACAGCGTTCGAGTTACACCAAATATAAGCAATTTTCTCTTTCTTTGTGCTTATTATGTAAATGTATTTGGTCGGCGAATGACTGAAAGAAACCTGAATTGCGAGAATTTTATTACTCCAATAGTGTATTCGTAGTCTTAACCGCACTAAATTCTTCCAGCAGTAGCCTCAACCACATTGCTCCTTCTACACCTTTGATAGCAGCTACTTGCTCGGACTCAGACGTAGCAAGACGAGTTTGTTCTTGTCTGACCACTTTTCCACTTGGTACGAGCATGGTACGTGGGAATACATTGCTTGTTTAAGACTACGTTTCTTCAATTCTTACTTGCGAAGCAAGTGTCTTCCACTCTTTATGGTACTCTCATCATCGTATCGTGAGTCATCTCCTTCAAATGCTTCCTTCCGCTTTGAAATTTTACAGCACAAACGGACTGAAATGTTGGATACTCCGGCTGCAATAAACACTTCGCCTGGGCAACAAAGTGGACCTCCTCCTACTTAAGATTTTCAAAGAGTCGCTGGGAAAGCTGCGTTCTTAGAGCCTGGTAAGCGCTTGTTGCCAGTGGGGTAGAGAGTTTTAAAGTCTTCAAGTAGATACACTAGCCCTTCTTATGCAAATGATTATACATTTTCTTTCTTTTTCAACACACACTAGCTTGTGGCTGTGGTGTAAAGACAGATTTCTAAAGAAATCGTCAACTTATTTGTGCTAATTTTCTGTCTAGATCCATATTGAGCTCTATTTTTAGCAAACAGTGCAGTTCGCTTAAGTCTTACACGAAGCTTGGCAGACAGTACAGCCTTCATAAATCTGAATGAGCTCAAATTTGAGTTTGTGTCAGGTCATGCAGTACAAGTCCCCTAGCTCTTACATGCAGCCGATGCTCTTTCTTGCATTTTAAAAAATAAAGATCTGAAAAGTCTCCTTGAGCACCACATTCTTGACTTGTTTAAGTCCGTTCAAAATTTGAAAGCGACGATGTCGTTGTCATGGCAAAAGTATTATGATAGCCTCATAATGGTATTGTCATTAAGATTTTAATCAAGAATGCTTTTCAAACGTTCATTTGATACAGAACCTACATTGTAATCAATGTAAGTAATTGCGGTATATATCCGCATCTTGCTACAGGGCTAATAACCTCTATATTGTTGAAACCATACAACTAAAATTTCGTGCTTGACATCAGATAGCCAGCTGCTCCTATATCATAACTCTTATACGCAAAATCACTACTTTGTATATAAATTAAATCCTGACGTAAAAAAAGACTATGTATCAGTGTTTTACGCTAATCGGCCGCAACAGCATTCGGCTGTGTGTTGCTATTTAAGGAAGTTACACTTGGCAATATTCGTCACAATTTTCAACTCCCACTATTAACTCCTCATCGTGAACATTTTCTGGTTTTTACATTCAGAGATGAGAATGAAAAAACAAACGCATGTCATGATTAGTCCTAAGAACATGGGCATAACATGCTGATCGCCATATACTAAACGATCCCGGTACGGTGTAACAGCTAATGCGAGACCTTTGTCTCTTATGACAATTGATCAGCAGCCTTTAAGGTTTTAGTCCACCAATTCTGTTAGCTTTTATACCAATCATTCAAAGTTTAACATGAAAATTGTTCTTCGAACGCAGGTTGGAGACCAATTGCAAAGTCACTTCTCCAGTCAGTCTTTATGCATTTGACTTGAAACAACGTAATTGCACTAGAAAGGGCTTTTGTTTCTTCTGGGACCACGTTACGACATTGTACTTGCTCTTGATTGTGTTTCTCTTTTTGGTGTCATTGAGCAGTTGCATCAACTACAACTACCAGAACATTGAATGCACAGAGTCCATGTACAAAACATGCAGTGGCTCCTTATGTTCCTGTAAGCCATTCTATGTGTTGAACCATTGCGAACTACATTCCGACTAAATGGGAGGATCTCTCAGATACTAAACTCTTTACAGAGCCACCCGACTGATCAAGTTGTGTATCCCAAACAAGTAGGTCAGGATATCACAAAAGGTGCCCTTTCCCGTGCCTTTCTCGATTGATAAAAGTTTCAAAGCGCATCGAGTTCGTGAGTTCGGATACTTGTAGATATGGGCAAATCATTTGATCAACCAATCATACAGCTCATCGTTGTTGTCGGCAATAATCTCCTTGACAAACGGAAGAAACGGCTCAATCATCTCGTATTCAACTGATTCAACAACACTTCCTTGAATGGAACGCATGTGCTAAATTTAGTTGATTAAGCATGCCCCACTTATCAGCGTATTCTTTGTATGTATGAAATAGGGATTTCCATTGTTCATATACTTTGAGCGCTTTGCTCGAATCGTATTTATCTTTATCCTCGCACCAATAAGTCACAGTGATCTCGTCTAGTGGATTCTTTGGCGCTTGAGTCAATAAGTCGTTTAAATAATTTGAGTCCAATGCACATCGATAGAGAAACGAATTGCCCATCAGTATAATATAACGATCAATCGTCATCGCCAAAAAGGCTGCCGCTTTCTTTTTTGACAAATCTAGGAATTTGAACGTAAAAAATATACTATTGCCATGTACGCTTGTATCCCAAGATGAGGTGATTTGTTACGGCAACATACTCGTTCAACCACTCGTCTTCAAGCATCTTATCAACGAAGTTTATGCCTTCCAGCAAGTAGTCGTTTTCACCAAAAATTTAAGCAAGCAATCTTCTTGACGCGCAAAAGGCAATTGTCAGTAAATTTAACATCATTTGGGCTGATCTTGGTCTTTTCTTTTGGCGGCAGACTAAGCTTTCCATTCGCTGTACCCTCCGGGATCATGCCCGTTGGCGATTTTCTTCAAATTGGTTTCGTTGTATTTTGGATAAAACGTGTACTTCGGGTCCGCTCATTGATGGAATACCTTGGTGCTTTGCTTGAAATTAAACAATTTACCTGTCTTTAATTTGAGGATACAAAGAAACGTCTTAGATAGTAATGCGTAATCACCATTCGGAATACGATTGTAATACCCGACAAGGTTCCAAAGGCTATTTAAATCTTGGAACCATTCAACTTCGAAGTTCGTACAAAGATCAAACAGACGTTTGTCGTATTCTTTGTTATCCATCCGATTTGCAGACGATTAACTTTTCTAGGATCTTTGGAAGCATCGATGGCTTCCACATCAATCGCTTCGCCTTGCCGCTTCATTGGCGTGTCTCGCACATTTGGGTTCTTTAAAAAAGAAGATCATCAAGGATTTGTTGATGATGCTCGTCCCACCCAACTCTCGATATCACTACTGGAGTCGTCATCCGAAGTTTCATGCATCCATGAATTATTAGAGGCCACAAATTTGATCACTGGAATTGTCTCAACCGCTCGAACTGGCTTAATAGGAATAAACTCGCCCTCGTCATCGAAGTCATACTCGTCAATCGATTTATTTAATCATTTCATATCTGAATTGTATTACCGTGCTCTCCGTGACCTCCGGTGCGACATTTGATTCATACTGTTCTGGAACTTTGCTTACTTCGACATTCGAGGCCTCGACGAGCTGGATTACCGATGGCGTTGTTGTATCAACAATCTTAGCGACGACTGGGGTATTGCCTTGTAATGACATTTCTTCTACTATATCACTCCCCAAGACAATAATTTCTTGATCGATAATAATTGGATGCTTGCCGCATCGTTCTTTGTTGCGAGCTAGCTTACACTGCTCTTCGTTCGATTTAATAAAGCTGCACATTGTCTGACGACAGTTTCAATTTTTTATATTTTATATATTCTTTCGCTTAAAACCAACTATTTTTATGACCTGAGTCGTAGCTAAGACAAAAAAAATCGCGCTGATATTCCTTGTATTTAGATTTACCGAGCTTCCTGCGCTTCGGTCTATCTGATATGCTTCTTGGATTTAAAGTGATATGTTTTGCCTCTGAGCTGGTATTGACTACCACATTCGCACGTGACCTTTTCGACGAGCCTCTCTTTATGAAACTCGTTGTATCGCTTGTTTTTTCCATAAAGGACTACTTTATTGGCTCCCCAGTATTTTTTTGTATTCTCTTTTTGTCTTCACTTTTTCAATAGCGCAACTGGAGGAACCTTTTTCACGCAACTTGTTTTGAATTTGTCGATCCATAACGTTTCATAAGCAGGTAGCTGAGATCTATCGGCAACCTCATGCTGCTTGTTCAACATTATCTCAAACTCGTACGGACCATATTTTTAAAGATACGGATAGATTGCAATTTCGCTCGTTGATTTTCCTTCATCCCAACGCTTGAATTTCGAACTGTGCCCATTCATACGATGTTTGAGTAGATTGAAATTAGAGCCAATGTAAAAAATGTCACTTTGGCTACAAACGATATTATAAATTAAGCCAATCATGACTATTGTTATATTTATAACGTTTATATAATAAGACCAAACGCAACTCAAGAATTCCAATCGAAAAGACCCACCCTTGATACGACGACGAGTCTTGGGAGGAGCCATTCCCACGCCACTCACACTTTTTACCAATCCACGCAATGGGGTAGCTTCAGGTCCGGCTGCTGTAGCAATACTGTCTAGAAGTCCGCTTGTGATCGGGCGCCAGTTATCCTTAAAATAAACTACCAATTTCTTTTGCGGCAAATTTGATTCCATTCCACAAGCTTCCCCAGAAGCCAGAGCCACTTTATCCAGTTTGATGAGTGCGAAGTACTTCTCCATGAGACATATGTAAAGTCGTTCCCTTGCCCGATTCGTAAGCCTTCACAAGCTTCTTGTATGAAAATAATGCGCATGACCCTTGTCCAACTGCGAGTGGGATAAATGGACGGGTTTGCCGTGTATGACTTTGATAGCCTACGCGTGGCTCAAATCGACGGAATATTCCTTGTACCTCTAAATTGAATATCAGGCTTACTTATATACAGAGCGAGAGACAAAAATATGTCAAAGTTTAATAAATCTAAGACACTCAGTCTGGATGAGATCAAAATATCATTACTCGTGATATTAATCTAGAAAGTGATCAGGACAATCTATCGGCCACAACGAATAAGTTATACACCAGGCAACTGATCAAGCTCTACAAAGCGGGGGTTGCGAAAGAACAATGGTCTTCAAATGATATCATTTCCAATATTTATTATCTAAACAAATACGACGACGCTTCTTTTCAAAAGACGTTCAAGGTTCAAAACTCGAGGATCATAGCGCTTCTGCTGAACATCTATACGAGCAAAGAGGCTTTTATACTAACACTTAACGCCATGTGTAAAATGGTCAAGAACAGATACCGGGATGCATTTGGGTACTACAATATGATTAGAAAGGAACGAAATAAGCAAAACAAGGCTGCAAAGCTGGACAACGAACTAACGCCTGAGGAAGAGGAGACATACATCAGTTACGAAGAACTAATGTCTGTCTATGGTAAAATTGCAAAGGTGCTCAACGAAACGCATGTTAAAATAACTCTATCTAAAGCTGAGTATGAAGCTATAGCCAAACCCAGAAAAAGTGATTGCTTAAAGCTTGTGTTAGATTGCATTACGCTGTTTTTTTGGTATGGCCAAGTGTTCTTCACACTCCCGAAGAAGATACAAACTACCACCTAGGTAGCACTTTACACTTAAATGACTTAAAGAACGTTCGGCTCATGGGACCGCAGACAATCCAAATGGATAGCACGACGATGAGCTCATTCAAGTCATATCTCGCATTCTTGACTAATACGCTTGGAGCGCCGCCTAGCAAGGTATTATGGCGCATTTTTAATAGACAGTCAGGAGAGTATGATTATGCAAATACAAACAATGGCTTCAGTCAAGTTCTATCAAAGCTCTTTAAGACGTACAACGGAAAGCCAATGTCGATAAATATAATTCGACACATCGCTGAGTCATATTTGATCCAATCGCCAAGCTATGCTAGGCTTACCAATTGCGAGAAGAGTGATCTACATGCTAAGCTACTTCACAGCACTATGGCCGCTATCACGAGCTACAGCAAGATTGCAAATAGAACTAATGCTTCTGAAATATCCTTTGGACCAGACGATTCATACGACTACGCGCCCGAGCTTCTTGCAAAGACTGCTGAAAAGCCTCTAAGCAGACCTCAAGATCGTTGGGAACGCATATTTCATGGAAATTTCACACCTTCCGGTAACGACAAGACGCTTGTAACTGACATCTACATGTAATGATTACTAATAATTTATTTACAACAGTATATAAAGCGATCATAAAGTGAACACGAAACAAACAAAAGTGTATCGCAAAGCTGGTCCATTCCATATTGATATCCATGGATTACAAGCATGTCTAAGAAACGACAAAATTCGAGCTAATGTCAAGGCTATGCTTGTCTCTCACGCTTTGTTGATCTATGGCAAATGATCGAAGAAGACAAAAGGTTCGACAAGGCTTTGTTCGACCTTCTCGATGAGCCTGAGCGCGACTTTATGAAATACTGCTTAGAGAAATATAAGATTACTTCACGAGGGTCTGAAGTGCGTATAATCAGCTTCTAGATGGCTTAGTCAAGCGTCTGGAGACGCGCGAAGGCGCAGAGAGAATCGGTGATGATTCACCATTAATGAACGCTGAAATGAAGTCTATTCTTGAAAAGCTTTACGGAAAAAAATGTCTATTCGGCATCGTACTTTAGCGAATTTAAGCGTCTGATGAATTTTTAGATTGCCTTTTGGAACTCGAAAGAGCTGACGTATTAATGTATTTTTGTCTCTTCTTCTTTTTTTGCTCCTTCACAAGATGACTAATACTGATCTGCCTCAGTTTGTTGGTCAAAGTCTCAATATTTGTTAAGCCATAGTCTCTTTTAGATGGAGCTACAGGTTTCGAGTGATCCACGTCGCCTGATCCATCAATTTCCATTGGTTGAATCATTATTTGTCGGCGACTTCGCTTTCGTCGATGCATATCCGATTCTGTTAAACATTAATAATCTTGTATCGACGAATCAATATCGATATCGATTCTCGCAGCCTATCGATTTTAGTCAGTTTGAGATTGTACCTGGATCAATATCCATTTATTACTCGTGGAAACCTATTACTGCTCCGCGTCAAAATAATTCCTTTAATATGATCTGGCCAACTGCTTCTACGACAACGACATACACAATTACGCTCCCTGACGGTACCTATTTAGTGGCTGATATCAACAACTATTCGCGATATTTCTGTATTCAAAATAATCTCGATCTGATCAACAATACGATTGTGGCCTACTAAAATTTCATCTCATGTGCTGAGAAGCCGTCGAGATACGTCTTGCAATTTACAATGATGCCGGTCAAGAATATCTCGGGCTACACTGCTGCTTCAGGAATACCAACGCTTCCAGTCAAAGCATACACACCATAGCTTCAAGTATCGAATGCAGCTTTCGAAACGATAATTGGGTATAGTCGTGGTACTTATCCCGCGGCTCAGACAACGAGCGTTTATGCAGTCAATAGTAATTTGGTACCTCAGATAGATCCAATCGCAGCGGTCGTCGTCGGAGTATCAAACTTATAGATTCCACTCTCGAAAAAAACCTGATATTGCAGACTTTCACAAGTGCTGGAGTTGAGTTCGGAGGTTTAATAAGCACGTCACAGGGTCGGGGGATTGCATATAAACCGATGCAGGGCACTAATCCGGAGATAACGATAAGCTTCTTTGATCAAAATAAACTTTTCTTGCAAATCACTGGCCCTGACGCCTGCATCCGTTTATTGATTAGGCCAAAAAATGTAGTGCTTACTTTACTGGGCCGCTTGCCAAAAAATATGTCTTTTTGTTTTGAAGTGCTTAGCTTTACTTGCATTAGCATATTTCCCACCACAATGGCAGTCAATTTTTTTATTCTTGTGAGCTCGAATCCGTTCCTTATTTGCTTCTTGATATTTTGTCCCCTTCTCGGCAATCTTCTCTTTACTAGCGTCGCGATAAGCTTTCTCCTTTACACTAAGCATACTCTTGTTAGCTCCGCGCCATTTTTGTTGTTCTCAGGGAACTTCTCTTTGTTTTTGGTGCGATATTGCTGGCTCTTGTCTTTGTTGTTGTAATATTCTCTTTGTTTCTCAGTGATTTTGGCTTTATTAGCCTCATAAAGCAATCCCTTGCTTATTGGCTTCGTAATATACCTTTTTTGATAATTTCTCAAGACGTATAGGAATCACTTTATTCACAAACGTTAGCTTTGAGATCCACAGCTGCTCATAGGCCTCTAAGTGATTGCAATCAACAACTTCATATTCTTTGATTCGAATCATTTTGAAGTTCTCAACTCCAAATTGCTTGAAGTATGGATAGATTGTAAATTCGTGATGTTTTCCACTCAGCCACTGGTTCTACACTTGTATATGCTGGAAAAAGCGATCCTCAATTGTATTGGTCGTAGAGCCAACATATACATGATCGCTTTGGATGCTCACGATCTTGTAAATACGACCAGTCTTGTAGTTCGACATTTTGTAGCTTTTTTATATAACTAGATCTTTGCTCAAGATAGACTACAAACTAAAAATCGCAGATAAGCTCGATTACATTGCGAAATACCTTTTACTAACTATATCTATCAGCAAAGTAAATAGGGGTTCAGTTGTTGCGCATCTGTGGATTCTTTTAGCTTATTCTTGTCCAATTTCCCTTCATACTCACGAACAATGAGATTGAGATCCTTTTTTGTTAGGTGTCTTCTTAGCACGCAAAATTGCGCATTTACGCAAATAGTCTTGGGGATTCCATTATACACTTAACTGACACAAATCATAGACCATCCACATTTGCGAGCTCTTATATAAGATTCAAAAATCTGATTTTGTACCTTTCTGCCTTCCATGACCATATCATCAAACACAATCAGTTTGCTCGTTTCGTTATCGTAGTCTTTAATACTTGGAAAACTTCCGTTTAATAGTATTTCTACATTATCAACAGTGTCTTTCAAATAATCATAGAGGGTTTCGTCTTCTTTTGTTGCTATGACGATTTTTGTAAAGCATTTGCTAAGATGGGCGATTATGTAGAGAACGGTATTGCTTTTGCCGGATCCACTGGGAGATGCGACAACCATTTTAAAGGGCAGACTAAAGTGAGAATTCTTTGGAAACTTGTTAAGCTAAGACTTCGGTATCGAATCGTAGAAGTTTTGCATCTTATAGTATAGTGATCAAAATGTCTTTGCCTCCGATTAACAATTCTCTACTATTCAATAGCTCTTACTTTACAGGCGCAAATGACTATCTGACACCAACCACAGGTGACTAACGCTATTTAGGACTGGATGGAGTTGGCACGGTTTCAACACTGAGCGTGATCGAAAATCTCGATGCCGGTTCGCCAAGCATTGAAGGGTCTATCTACGATTACCGGCGTCACATCCGAAACGTTTCCAGCGTCAAAATCAATGACACTCGATACTTCAGGTGTTGGATTAATGCCGTTAGGCACGTCTAGCACGAATTCATTCCATTTTTACGGAAATATCGCGAATCGTGAAACGATGAACATTTATCGAGCATCCGACTCAACTGGATTGGTCATAACATCGAGAACGAAATCAGGATCAAACAACAAAACGTATCCATTGTTGAACCTAATTTCAACTGATAATCTAAGTTCATTTGTAGGTGGCGTTTCAGCCACAACCGCCGATTTATTCACTATTAATTGGATCGATAAACCATCTGTTGGATTCACATCTCAGACGCATAAGGTCTGCTTCAATGTTGCTCACAGCCATAGAAATCGGGATATCCTCATGCAAACACTCTTGCTACCTTAGCAAATGCATTTGTATAAATTCTGCTGGATCGTCGCCTACACCATCAAGTGGTTGCCTTTACCTTGTTTCTGACACTGTTAATAAAATTATATTTAACACCAACACGCCATACATTACTTCGTTTGGAACTGCTCCTCTTACGGTAAATTCTGGTAATACTTATATAAAAGTATCTAATGCACCCAGCGATGGATCTGCTAACTACGATATGCCGATTTCATGAAATCATCAAATGCAAGCCTATTGGGTTTGGTTTGCAATTGAGCATTGCAACGAATGCGACCTCCAAGAATAGCGCATATTTTGGAATGACCACTGCAACGATTTAGTTATGATAACCACAAATACACGAAAACTTACAATAACATCCGCTGGTAGAGTTGGTATCGGAACTGGATCTCCATCAGCGACTTTGCACGTATCAGGATCAAACTCATACACAGTTGGTGTCGGTGGAACATCAAAATGCTATCAATATAACGTGCAAGGAAATATTTGGAGCAATCTTGGTTTAGGCTCAGTCAGTATTACGGTCTCTGTCATGTTCTCGTCTTTGATTTTCTGTGTGCAGTCCATATACACAAATTCTGAGAGACGATTCAAGAAGAATATAACTCCTATTTCAATCACCTTGGACCACAATGATTAATTAAAACCAGTCAATTACCATTGGAAGGGAGAGACCAAAGCAAAACTTGGATTGATTGCGCAGGATGCAATGAAAGTGTGTGGAGAAATGGTCAGTATTATGCCAAATGAAAATATGACAGCGGAAGGCGACAATGATCTGAAAGGATATCAATATACTCTTGATTACTCTTAACTTGGCGCGCTAAATGCTGCTATCATCAAAATTTTGATAAAAAAAGTCAATGAGTGAAAAAAAGAAATACTTAACCAACGTTCAATTCAAATTGAGATTCCATCGAGCCGACCTTTCAATTCAGCCTTGTATTGGTCCATTGCGTGCTTTGTCATTCGTCGTTTCGGTGAAGGTTTTGGAACATTTCGATCGTTAAAGTCTTCACCTTTTCGCAAATCGACGTTGCTTTTATATCGGTATCGAATATCTTTATACAATTTGTTTTCAAATAAGTTTTTGTAGCTATTGATAGCTTATGTATATTCTTTTTTGAGGTCCGGATTCATTTTTCGTAATGTTTCCTCTTTTTTTATTTCTTCTTTTGTCTCTTCGTCATCACTGCTTTCTTCCTTTTCCGATTGTTGAAAGAGTTGTCGAGTAATGGAGGGTTCCGCTTCTACTCGCTTAGCAGCATTTTTTGTCGCTAGTTCGTCAGTGATGGATTTATTTGGGGGGGGGGGGTTGCTTCTCATTTTCGATTCTCTGGAAGCATTTGTCATTCTTGTATAACCTCATAAGCGAACTCCTCGGCCATTTTCATCTGATGTCTTCGATGTGAATCCTCATTTCGAAAACCCTTATCTTTTAAAGATACTTCCAAACTTGATCCTCAATCACTTCTTTGAGCGTCAATTTACCTTAAATGTTGGATCGAGTTCTGACGGCCTCTTGGGCAACATTCTCTGCATCTTTATAGAGTTCTTCGGATGCAGTGGGCTATTCCATATTGGTATCTGTATCAGTCGATTGCGGGACGTATGTATGCTTCTTCTTACTGGATTTGGGAATTTCAGGGCCCATCTGATCATAAATATCGCCCATAACTTCAGCCGTTATTTTTTCACCTTTGATAATCTCAGGAGGATCTTAGGGTCCCTTTAATAGTTTTTTGTGATTTGATCATACTCATACTCACAATTCTTTCCCATTACTTGCTGAAACAAATTCGCAAGTGAATCAGCACTTGCATCATCCAACGACTCGTTTTCAATGAGAGCCTTCAGCTTTTTGCCTTGAACAAAATCGCTCTTTGATATCGTTTTGTAATAGCGATCGTATGCCTTTTGCTTTGTCTGATTATCGGAGAAAAAGCCACTCATGATTGATTTTAATTAGGTCGCGTGTATTGAAGATGATTAAAAAATGTGGTTAATTAGAATTACATTACGAAGCTACCAAAATCAGCCTTGAACAGGACCTTGGGAGACCGCGCCTATAACCGTATCAACGCTTGCAACAAATTCACACAATACGCAGTAATAAATTGTGAGAGCGAAGTTACATTTGGAAGTACCAGACACAATAATACTCTCACTGGCACCATCTCCACTTGGAAGGCGGTAACCAATATCAACAGCAAAAAATCGGTAACGCGATTCCCATTGACGCTGAGATAGCAAACCAGCCGACATTACATCATCAAGGCCGCCATCAAGACCCGACTTCGACCGCTCTTGCAAAAAAAAATCATATCCAAAATCCACGGGGTTGTTACAAATAGGAACGTTTCCGACTGTGATCTGCAAATTATTCAATGCGGCCAATGGACTCGTTGTAGCTGGAACTGTCGAGAATGGGCTACGGAACGAATTACTTGTATCCGATACAGTCGCTCTTGCCGTTGGTTGGTAATCACTGGTTGCATGATCAATCGCTTTGGATTAGCAATGCCATTACTGACCGTCCAAGCAAAGGAAGCACCTGGAGCAACTGTGAATTTATTTGTGATCCGCTAGAAGTACCGAAATGTTTTCTTTTGAGCTAGTGCATGGTCAGCGCTCGGATTAGGTGAATACGTTGGGGCCAGAAGACGCGAGAACGATTGCGATGGAGTGATGCCAGTTCCACCAGTTGGAGTACCGTTAACGTCGGCTGTAATTGCTAGATGTACAGCAGATACTGGGAGCGCAAGACCACCGGCCAAAGCCGTTGTCGTTACACCATTGCTTAAATTCTAAAGCACTGGGCAGGTGTTGATGAAATATATATTGTTGCTCAAACTAGCAATAGTAGAAGGTGCGATGACACCGGCAGTGCCAGTCGTAACCAAAGTCGTAGATGAGCTGTTGTAATTGTAGTTGATGAAACCGCGCGTATTCTTCTGCATTGGGCATTTCTTGAAATAGTCAGAGATATCCCCCAATTTAATGCAAGCCAGATTGTGTGCGACGTAAAATGGCAAACCAGCAGCAACAGCGCCAGCAGGAGCCGCATAAACTTGGGGTTTCAATACGGCTTGAAGATTTGCACTACCTCCCATTACATCGAATGCAAGTTTCGAGCTTTGTTGATCAAGAGCAGTGAAGAGTGAACGTTCGGCGGCTCCTCGGTTCGAGTAGGTCTAAGCCAATCCAAACTCACCGACATTATTAGTAGCTGTCATAAATGACGGAGTAGTCAAGTTATCGCGCGATTGTGCCGCTCCGCTAGACCCTTGGATCGTTGGCGTGACAGAGTCTTGTTTGCAATATGAATTATAATCTGTTTCAGTTAGAGCTTTGAAAGTTGTATTCACATTCTCATGAACTTGATTCGTTTGGACACTGGTTCCGTCAATAACAATCTGAACACTGTCAATGAACTGTCATGCTTCGGCCTTAAATACCAATTGATCAATAGTACAGGCAGCAGTCAAAGTGACCGGCACCACCATTAAGAAGTTAAAGCTTTACTGGAAGCTCAATGACGGCTTCTTCCCGATTGACAAATGCGGCTTGCGAAGAGATCGTCGAGAGATTGAGATGGATTTGTCCGGCATATTGGCCTGTGTCATTTATTGAGCTCTAAATATAGGTTCATTTCATTTTTTTCTTGTCCTTAAAGTGTTACGGCTGGAGCTGGTTCAACGGATTGTTCGAAAGCAGAAATATCTGAGGCGGGCGACATAGTTTACGCGATTATATTGATGGCGACTATACTATATCAGCCGAAAAAATAAAGCACCATGAGTGAAGAAGGAATTATTTAATTGTCCAGAACGACGGATGATCAGTCCATGAAACTCGCCAATTCACTTAGAGTCAAAGTAGATCAACTGACTTCAAGCAGCATTTGAATAGAGCCAAGGATTATTGTATATTGAACATGGGAACACCTCAAATCGGCGGTACGCATTAGTTAGCAGTATCAAACAAGCATAAGGCTTACTTCGATCCCCTCGGCTTACCTAGGCCACATATTGAACCAAAAATTACCCCTATCGCAAAATTGAGATTCAGAATCCACGTTTTGGCCACTGTGGTCAGTATTGCGTCCTGTGGCTTTACTATCTACAGCACGGAAGAGTTCATGGTTTTACAAACTCTTTCTACCACAATAATATGCACAGAACCACGCCATGGATATCGAGTATATTGACGCACAAGAGCCACAGCCAATTCAAATCGACGATAATTACTACTCATTAAGAGTTACTTAACCAAAACCAAAAGTAATAGTTGAATCGAGAATTACCCTGAAAGACTTTTATTGCATCACCAAAAATACTTCTCTGGCAAAGGTTTGTTTGGTAGAAATAGCGCAGTTGCGAGCTTAGTACCAGAGAACTGATTGGCTATAATATAACTGCAACGTTTAGTCAATTGATTGTATGCAGTGGAGCGATACGGTCAATATTCTTTTAAAGAGGTAATACGGTGCGTACTGAAGCCAACGGGTACTTTGTATTAATTTTCACGAGTGTCGAGTTCCTGTTTAGCCAGTCGCGGATATATTTATTTTTAGAGGGAATCCGATGGCTCTTTCGTGTGCAGCTGCGCGCACGCGAGGATCTTAGAAATAATGCAAAGCAACTACATTTTTTGACGTGATCACTTTCGAGGGGGGATAAAACATGAAGATGGAGAGACGCCCGATGCTCGCGAAGATTCCAAAATGGCACCATCCAAAGCAACCAAAAAGGCGTCGTCAAAGACTGGTCTTAAAACAGGACCATCGTAAAAAGCTACTGGCAAGAATGGGCTGTCGAAAACCGCTTTAGAAAAGGCCTCGCAAAAAAATCATTCTCAAAGATTTTATGAAGACAAGGTCCGCTACTGCAAGAGGGCAAAGCATCCCACGAGCGCCAAATACTGCCGTGACCATATGAACAAAGAAATAACCTACGTCACCATGAAGCTTACCGAGGAAGAGAGCGAGCTGATCCAGTGCATTCGCGACAACGAGAGATTGAACCTCGTTCGGCGTTGCATCTCAGGTTTGAACTAGGAGGAGCTGCATTCGCGGGGATTGACGAGATTCGGCGCATGTTGAAGGTGACATTGACAGCTGGTTGATCTCCGGTGCGTCGATAAACCGTTCCACTTGCAGTTGGCGCTGGTAGAATGCCAAGTACGGCGATATCATAAAGCGCGTATCGCATTTGAACACCTTGAGGGCTGATTTTCAAGAGCAGGATATACTGGATTCCTCCGTAATTGCACCACCAATCGGCAGCTTCCACCAGACTTGCCCACGTCTGAGATCTTCCAACCTCCACTGCCAGTGTTACCCAATCAGCAATAACACGAGGTGGCGGTGCCAATGTTTGGTTGGGCGTAGATCCCATCGGACCAAATGTCGCATCGGCCTCCTTATTCAGGTTGGCAGCTCTTCTCGCGGTCATCGATCCCTTTTGTGCAACCTCGTCTTCATTCCCTGCCGCACGTAGGAATTTGCGCTCAAATTTTCTGGCTGTACTCTCATGCACTTCCGTTGAAAGCTCGACAATCACGAGACGCCCATCATGAAGGGCGAGAAATCAAAGTGGGATCCGTAATCCTTCACCGTCTCCAACATACTTGTTGAAAGCACCAACGAAAACTCCCTCACAAACGACATAGGGGTCGATTTCGTCGTCATCTTGATCGAAATAACTTGCAACCACATCAAGCTTCAGCGCATCCATGGCGCCTCGAATTTCATCGGCAGTGTTCGCAGTCGTCATGTTTGCAGCAGCGGTTGATGTTGGCCGTACCATGCCAAAGATTGCGCTGGACGAACAAAACGAAAGCACGCGCTCATTTTTTTTCTCTTTCTTGAAATGGGAAAGGAAGCGAGGGAGGGAAAACCGCAGAATACCGGTTTTCATCGTCCGCTCGTCCGCTCACTGTCCGCGCAAGCTATGCATAAAAAGGCATCAAGAGTACCCCTAGACACCCTTACAGCTGTACTGTATAGTACAAAATATTTTTCTTTAATGACGGGGGTACTATATAGTACCCCCATCATTAAAAAAAATATTTTGGAGTTGAAAACTGTGGCTGCATGATATCCTGAGGGTGTCTAGGGGTATATACTCTTCTTGCTCTAATATGGGATGGTTGAGCGGACGACGAGCGGACAAGACGAACATTTTTAAACTTGTTGCATGCATCAATTATTCTGGGACAAGACCACAACTAAAAATGAGCGTTGCTGTGTTTGGAAACTGAAAAGCATACTTTGCCCCGTCGGCTGCTTCATCTGCGCGGAACATGGCGGTCAAGCGGATAAGATGGCATCATTTAGAAGCTTAATTAAGAGGAAGTCGGAGCTACTTTGCTTTCTGATGAGCACGATGACGCGTATCCTGGTTCTGAAGTTTGCGGTGCCTCGTTAAAGGACTGAAAGCGATATGTCAAGTCGGAGAATCAAGCACGATGGCGATGACATTGAAATTGGTAGAATCTACAATGTCGAAAGCCCATCTGGTGTTCATGATGGCTACTGCGGCTTGCTAAACACGGCCGTACTGAGGGCGACAGCTACTTTCGGTGATCACTTGATGTCGCGTGCACCAAGTTATGTAAAAAGTCTTCGAAAACTCGAGCCCGTTTGCAGTTTTGGTCCTGCCCCTGGTATTGGTGCCATTCGTCCCGGTGGAATGACGTGGAACGAAAACCATACATTGTAGGTGGAAGTGGGCGTCTCACGCGGATGGCCGTATTTGATTCGGAAAGCGGACCAATGGAGGCAATACCTCGGTGTCGAATACATTCTATGCATTCGTCTATCACCAGCCCTTCGAGTTCGTCAGTACAAGCTCTACACGGTGGATAATCCAGCAAACCCGCTTTCGCCTATGGATCCGATCCCTATCGTCAATCCGACAGATGTGACTTACACTTCGCGCCGTTTGTTAGGCCTCGTCGGGCAAGCTTCTATTCCTCAAGACTTCACTCAGCCCGATTTGTGATCAACTTGATTTTGCTCGTCAAGAGGCTACTTCAGACGAGCCAGTGAAGTCGTGGTTGATTTTCGATTTGAAGGCAGCGATTAGAACTTGATGCCCAGCAACATATGGATTATAGAAGCCTTAAAAATAGAATCAATTACTCTTGAATAAGGGATCCATATAATTGAAAATGTTACTTGGGCACTAGTTGGCAAATTGCAAAAGTGAATATATTTATAAGTGCTAATTTTAAGTAGTCACCAACTGATTGCAGATACCGGTACTTACCGATATGTAGTTGCTGGTCGAGGCGTCGATTCTCCAACACTCCCACTCGACTCGTCAGCACTTGGCGACTTGATGCCCAACTTGTTCCGGAGATTTTGAAACTGCACAGCGCTGATTGGCTTGGTCATCATGTCGGCCATCATGTCGTTTGTTGAGCAATACTGCAACACCACTTGGCCATCTTCTACCTTTTCACGAACAAAATGATAACGAATGTCGATGTGCTTGGTGCGCTTGTGAAATTCCGGGTTCTTGGCCAATGCAATGGAGCCCTGATTGTCCTCGTAAACTGCAACCGCTTCATCAGTTGTCAACTCACCCAATTCGCACAAAAAAGCCTTTAGCCATATAGCCTCTTGTGTTGCCTCCGACAACGCCATGTATTCAGCTTCAGTAGATGACAGCGCCACCGTACGTTGCTTCTTGCTTCTCCAGCTGATGCATCCGCCGTTCATCATAAACGCATAGCCGCTCGTGCTTCTTCTTGTTGCAATATCTCCAGCCCAATCTGCATCCGTGAAACCTCGAATTCCATCATCGCAGCCCGGTTGGAATTCAATACCATGTGTCCTTGTCCCTTGAATGTACCTGAAGACCCGCTTGAGTGCTTGCCAATGAGTAGGACATGGATCTGCCGCAAATTGGCTGAGTACTCCCGCTGCTGCCGCGAGGTCTGGTCGAGTACATACCATGAGATACATGACGCACCCTACTGCATTTCGATAGGGGACTCCAGCCATGGTCACGTCGTGCTTACAACCGTCTTCACACATATTCTTTGTCAGTTTGAGGCCCGGATCTTGAGGTGTCTTGACCGGGTTACTGGCATCCAGCTTAAAATTGTGCAAAATGTCACTTGCAAACTTATTCTGTCGCATCGAAATAACTCCACTTGTCTTGTCTTGCTCAATTTCAATTCCGAGGAAAAACTTGAGCTGGCCCATATCAGTCATCTCGAATCGATTACTTAATGCTTGCTTGGTATCTTGTAGAATCTTGACACTGCTGCTTGCGAGCACTAAATCATCAACGTAAAGAGCCACAAAGATCATGGCTTGGTCGTTTCGCATCAAGTAAATGCAGTGGTCTGACTCACACTTCTTGAACCCAAGCTTAAGCATGAACTCGTCGATGGTCTTGTTCCACATGCGAGGTGACTGTTTCAGGCCGTATAGTGACCGCTTGAGCTTGCAAACAAAATTCGGGTGCTCTTGATTCACAAAGCCGTCCTGTTGCTCCATGTATATGTCTTCATCCAACGGTCCGTTAAGGAACGCTGTCTTGACGTCCATTTGATGCAGTGTAAGGCTGTATTTGGCAGCAAGACTAAACAGGATCCGAATTGATGCGAGCTTCGCCACCGGTGCAAACGTTTCATCATAGTCAATGCCGTACTTCTGTGAGAAGCCTTTAGCAACAAGACGAGCCTTAAACCTTTCAACTTCCCCGTCTTGATTCTCTTTCACGCGAAAAATCCATCTGCATCCAATCGCCTTGCGTCCTTTTGGCAATGGCACAATCTCCCAAGTTTGATTTTTATGCAGGGACTTAACCTCTGAGTCACAGGCTTCCTTCCACTTTACAGCGTCACTAGATTCCATAGCCGACTTGAATGATGTCGGCATTTCTCCCACTGAATCCATGACGTAGGCCGCCTCAACATTGAAGCAGTCTTGTGCTGCTGCCGACATCTCTTTAAGTCCACGACCTTTGCTGAAGATTGTATGCCGCTTAATTCTTGGAATTTCTGTTGCTTTCTCGAGCGATTCATTTCGTTGGTGACGTTTCCTGCCCACCTCAAAGTCAACATCGGAAGAAGTTGCCTCTTCTTCTTGTGATTCTTCATCAGTTTCTTCGACATCTTCGATGACAACCTCTTCATTGCAGTGATCACGCTTCCCAGTATCAAAGACCATTTCCATAAACCTGGCATCGCGACTGACTAGCACACGACGAGTTTGTAGTTCCTCAAAACGATACGCCTTTTCATGCTCGGAATAACCGATAAAGCGGCAGCGTACCGACCTTGCATCAAGTTTGGTGCGCTTTTCTTTGGGAACCGTGACAAATGCGTGGCAACCAAACACCTTAAGGTTTGCCAGCAATGGCTTTTTACCGGTCCAAATTTGGTGAGGTGACTTGTCGTGAGAAACAGCGCGTGTAGAACAACGATTTCGTAGGAATGCAGCGGTCATAACTGCTTCGCCCCAGTAAATTTTTGGTAATCCAGCGTGTTCCATCATGCACCTCGCGCACTCAACCAACGTTCGGTTCATGCGCTCAGCCACTCCATTCAGCTGTGGTGTGTACGGCGGGGTGAACTTTTGAGCGATTCCCCGGTCACTGCAAAACTTGGCCATTCTGTGCGATGTATATTCTCCACCATTGTCACTGCGAAGCGACTTTACTCGATATCCGGTTTGCGTTTCAGCAAGCGCGACATATTCAGCAAACTTGGTAAAAACTTCGGATTTGTTGCGCAGCAAGTATACCGTGCAAAAGTGTGATTTGTCATCAATAAATGTGACAAAATATCGCTTTCCACTAAAAGTAGGCGTCCGCATAGGGCCACAAACATCAATGTGGATGACCTCCAGCACTTGTTTCGCACGGTTAGGTGATGACTTGATGTAGCTTGTACGCGTTTGTTTGCCAAGCGAACATCCGTCACACGCCTCCCATTGCTTAACAGACGCAATGTCAATACCAGTTCCATAGTTTTTCTTAACAATGGCATCCAATCCACTAAAGCCAATGTGACCAAGTCGAAGGTGCCAGAGGTACGAATTGATGTCCCCATGGCATCCCATCGAAGTTGTCACATTTGCCGTCTCAGCTGGAATTGGTTTCATGCAGAGCTTGAACAAACCCTTTCCTTCGCGAGCACCAAGCTGCCATCGCAAACCTTTTGCATTTGCAAAGCAACCATCTCGCTCAAAGGTAACTGGTCCGACATCTTTCGTAAAACGGCCCACTGAAAACAAATTTCGCAGTAGTTTCGGAATGTGCCACACACGTGTAAGTACACCTTTCTTGATTCCACGTGGTGTTTGCATTGACATAACTATGTCACCCGTTCCAACCGCTTGAACAATACCGTCATCAGCGAGGTGTACGTCCACCGGAGACATGACCTTGTAGTTGATCATGTACTCTTTCGAGTGCGTCATATGCTGAGTTGCACCCGAGTCTACCAGCCAAACACTGCTTGACTTGGTAGCACTTGTGTCACCACCCACCGAAAATAGAAAGTCGCTAGAAACATCTTCAACTTGTGCGACATTCGCACGCTGTGGCCTTTGCCGCTCCGCATTATCACGAATTCGCGCGGAACACTTGGCAATCCAATGACCTTGTTCCCCACAGTAATGGCAAGATCCACTTGTCTTCGCCTGCACAAGACGTCCTTTGCGCTTGTTGTTATCATTAGCCATGAACGCTTGCCCTTGGTTGTGCGCGGCTCCATCGATACCGCCACCCTGTTCCTTGCGCTTCATGTCTTCATGTAGTACCCGAGACGTCACGAGATCCCACGTCAACGAATCAGCCCGTGACTCCAGTGCCGTGATGAGAAATTGGTACGATTCACTCAAACTGCTCAGAAGCGTGATAACCAAGTCGTCCTCGCTAACCGGAGCCCCGATCGCATCAAGCTGCTCCGCTAGTGTCTTCAACTTGTTAATGTGCTGAAGCACATCATCACCTTCATCCATTGTTGCTGTCAGGAAACGTCGACGAAGGAAGAGTCGATTGGCGAGGCTCTTCTTCTCGAAATGTCCTTCGAGTCTTGACCATGCATCATGCGCGCCAGTCGCAGAACGAACCAGTGGCAGCTGCGAATCTTCCATCGCGAGACAGATGATCGCAAGCGCCTTGCGTGACTTCCTCTTATAGGTTCCTTGGTCCAGCGAAGTGACGCACTGCTCCAACTTAATCTCGCCACTTGCCACGTCCCACAGATCTTTCTCCTCCAACACCATCTGCATCTTGAATTTCCAGTTGTGGAAGTTGGTGCCGTCGAACTTGTTAATCCGGCTTGGCGTAGACGCGTCCATGGTGGCGAAGGCAGAGTCAGGGGGTGGGAAGGCAGAGTCGGCGGGGCTTGGGCTCATAACCAATTGAAAATGTTACTTGGGCACTAGTTGGCAAATTGCAAAAGTGAATATATTTATAAGTGCTAATTTTAAGTAGTCACCAACTGATTGCAGATACCGGTACTTACCGATATGTAGTTGCTGGTCGAGGCGTCGATTCTCCAACACATATCAGTATATACCGACAGAAACCGGTATCTACACAAATGATCAAGAAATATTGTAGGCATTGAAAATCGAATGAGTCATCGGAGTCACCACCTTCCACTCAACGACAGCCAACTACAGCAACTATAGATATAAGAGGCATCATGGGTCACCGAGTCACTGCAACTTCCTCCCACTTATTTCTAGTCACTACTAGCATATGTGTATCAACCTTCTTATAAGTATATCAATTGAATATTGATAAAAGTGAAGACTCAAGTGGCTCAGGTAAGTTGAAATCGCTCTACAATGCCTTAAAGAATGGATAGACAGCGAGATGAAATACGCTGATAAGTATATATGTATATATATATTGTTATCGTATATAGTCTTATAAATAGAATGTAAAAAAACATAACCTTGGTAATATAATTCATCAAGAGCAATAAGCTTGGAAAAGGTTGGGGTGACGCCCTCCTTTCAAGCGCGGGGGCTAAATGCTCGCGCGCTTTGGGCAGGTGCTCTCGGGCATCTGCAGGTCTCTAACGAGTCTCACCCTCGACGCGACGGTCTCCGGCACCGGGCGCCACCTGGGCTCTTACCAAGTCAGAGCTAAGCAAAATAATGGAAGACCCTCACGACCTCGGAGCTTGCTTCACTGCCCGCCGAACGAGACCCGACGTATGCGGACACCACTCTATGCCGTGGACTAGCCAGACTGAGCCTAGCACGTGCATAACTTGGCAACGCGATAACGTAATACATTACATTACATTACAAGAGCAATAGGGAGAAGTGTAAGCTTGCTCGCAAAAAGGAATGATGCGGAAAGCATCCAATTATTATGGATCGGAGAATTTTTGTCGCGGAAAGTAGTTCAGTCGAAGAACTGCCCCCAGACGTCGATGAGGTTGTTGATACACCAGCGCCATCGGTGATCGAGCCCGTCGAGGCCTCGAATATCGAAGTAAGCAAAGTTCCACAATTGGATCAGTCAATTGTCGCATTGGCGGTCACAGAGAGCGCAGTATATGGGGAGAAATATAATTCAAAATTGAGAAATAATAAATAATTCGGACGACGAACACGATACAGACGACGAAGACACCTTTATTCCAACGACAAAAGAGTAAGCTTTGCCACTACGGGGCTCTATGCCAATTCGAGCGGTGACGAAAGTTAATTATCAGACGACTCTTGGAGTAATGAAGGCAGTATTGACTGGGACGAACCTCATAATTAAAGCCTGGACGCGTCATATTTGAATGCGCGAGACAAGCTGAAGAGAATACGAAATACGCGGATACGTCTCAGATAGATGTTACTCCACCACCGAATGAGTTTGTTAATCCGACCGAGCCGAATGCCACGATATGTCTGATAAATACACCAAAGAGATCACCAGTGAAGATTCAGAGAGATCCAGACTGAAGAAGATTGTTAATGACATGATGCATTTGGATAAGAATCTATTTCGTGAGAGCAACAAGGTCGATCTGTATGGTTTAACATCGCTGCACAATTTCACAATTGATGTATTTAGACTCGCGCTTCTGACCCAACAAACCCTTGTGCGAACGGAAAACAACGACTTATGGAAAAAAAATATACAATGCTTCGTTTCGGGAAGGGATAAGTGAATGCAATTGAGTCTAGCCCCAATGGAAAAGTCTTTCAAAGTTACTGAATGACCAATTCCTACAAATACAGTCCGAAGTTACAGCCAATAGTTGCCCATCTATAATTGACTGTCATTCTCGACGCAGTGACGCATTTGGTAGATATAAGTCTGCCGATGTTTATCTATATGACCTATTTGACGCCCACAAGAATGACCCATACGTTTTTAATCTATACAGAGGGTTTTCTAGTGTTAAAGATTCTGAGTATGTAATCCATCGAGAGCGGGTTCATGTGTGGCACAAACATATTTAACATGTACTCTCAGAAAGCAATGACGCTGTGTATCAGTTCCTTGTGAGGCACTTCGCTCATTTGATTCAGAAACCACGTGTGAAGACGAAGGTGGTTTCTCTCATTAAAGAAATGCAGGGATGTCGCAATTTTTTTTTTACAATATTTGTGATCGCTATGTGATTGGCCATCAGAACAATCTTGTGTGTCCATCAATAAAGCGTATCAATGCTCGATTCAACAGTATTCGACAGAGTAAGCTATTGATTGTAATAGACAAGGCATTTGACTCAAACAATCGCTCTATGAACAATCGATCGAAGAGTAACATCATCGACGATCGCACGTGGATCAAACGCAAGGATCTCCAAACTATTGAGGTCAACGACTTCGCGAATTATGTGATTTTGACAAACAATGACCTTGTATTTATCATCGAAGCCAATCAACGTCAATATATGTGCCTCGTTGCCAGCGAAAGCCGATCTGGTGAAAACATATGCTTTGATCACTACATCGATACTTCGGGTCGTGACATCGTTTACTTCCTTGCTCGTGTTGATTTGACAGAATTCAGGCCACAAGCGTTTCTTTTCATGAAGTATGGGAAGGAGCTCAGGACAAAGCAAACCAACCATGGCTCCTCGATATACGTGAGAAACGAAGCGATGATGAGAATAACAAATCCTTAACATCATCGACGTCTGGGTGTTATAGAAAATACTGCAAATGGGTTGAAACGAGTGGAGGGTCTCAAATGACATTTCTCAATGTATTCAGTGGTTTTTCAAAGAATGACGGGATAGACACCAAGCGAAGAATATCGTTGCCTGTTGTGGCAAACGTTAAAGTGCCGATATCGAACCATTTCGCGACATATCTAGGAAGTGCAGTTAGAGTATGGCCTTTGCGTATTGCCATACGCAAAGGTATAAAAATGATGTGACTATTGAGTGTTGAACCATTTTTTATGTTTAGCAGTTTCGAAATGTAAAAAAACGGCTCCGGTCGTATTTCTACCACTACAACCACAATTCATTCTAGTTTTAAGCTTCTCTCTGTTTGCATGATACATTTTTGCAGGCACGCTTTGACCGCTTGCTTGTTAGATCACGATACTGCTTTCCCTTTTCGCTGATTGCTGCTTTGTTGGTCCCGTCATACTTTTAAATGACGCTTTTCTCTTTACTTCGGCCAAATAGCAAATGTATCGTTTTGATTGACATATGCTTTCTTAAGCGATTTTTCAAAGCTGTTAATAGGTAATGAACTGCGCCCTATTAACTACATCGTATCCTTAGCTAGAATTGGTCGATTCCGTGTTTTCTAAAGAATGGATTGATAGAGCAGCCAGCGTTTTTATTCCTCTCGTTCCACACCTTAATTTTTTTCTTAAGGCCATTTTACTGATGCGCTAAGAGATTAGACGTGCTACCGATAAAGCAGATCTCCAATTGTACATAGAAGATATAATCAATTTTTTTACAATCATGACTGCTGTTATATACTTATACAATTCATGTTATCAAGATCTAACATAACTACAGTCAATTCGCCACCCGAGTCGAAAGCCCTCGCCCTTATTATGACGACGATACATGAGAGAAGCCATTCCAACTCCACTCAAGTCTTTCACCAATCCACGCAATGGGGCAGCTTTGGGCCCGGCCGCGGCAGTAATACCAGCCAAAGGTCGGAAGTAATCGGCTTCCAAATCGTTTTGAACAAGTTCCACGCAGCGCTAGCGCCCTTCTCGATACCGTTCCAGAGATTGCTATAAAAACCAGAGCCAATAAGTTCTGATTGATGAGTACATTGAACTTATTTTTTCGTGAAACATATGTAATGTCGTTCCTTTGCCCGATTTATAAGACCTCACAGGTTTCTTGTGATTTTCTGGATGGAAGTAATGCAAGTATTCTTTGTTCAATTACAAATGACTCAAGCGAACGGGTTTGCCATGTAGGACCTTGACAGCTTGCGCGTGACTCAATCGACATCAAATTTCTTCTACATCGAAATTGAAGATCTGTATCACTCATATACAGAGCGAGAGACAAAATCGTCGAAAGTTTATAGATCTAAAGCACTAAGTCTAGACGTAATATTACTCGTGATATCCGAATGGGAAGCGAGTATGATCATTTGTCAGACACCACGGTAAATCTATTAAGCAGACAACTGATCAAGCTTCACAAGGCCGGTGTTGCGAAACAGCAATGGTTCCCAATTAAATTCATTTCCAATATATATTATCTAACTAATTACGACGACACTGCTTTCCTTGAGACATCTAAGTTTCAGAACTCGATAATTATTGTGCTTATGATGAGCATCTATACAAGGAAAGAGAGTCTCATACTGACACTGAACGCCATATGTAAGATGGTCAAAAACAGATTTCGATGTGCCTTCAAAAATTACGATGCGATCGAAAAGAAACTGAGTAGAGAGAACAAAGCTGCAAAGCTGTACAGCAAACTGGCACCAGAGGTGGAGAAGTGCATTAGCTATGAAGACGCTAATGTTCATTCCTGGTAAAGTTGCAGAGGTGCTCACCGAAATGCATGGTAAAGTGTTTTTATCTTGAGCCGAGTTTGGGGCCATCATATGTTAAGGTGACCAATCGCGAGTACATGCCAAACCACTTCATAGCACCATGGCCCTAACACGAGCTACACGAAGATCGCAAATCAAGCGACTGACCCTGACGTATCATTTGAACCAGACTTGTATTTATACGACTAAGCGCCCGAGCCTCCTGCGAATCCCGCTACAACGCCTGCTACAACACCTGTAAGCATTTCCAACGACCCTCAGGAACACATATTCCATGGCGGTTTCACACCTACAGGCAGCGACAAGACGCTTGCGATTGACACTTTCTATGAATATTTTTTTTGATACAATATACGAAGCGATCATGGAACGGGAACAAAAGTGGACAAATCGCAAAGCTGGTCTATCCCATGTGAAAAAAAAGTTCATAAACTTCAAGTGACAGTTGAAAACATAGTTCGTGCGATTATGTTGATGACGATTATTTTATACTTGCCAGAAAAATAAAGCATCATGTGCTATTGTTTTAATTAAATTGTCTAGAGTGACATATCATTGACTCGTGAAACTCGTCAATTCTCTTGGAGTCAACTTCGATCAAATTGATTTGAAACAAGATGTAGACAAAAGCAAAGACCATTGCATGATTAACACGGGGAATGTAATGATCTCTGCAACACACTGGATGGCAGTCTCAAACAAAAGTAAAGCCTACTTCGATCCACTAAGGCCTTGTGTCATCCCAAAAGATTATTTCTGTCGCGAACTCGAAATTCGAATCCACATTTTGGCCACTATGGGCAAAATTGTGTTCCATGACTTTACCGTCTGCAACAAAATCAATTAGGTAGGTTCTTCGAACTCTCCAGAATCAGTATGATACTTTTGATCAATCACTTCAATATAGACATGGATCTGACAAATCTGGATCAAAGAATAACCCATCTTCGTAAAAGTGTTTGGCCAGAGAGCAGCCTTTTGGTGCCGTTTTACATCAAATGATCCAAATATTAATGCATCGGATTTACGGATCGATCATTCGCTCTGCCGCCAGCATCCATTCAAATACGGACAGCTAATTATGGTAAATACAGACTGCTGCGAAATCAAAGTGTTGTATAAACTAATTTCGTTTAAATATACACAAAACAGTGTATGTTAAATACTTTGAAACGCACGAGCCAAAGCCAACTCATACTGGTACTCATTAGCAACTCCCAAGTCAAGCCAGAAGTCATACTTGAGTGTAGAAGACATTATTCGCATCACCAAAATTACGTCTACGGCTAAGTTTATATAGTTGAAATACCATACCTTTCCCAATTGCTAGCTACTTTTATGATGTCGTCTAAAATTAATTTCGAAAGTCCCCATAGCGAGTCACAATAGCGGATTACCGTTCGAGTGTCGCTGTCGACGACACCATGAGTCACCGCTGAGTCACCACTTTGGTTACTCATCAGCTTATTCCATTTCGATGTCTATCCTTTTTCTTAGTCATTGTAGAGCGATCTCTGTTTACCTGATTCACCTGAGCCTTCACTTTTATCAATATTCAATTTATATACTTATAAGAAGGTATAGTGTGATAACGGTATCATTGACTAGAAATAGGAGAGACGTCAATGACTCATTCGACTTTTTATGCTTACATATCTCTTGATCATTTCTGTGATTACCGGTTTTTGAGGGTATATGCTGATACTGATCCCTGATTTGATATGTACTCTAAGTTTTTAATTCGTTAGGTCACTATACCGGTGTAGTATGTTGCTGGGCATCAGGTTCTAATCGTTGACGAATTCAATCGAAAATTAACCTGGCTCGTCTGAAGCAGCCTCTCGACGAAAACGAGTTGACAGATGGCGCGAATTGAAAGTCGCATCTGTCGGATTGACGATAGGGATCGGATCCATAGGCGAAAGCGGGTTTGCTGAATTATCAACCGTGTAGAGCTTGTACTGTCGAGCCCGAAGCGCTCGTGATAGACGAATGCATAAAATGTATTCGACGCCGGGGAATTGCCCGCTTTCCGATTCAAATACGGCCATCCGCGTGAGACTCCCACTTCCACCTTCAATGTATGGTATTCGTTCCACGTCATTCCACCGGGACGAATGGCACCATACCAGGAGCAGGACCAAAACTACAATTGGGCGCGAGTTTTCGGAGGCGCTCTCAGTACGGCCGTGTTTAGCAAGCCGTAGTAGCCATCATGGCCAATTTATCCACTTGACCGCCATGTTCCGCGCAGACGAAGCAGTCGACGGGGCCAAGTATGCTTTCCAGCTCCTAAACACAGCAACGCACACGTCTTTGTGGTCTTGTCCCAGAATGTTTATGCATGCAACAAGCTCAAGAATTTTTGTCCTGTCCACTCGTCGTCCGCTCAACCATCCCATATGAGAGCAAGAAGAGTACCCCTAGACACTTCCAGCGTTGTACTATATACTACATCATGGCTGATTCTGACTGTGTAGTATATATGTGAGTACTATATAGTACTCACAGATCCGAATTGTACCTGCAAAAATTAAGGTTTCTATATATGTGAGCCAATCAGGAAGCTTAAAAGGTAAAGTCCACCCTAGTCTTCTTTTATATAATGTAAGCTGGTAATTTGAAATAAGGTCTCATTGCTTTCTTGCCTCGGTTTACGCGAGTCCTACCCTCGCCCAATTATTACAGCGCAAGGGCGGCCAGCCCGGTCGAAAGCTCGCCGCCCAGTCCGAGCGACGTCAAATTCAGTCTTTTAAACTATCCTTAGCATGCATTTTTTACATCCGCCACCTCCAAGCAAGACGTTCTCGACCCGCAGTAAGCTATTCGTTCTTTGCACCACTCTAACGGCGGCGGCGCTGCTCATCTTCTCGATCATCTATCCTCTTGTTAGAGGAGATTCGCGCCACACGATATACTTACTACAGTGCTGTCTGGCGATCGGTTTACTTGAGAAGAGTTGGTGGCACTATCGTATTCGGCAACGATTTCTCGTACTGCTCGAGGCTTCTGTACCAACGGTATCTGGTAACGCAGAATCGAACAACTCACGTCCTGATTCAAGGGAGTATGAAATTGACTTTTGTGGCAAAATGGAGCCCACTGCGTATGCAGTGACAACATTTACCAACAGGTATATGAAGAGCGTGCGCTGCGCTGTGGTGGCTTTCGCTCTACTGGCTTTGTCGACTGTCGCCGCAGTCGGCATGACCATTGCATTGTGTACGGAAGACGATGTTGTCATTTGTACTGCAGTCGGCTGCTTTGCTGGCGTGTTGTGTGCCTGCTTCGCGCCAACGCCCGGTGACGGAGTCGCCATTCTAGTGCAGGAGGGTGCGCTCACCGTGACGGCGATAAACTCCATGCGTGTGCGACATTCGGGATTCAAGGTGCAAATGGCAATTTTGAATTATTTGTATGTTACGTTGGCTTGCTGGGTCGTCATTGTCATTTCGCGTGTAATCGTGTCAAAGAAGCAACTGGAGTGTTTTCTAATGGTTGCTCTGGATACTGTCGCCCTGCTTCACGTAACGATTGTAATGATGGAAATTGTGGAATTTGTCGAGCATCCACGTGCAGTAAATTATCCTCGCGAACTTTCAGCCTATTTCGTTACGATCGCTTGTGCTGAGCTTGGTCATTATCTTTTTGATGCCGTGACGATCGAGTGGCTACCTCGCTGCTTTTATCGCTGGAGACTCACGTCTTCGCGGTCTTACCAAGCGACAGACTTTATCGTGTCGGTAATGTTTGGCACTGCTGGCATGTTAATTTGGATGAAGGGGGTATTTAATTTGTATTTGGGCCCGGGAAGCATTGGCGCTTTACTTGGTGCAGCGGCACTTTCTCAAATAGGCCGCGCGTTTATGACACTGACGTATGAAGCAGCGATGACACTTCCGTGGTATCATACTACGTTTACAATCTGGAACAATGGCATCATGGAGTTAATGAACCCATTTTTAATGGGCTGGGTCGTGTTCCACCCATACGCCAAAACAATTTTGGCAGGCTGAGAAGCTCTATCAGGCTGAGAAGCTCTATAGATGGATAGTAAAATGGATTTTTTGGCCATTAGTATTTATTGAGACAAGATATACGATTTTTTTTAACGGAATCTTCTTCCATCATGAATCTACAACTTGCGTCCAACCTCCTTCCGCTTTTTTCTCTACACTTTCTGTAGCAAGACGTTCACTTGCATTTTTAAGTTCGGCACGCTGCTCTCGCTCTTTCGCTCGTAGCTTTTCAGCAGCGTTAAAAACACCTACATGTATGTAGAGCTCGGCATGAGGTCGTGTTCGGTTATCCAAACACCGTTTGGCCTCACGTACCATTAGTCTGTTTCTTGCAATTAAAGCACCGCGAACTTTTTTTGAAATTCTTCAACGCACAGGATTCGCAAAAGAAGTGTCCGCAACTGTTGCAAATATACGCAGATGTTAATATGCTTCAGATAATAGCGCCAACCATGAAAATTTACAATACAGCCACTCATGTGCACACTAATTAGCACCTGGCATACGTACCATGTTTCAACGGCGTTTTGAAATGGTCCTCGGCAGATCGTGCACGCAAACTGCTCATCTTTTATTGCCTTTTTCTCGTCCTCGCTGTTTTCATCGGGGTCTGTCTTACACCATCGAAGATTAGTTGACGACACAATTTGAGCAGCCACTGTCTAAATTGCACGTACCTTTTCCCTCTTCTAGTCGCTTTTGACGCTCCTTCTCTTTCTCTACATATTCTTTTTCAATCTGCCAGCCACTTTTATAGTCACCACGATCGTGGAGAAACTTGCAGCTATCACCGTAACCACAAAACCCTGTTTCCTTGTAATCCTTGCAAATATCAGGCTGGTAATCGAAGCGAGATATTGCGCGAGCCCACGTCTGCGCTCGTATCGGCCCTTGTGTGCTGCATATAGCACCTACTACATCAGACAGGCATCAAAGTTGTACTAAGTCATGTGAACGCACCCTGTGTACTTGTTCATGCCGACCTGGGATTCCTTCTTGGTAATGTAATTTTTATACGCCGCTTGGCCGCGATAAACCTTCCCACTAGCCGCTTCAGCACTTCCGTCTTGATTTGCCTGAATGCTGCGCTCCATTACAGCCCGCGCATCACTACGAGTATGGCGCAAGCGTATATTAGCGTCACAAAGGAGAGATGTACCGTTAAGGATCGTCGCTGCGTACCGATCCTTCTCTGTTTCGATTTGGGTCTCATGAGTAGCATCGCCAGCATAATGCAGCGGCAAAATTTCGCGTTCAGACTCAATCATCTGTCTCTGGACTACATTTTTGGCCTTCTTTACACCACTAGTCTACAAATGTCCAATTGTTAGTAGAGAGGCAGCAACATGTCGAGTTCATTGCTTGTATTTTACCGAGAAGGTGTTGATTACATGACGTTCGGCAGCCACGTGCACCACAGGCAGTTCTTCACATCCCGTGTTATCTTCGTTCTCGGCCACGCGTCGGCGCTTAATACTTCTGGGTTTGCTTGCGCGGAACATGAATTGTCATTTATTGATATTCGAAGTAATAAATGAAGCAGCTAGCACTATTACACTCCGGTTATCATGTGTTATCAAACTACTATGTAGTAAATTTTTGTATTACACAACTGCTATGATTGGCAGAGTTTACATCTGGATTAAGGACGACGAAATATCTCTTTGCGATAGTATAGGCTCAAAGTATTAGTATCTTGATACTAAGTATTCTTATTACCGATACAAATTGGTTAGTAATCTTTTCTTAGTAACCTCCTAATGAGTCTTTACAAAGCACCATTTTGCTTGAGCAGAGGCTCAAGTTTGCCCTCTTTGTGCAACTTCTGCACATCCGAGTTGCCACCGATTGACTTCCCGCCCACGAACACATTGGGCACAGTACTCTGGCCTGTAATTTTCTCCAGGGCGTCCTGCTGCTCGCTACCGTCAGTAATTTGGTCCAGCTCTACAACGTCGTACTTTGCACCGAGCTGCGTCAGGAGCGCCTTAACTTTGGTGCAGTATGGGCAAGTGGTCTTGCTGAACACCACCACGGGGTTGGTGGAGATCTTTAGTTCCACAGATTCCTTGGCACTCACCATCTTTGAATTGCTGACTTGGACGTAATTTGTAGACTAAAATGAAATTTGAAGATTCCGGGGACTGTGTCGCAATTTGTTTACATCAACATAAGATTCGAGCTACCGAACCCAGTGGTCGTCTGACCCTTTTAAGACCGGGTTTCGTACTCCTTAATACACTATACGGTTATTTCGGTCTGTGGCGTCTGGCCCACCCAACTGTTACAAAAGTAAATGAACTTCCAATTTTCCCACCCAACTGTTACAGAAGGTGATCGGTTTTACGTCAATATTAGATAAACATTTTATTACACTTTCATCCAGCAAGTTGCTTGACTACTGTTGTGGTATTTTGATCGTGTGCAAAGTATACTAAAGTAGGCCAAAATTGTAACTCGAGGACGTTGAGTCGCGGCAGGCATACAAAGTATGAGCAACATAGTGAGTGAGCTGAAGATGCATCCAGAGTAAGCACTGGAATTCCTTTACTTTCATAACGGATCAGTTGGTGCAGCGAAGTTACTACCTCTGCGCCAAGTCAGTATCGAATTTTACTGTGGTCGAAAACTGACAGGTGATGTAATTTGCGGAGAGAAGTCGAAAAGGTGATAGCTTGCGTTTACGTCAACATTAGAGCGTACACTATATAGATAAGTACACAATTTTCGGTCTGGACATTATGCGAAGAGACTCGTCGCATTAGAGCTACAGAGACCAGACAAGCAGAAGCGAGATAAACGTCTGGCTTTCTAGCAGCTAGTGCAGTTCATTAAAGTATAAAGCGCATTATCATCAAGCTCTCTCCACGAGCTCGCTGATAGGACTTACTTGTACATCTAAAATCAATTGGGCTGCGGTTTGTGTGGCTTGATTCATAGTAAATATATCATACAGTGCCCGTATACATCGTTCAGCATTTGCGAGCTCCAGGTGACGGAACCATAGTATATGTGAAAGCAATTATTACGCTTTTACCACTGCACTTACCGTGGACCCATATTATAAATACTAATGCCCCTTTTCCAATTTAAAATTTGAGGTAGAAGGCGCCATGCCGAATCCTTCTGGCACACTCTGCTCTGGAAAGTGGTGACGCAGCAGTATCTTCGACAGCGCGTTGTGGTGAATGCAGTGGTGCACGGCGAACGCTAGCTCACGGCTAAATGTGGACATAAAGTCAAGCTCGCTCCCGTCCGCCGAAAGCATAAAAACCGCGCGCACGGGGTGCAACAAGTGGCTTTGTGGTACTGTACGAAGCGTCATTTCTAGATCATTGATGTGCCCAATGGCTATTTGACGATCTGTCTCCATGAGCGTGTTGCGATCGCGGATGTCGTAGTGTATCATGGTATCGTCGCTTCCCTGCTGACGGGCAGTTAAGAGTTCAAGAGGCTTGCGCAGGTGGTCCAATGAGTGCCGCGTATGCTGGCCAACAGAACCCTCGACGAGGGGGCTGTGATACTTGTACACGGAGTCGCTTAAGCTGCGAAGGAAGGTCTTATGTTGGTGTAGTATGGCCAAAGCGCATTGGGGCGCACTCGAGATATATTTTCCCATGGCTTCGCCTTTTTGTATGTGTCTCCCGAGATTTTATACGATTGTGCATTCGCCTGATACTTTATTGCATATTGGCCAACTTCAACGCCAAGCTTTTCTCAACCCTACTTTTTATAAGATCCGTGAATCTCATAAAAATGCAACAAGGACGGCTTTAGCGACAAAGCGTGCGAGTGGCGGACGTGCGTGACTCGGTAAGTCGATGGGTATCTACGCGCCCAACGATAAGCACTACAACTTCTATGCTTTAGCCGACCTGACGACAGATGCGCTCACTACCAACATTCTAAGCGGCCGTTCGCAGTTGTTCGACCACGAGCACTATAAACGTCTTGCACTTTGAAATTGGATGTAAGGTGAATTATATTTAACGCTTTGCAAAAATAATGGATCATTGGACCTTCATCGATTTCTTCGCATTTTTAAGTGCCACAGATTTAGGGGTGGTAGATGTGTCCTTCTAAAAGGGCATATTGTTTGTCCTACAGACAACTCTAAATAATACTGAGTTACACCATCTTTTAACTATTTTGTGTATTGTATTACGTTATCGCGTTGCCAAGTTATGCACGTGCTAGGCTCTATGGCTAGTCCACGGCATAGAGTGGTGTCCGCATACGTCGGGTCTCGTTCGGCGGGCAGTGCAGCCAGCACCGAGGCCGTGAGGGTCTTCCATTATTTTGTGTAGTTCTGACTTGGTAAGAGCCCAGGTGGCGCTCTGGTGCTGGAGACCGTCGCGTCGAGGGTGAGACTCGTTAGAGACTGCAGATGCCCGAGAGCACCTGCCCGAAGCGCGCGAGCATTTAGCCCCCGCGCTTGGAAGGAGGGCGTCACCCCAACCTTTTCCGAAAAATCTTTTAACTAGTATCTTAGTAAGATCCGCAATATGCACTTACGTGATGCCCGATAAAAGATGCAGCGTTCGAATTATGAGTTCTACGATGCGTCGCATTTGGTGTGTTGGTAGTTAAGGTGGCGCAAATCGAATGTAGATGATACGAATGACACTATTATAAATATGTAATTTGCTCGGATCTTTTCGGAAAAGGTTGGGGTGACGCCCTCCTTCCAAGCGCGGGGGCTAAATGCTCGCGCGCTTCGGGCAGGTGCTCTCGGGCATCTGCAGGTCTCTAACGAGTCTCACCCTCGACGCGACGGTCTCCAGCACCAGGCCAAACCCCCTTCCACGCCCTTAACCGCGCCAACCGCATTCGGATTGGCTCCTTTAATGTGAATTCTCTAGGTTCGAAGCGCAAGAAGCACGAAACACTCCCCGAAGATCTCCGGCGCTACCGCGTCGATATCCTTGGCCTCCGAGAAACCAAGATCTACGATAGAGGTGAGCACCGCATTGATGACTTCCTTCTAACCCTGAAAAAAAAAAAAAAAAAAACGAAGCCAAGACCGAAGTCACCGAAATCCGCCGCCACTGCAACCCTACGCCCGATCCCGAGAAGAAACCTGGCGCCACACTAAGAAGCTCGGAACACTCCTCGGCGATATTGAAAATCTATCCCGACGCAATTCCCTGGCCACCCTCGCGCTCCACCGCCTCTGGTCCGTCTGGCTCCGCCCCACGCTCATCTCACCCAAGACCCGAATTCGATTGTACAACACCTACGTTCTACCGATTCTGCTGTACAACTGCGCCACCTGGGCTCTTACCAAGTCAGAGCTCCACGGCCTCGAGAGTTTCCATCGCCGCCAGCTTCGCTACGCTCTTGGCTATCGCTACCCCCAACACATTTCGAATGCAAGACTCTACGACCTCTGTGATGAGCGGCCGCTGAGACTGCGACTGACACAAGCTCGCTGGCGCCTGTTTGGCCATGTACTTCGCCGCAATCCCGACATTCCAGCTAACCTCCAGATGCGTGCCTACTTCTTCTCCACCGCAGCAAAATGGCGCGGACGTCCCCGCACCACGCTCCCCTCAACACTCGAGCACAACCTTGTTTCCCGTGGCTCCGGCTTTCGACTCCGGATAGCACAAGACCTCGAAGTGGTACGTACCCTTGCACAAGACCGAAAGAAATGGAAGACCCTCACGACCTCGGTGCTGGATGCACTGCCCGCCGAACGAGACCCGACGTATGCGGACACCACTCTATGCCTTGGACTAGCCAGACTGAGCCTAGCACGTGCATAACTTGGCAACGCGATAACGTAATACATTACATTACATTGCTCGGATCGATCCTGCATTTACGGCTAAATGGAGCTACAAAGTGAACGACAGCTTCTTAACTTATGAGTAAGCAAGACATATCAAATATTAGCAAGCTAATCGATGCTACGAAAATTTTTGTAAGCTCTACTACTCGTAGGTATGTTCCGACCGTGACGACTGTGACTTCAATAGACGAGTTCTTTGATAGGCAAAAAAAATTGTAGCAGGTGCAAATTCGTCTTATCGTGCTGTAGCTTGAAGTGAGGTGATCAATGAAAAAAACGATAGCACACTATTTAAAACTAGGATGTTGTAGAAACCTGCAAGACGTCTGCTGAATCAACATTGATTCACGATGGTGATGAAAGAAATAATGCGTTGAAGACGACGAATGTGCCGTAAACATGCACTACAATGGGCCAGCAAGAACCAGTAATGATATACAAACACTTTTTGAGGAGCGTGAAGTTCTCATCGTTCCAGAGAAGAGAGCTCAGCGGTAGTCTTGCACAAAAACACTACAGCAATTTTGAAGATTGGCAATTCTTTGCGCTTATTGTGCGAGACTTATCGAAATCGCGACAGATGCAATTTATCTTGGTATATGGTGTAAGTGAAGAAGACACTTCGAACAGGACATTTGGCTGTCGGTTTGAAGGGCGTCCCGCAATAATGGGTAGCCATACACGTGTTTATGTCGTCTGCAAAGGCGGCTCAACAGATTCGAAGTACGCTGGTGTCCGTGAGCGATCAAAAGGATTATACACGACACTGACAGAGGCATATTCTCTCACTAGTGCTGAGCTGCCTAACACTAGACGATGCACCACTTTGAGCTTAAGACGTGTGCTGCTTATGTAATCGCGCTAACTGTTTTGCAGACGAAGGATCTGCATCGCTGCAAATATATCGCGAATCGCTGTCGGGGGAAATGCAAACTTTAAATCGATTTGAAGCTCGTACGCAAATTAGGCGCAAAAATTGAAGGGATCAGCAGCTTAAGTATATTGGCAGCGAAACAACAAATATTCATGCCATCACACTTTAATGACTGCACGTCAAATCTCCTTCTTGTGTTGCAGACTGTCTAAACGGTGGAAGGTCGACGATAAAATACTACATTCTACGGTCTTGTATACAGGAAGATGGTGTTGAGTCTGGAGAGTCGTGATGTACGACCGTCAAAAGTATTATTGATAGAATGAAAAACAATTGCCGATTCGGTTTTCAATGTTATATTATTAAAACCCATTTCTATCAGGGGCATTAATATCATATTTAGGATTATAATACTATTTGAGGCGTGGACGATTTTCCGTGCACTTTTTTGATTTTGTACCAATCTCGACATTGCCTCGGGCCAAGTCCGATACTGGGCCTCCGCTATTCACAAGATTATCTCCATTCTCTGATTTAGATGTGCTACATCGGAAAATGGAAATTTTTTATGAAGACAAGTTGATAGACGCCTTTGACACCCCAGAGCCTAATGTTCCGGCGCATTCAAAGTCTCCTGTCACTTTATCGCAGGTTAGGGATATGAATGCTGAACCACCGATGCGGCCCAACGTGACTTCAACACTGCATCCACAGTACGATGATAAGCCAATTGAAGCTGCTCTAGTGCCAATGTCTATGGTGACACAGCACAGTAAAGAGATTGAGGCGGATGAGATGCGACAATGTCCTGTCCGACTGAATCGAGAGGAATTGATGTCGGAGGAAGATTTGCAGACACATAGACAGCAAATTGAGCGCGACGTGCGTGTGTACCAACAGCAAGTTGACCGTGTGGCTCAAGCTTTGGCGAGAGAAACTCCGCATCAGATTCAAGAGCGCAAAAAGCGTAAGGATAAGCGACTGGAGAGGCAAGAACAGCGACACGAGGCCATCAAGACACGCATGCAGCGTGATGTGGAGCGGTTGGAGGAGCGGGAAGAGCGAAGGACTCGATTACAAACGAGAAACCATCATGAGCGCGAAAGCCAGTCTCCCAGTAGTGACTTCGAGAGTTGTAAAGATCTTAGACGGGGTAATCAAAATAAAGACCGACTGGGTGTATGAGTTGTAGCAGTATTTGTAAACAGTTACAGCAATGCCAGGGGTTTTGTTTCACGAACAAGGTAAGCTAATGACTCCGTATGGTCTTTTAGCAGCGGCTGCAAATTGTCATACACATCTTTATGGTACGCGTTCAGCCATTCGATCTCATCAAGCGTAAGCAAGCTCATGTCGATGAGTTTCTGCTGGATAGGAGCCATCGTAAGAGTCTCAAACTCACAAAAATCGCGGTCAAGTGGACTCTTGATATGAGACGCCTGGTACATTATTATCACGACATAAGTTAATCAATTGTTCGCGAACAACAATGACAACAGAAAGGGGGATGTTGCTTAAACACACCTTTTTGGCAACCATAACACTTTCGATACGGATGCCAAACTTGCCATTTTCATAGTACCCAGGCTCATTACTGAGGATCATGCCATCTTGAATCTTAAGACCGTTCGGATTTAATCGGAATGACATCAACTGCAGAAATTCCAAGTCAGGATGAGACATCTGTAATAAACAACTAGAATGAACCTTTAACGTTCTACTCACCACACCCTTTTCGTGCACATTGAGAAATGCCCCGACGCCATGGCCAGTTCCGTGGCAGTAGTCCAGACCAGCCTGCCACAATGGAGTACGCGCGATGGCGTCAAGTCGGACCCCTTCAATTTTGTTTGGAAATACTGTCTTCGCTAGAGCAATATGTCCTTTTAATACGTGTGTAAAGCAAGCTTTTTCGTAAGCACTAGGTTGTCCAAAATGCAATGTCCGGGTCACATCCGTTGTGCCGTCCAGATACTGAGCACCCGAATCGTTCAGGTACATGGCAGACGTCGACATCTTCGCACACTTGCCCCGCTTGGGCGAGTAGTGAATGATAGATCCATTGGCTCCGATTGATGAAATAGTATCAAAGCTCAACGACAAATAACCCTTCATTTCTTTTCGAAATTGTTCCTGCTTGTCAGCGACAAGCACTTCATCCCACTGATCTTCATTTCCAGCTTCCATCTCTTTTTCAAGCCAACTGAAGTACTTGACAAGAGCAGCGCCATCACGGACATGCGCTCGGCGCATTCCTTCAATCTCAACACCATTTTTGATCGCCTTTTGTGCCATAACAATCGACGTGTCTTCTTTACGGCTTGCAGCGGGGATTGCCAAGAACACAGCGACGTTACACTGCGCAGGATCCACCAAAATTTTCTTGTCTTTGTTCGCTGCGATAAAGGCAGATAATTTACTCAGCATACCGGAATAGGGTTTGCATTCCACGCCACTAGGACGCAAATGCTGTGTCACCTCATGTTGATTAGCAGCGTCTAGAAACAAAGTGGCCGCATCCCACGTCACAATAGCGTATGATGTACTGCAACAGCATGACATAAGTACAAAGATATGGATAGTGCTTTAATCAGCTAATCATCACTCACACAACAGGATTGAACTCGACGTCGTTGCCGCGAATGTTGAAAAGCCAAGCAATATCGTCCAACGCTGTGAGGACAATAGCGTCAGCTCCCTTGTCTTTCACAGCATTTCTCAAGCTTTCAAGCTTGTTAGTAACGGAGCAACCAGTGTGCTCGCTCGAAAGAAAAGTGACTTGAGAGGGGAGTACCGTTGGACGGTCCTTCCAAATGAGATCTACAAGGTTCTCGGTCTCGTGCAATGCAACGAGCTCGATTTTCGTCCCTTTAAGCACCTTCGCAAAGTTTCGAGCTGCTAGGACTGAAGTCAAGTGCGGATCAATGGCCACACAGCTGTCGTCAGGCAAATTTTGCTTGGCCCATTGCTCGATAGAGGGCACACCCGGCTCCTCGTTTTTCATAAGCGTCCAGTCATCGCTAAGCTCCTGCTCTGCTTGCAGAAAATAGCGCCCATCGGTCCACATAAGGGCCTGAGTGTTTGTCACGAAAGCTGTACCGTTGGACCCCGTAAAGCCTGTAAGAAACTCACGTCGTTTGTGCGCATTTCCTACGTACTCGCTTTGATGCGCATCCGCTGTGTCGACTAGAAAAGCGTGGAGCGGTCGACTTGAGAGCTCTGTTACTGCACTTTTTTCCGTCTTGCCTAGTAGGTGGCGAAGCGGCAATAGACGCACAGTCGTGCAGCTCATGAGAGAGCGTAACTCACGTAACCTCTCGGCGGCCAACATGCTCGTTAGCAACAAGTGGGTGAAAATGAAGATCACAATTGGAAAAAAGGATAAAGTCAATAAATTAAATACGTCTCGCTCTCAATTTCTTGCCTAAATTCTGCGACATTATGATACGGCACAGGAAGTCTTGGAGTGGTCTCGGGGCATGAGGATCTGGTCCTTAGCCTGCGGGTAAGGTATTGTTTCCGGCTTGTGCTCTATGCTCCATCCCGTACGCGATGCAATCTCCTCGGCCAGCAGCCTCGCGATTTTAACGTGACCGCTGACGGAATACTGCATCATGGACGCATAGTCCTCCTTACCGAGACCCTTTTCTACCTGTCCACTACAAATTAGTTTCGACCTTATTGAGTCACAAGATTGTTTCAACAGCTCTTTATACCTTGATAAAGGTATAGTGCATCTTGTTGTCCTGCTTGCTGGCTTTGGAAATAGCTACCTTGACAATTTCTTGCAGCTGAAGCGACACAAACTTGCGATTTGTGTCAGAATCTTCCAAGCTAATGCATCCATCATCATAGACCATGCAGAAAATGTGTGCGTTTGGGCGGTCTGTAAACCGTAGTCATTGTAACGTCTGCGATGACACGTCATAAATTATCTCCTATAAATTACTTACAAGAACGAACTTCCAACAAGAACGTTGCATAGCCCGTGATAAGGTCCGTTTCAGCGGATGCAGGAGGTGATAGGTCGTTGATGCCGAGATTTATTACCACGACGTCAGGTTGCCAGCTGGACATATCCCAATCTCCTGGTCGGGATGCGAGGGTATTTTTCCACAACGCAGGCATATTTGGGCCCCAATCTGCAGAGTTACTGTGTACGCCCTTGCTTTACAGAGTACAGTGTCGCGATTCGTTAATAAAAAACACAGTACGAAACAAGAGGACATAATTACCCGCTCCAAGCCAGAACGTGCTCCTCTGCGTCAAACATTCGCGCAGTAATACACGCGTAGCCGTTATAAACGTTTTCCATACGGCCCTTCATACCGAACAAGTTCTTGGCACTGCTAACTTTTCCCTCGTTACCAAAGCCGCACGTGTCCGAATCACCAATAAATTCCATTTTGCGTACGGGTTGAGGCTCTGGTTGATCCACAGGTAGAATTTCTGCAGTTTCTTCAATGATAAACCCGTAGAATGTGCACACCTATGCCAATGCAAGCAATATCAATATCATGAAATCAATGCACCAGACCGCGCTTAATAACAACTCGCACTTTAAACGTTGACATCGCTCCTCGCATCTGCGGCTCAGTCCGCTTGCAAATTCGAATCGTATACTCTTGCTGGACGTTCAGGTTTGTCGCCACTGTTTGACAGTATCAGACGGCGTCAGCGAGTGCACCAAATCACCAACAATGATCGTCATTTCTATACCATCGCAGCAAGTTGCATTCAGTGACGCGCGAAGAATACAGTGCAGCTTGTTGTTTACAAACACGTTGAAGTAATTGCCTGGTAAATTGTTAAAGCAAGTACCGTCAGAGCGATCAATACACAAAACATCGGCATTAGGTCGGACGTCGGATGTCGGACGTCGGACCATGATGTGTTCAGTGCGTGGCATCTCTCAACTGGCCACATTGACTTCGTCACGCAGGCGTGATAACTCAGCATGATTCGATCACGTGCCTACTACAAAAATGCAAGTACGTACCATCTCCTTTAAGCCGGATTGCAACGCTTGTAGAGCCTCGCACCGAGATCTGGAACGCTACAGCGGGCCAGTCAAATTGTACTGTGCTAATTTTAGTCTTCCGGGAGGAGTGAGCGCCGTGGTGCAGCACGCGACCGGTGTATTTGATAAGGTCGCTTGCACAGGCCGGTATAAAGCGGAAGGAACCGTCCTTGTACTGCGTCACATCAAATTTGTACACATTTGGCGAGGCATCCGTCGGTCCATCATCGTCACCTACGGACGTTCCGCGTGAGATGGCGAACCCACGCACATTTGTCATACTCGCACGCGAATGGGAGCTGGGTAGCGACGCCATTGGTGAGGTTGGCATAGGGCTGTTGCCGCCTCGACTGTCTTCGCTGTACAGCCGAGATGAGCGGCGTCGCGTCATCCAGCGCCCTCGCGAAGAGGACGACTGTTCCTCCTCCATTTGAAGCACTAGTACATTAAATTACCATGTCATACATAATCCTACTTACGCCAGCATTTTTCGTAAAGAGAAAAATTGTTTCATCAAATGCGTCTTCCTACTAATAATTTTCAACACTATAATTACAATTATGATACTAGTGTGGCAGTCTACTTCAAGTTGGTAATATTACCGGCTTCGACTTGTCGGGTAACATAACACTGCAGCCATTCGATAGTGCGCGAAGGTGTCTCTGCACCAGTACATTGTTATTAGTCGCTTGCAAATGTAATTAATTTTACTGCAGTCACACTTGCCTTGGCATCGGGCCAGCGATTCTTAGACAGCTCCAATAAGCACAGGTTACGATATTCCTTCCACGTGGTCTGTAGCAGCAACAAAGAATGAAACAATAATTCCAAAGTATACAAAAGGATCATGTTCGTGCTTCTTACTGTGTCCGCTTGCATTTGAGCAACGTCTTTCTCGCTTTGGTACTTAGGGGCGACGTCGAACAGTTCGCTGATGACTTCAGGCTGTAGATCCATCTCCTGCAACCGCATGTGGTCAAAAAGAAGCACTTCTACCAGAGAGTCTGCTACTATGCAGCACTTGGAGACTGAGTGAGTCGGACCTAAAAACCGAGACTCACCAAATACAGCGGGCGCAACACAATTCTGAACAAGTGCGTTCTTATCAGCCAATTCAAGCTTTTTTTTCTGATGTCGCATAGATAATGGTATCGAGCATGGTGAACTTGTGCTTATAGGCCGTAGAAGCGGTGGCATTTGAGACAATAATAAACCGTGGCGACGGCCACGACGATACTTGCGAGCTCGTTTACGAGATTGAAAACCCAGTGGCCAATGAGGCTTGGCAATAAAGCGATGGAAAGGCACTGATCTTTGTCCACTATCTTCATCTTGGTGATACATTCTTCTTCTTTCAGCTTCAGGGCCACTATCACTTGTGTCGTCACTATCATATGCACTACGATCTCCAAAGTCTTCGTCTTTTTTCCATACATCAAAAGTGGGGCTTCGCCTAGCATTTCGACGGCTAAGTGGGGCATTATCAAAGTCCTGATAGACTGAACAACATCCCTTCCACAAGACGATAAGGGAACGTGGCTGCTCGTTTTGTTCTAGCAATATTTCGCCTTTCCGATACCGTTTCCGTTCCGAGACTCCTACAATGTAACCAAGTTCACTTGTGCTTAGAAGACGAAAACCGCGTAATTGCTGCATAAAGGCAAAAACATCTTGATTTTTCTGAGATGTTACGGCCCGAATCGTCGCTTCATAATCACCCGGCCATAAAATTCCGATTTCAGCATTCTCGTCCGCGACAAGTGATGCTTGGGTCGAGATTGTGAAGCCAGCACAACCGAAAACTGAACCAGTTTCAACATGATGAGTTGTCACGGTCGAGTTAAAATCTGTGACACCGAAATGTCGACGGATGCTAAGTCTCCCCCCTAGCAGCACATAAAAGTTTTGAGCATGAGTTTCTCCCAACAAGAACCGTTTTCCACAAGCCACCACATCGTAGTCCATAACTTGTGCAACTCTGGTCAACATTTCACGAGAAAAATCTTGAAAAAACAAGAGCGTTTGCAGTCTCGCGACCACAGCACTAAGCATCTCAGTGGAGCGCTCGGTTGGTGGACACGCCAATGCTAATTTATCAGGAGTAGGCTTACCAAACAAATGAGCGTACAGCCCGTCTTCTACTTCACTCGTGCTCAATGTGCCTTTACTGACTCGAGAAACCGGTGAAATCGATGCTAAGGTTGAGCTTGTGATTTGCTTGGAGTTCGTACTTCCAGTAGTCTGCAACGCTTTTTGGACACTTGATGGCTCGAAGAGTGCTTTTGTAGTGATCGCGCGCTTACTGTATTCACTTTGTGCTTGTGAAAAGTGCCCCATGCGTCGGTACATGAGTCCACGGTTCTGCAAGTATTTGTCATTATGTGGCTCAAATATCAAAGCCTGTGAAAGTGCTTCCAAAGCAAGGCTATCCTTGCCGAGCTTTAATCTAGCAACACTAAGATTAAAAAAGGCTTCGTGCATTGAAGGATCAAGCTGAATACATGCGAGAAACTCGGCTTCAGCTCGCGCATGATTACCACAAATGTCGTACAGAGCTCCTCGAAGAAGTCGTGCTAGCTTTTCCAAATTTGCATTTGGAGTTCGTAACGCACGATCGCACTGTAAAATGGCCTCGTCGTATCGCTGTTCAACGTACAACGAGTAAGCCTTTCCAACGACAAGGTCATGACCTAGTGCACGTGGATCAATGACAATGCAGTGATTAAGAAGAGGATCTTGCGGTACTGATCTAGGTGGTCCCACAATGTGCTTTTGCTCATAAAGATGTTGATCAATTCGCATCTGTAGCTCATGAGGTCGTGTGTAGATCAGTTGACTCACTTGCTTTGGTGAAGGTAGCGGAGGGATTGTCTTCTTCACGGTCGTTTGTCGGTTGAAGGACGAAGAAGAAGATAATTTGCACGTGTACGATGTTGACAATGTTCTTTCTGAATATGATGGGTCAGTACCGAGTTGAACGCCAAGTACAGAGTGTGGAGTGGACTCAAGCTTAATTTTAAGCGTCTCGTGTTGCCGAAGACACTGTTTTCTTTGGTCAAGGCTAAGCTCTAATAGCATCTTTGATCGATCAAATTGAACTGCACTTGGTCGAGTGTTTGGTGCTTCGGTAATTGGCAGCCGCTTTGTCCCGGAAGCTGAGCCCAATGGAATCAGACCAGCAATCTCAATGTCTTGTTGCCCTTTTTGTGGTGTTACAGACATCCGAGATAAAATGTGGTTGGAAGCTTTGCTCTCGTGGTCATCATGGGACGACCCTCGACATCGAGAAAGCTCATTCTGTGCTAGCGTAAATGATCGCAAGAGTTTGGTGATTCGGTCGGTCATTGCGTCAGGTGCAAGTTGTCCTTCGAAGTATCCGCAAACTCCTCCTTGCTGGAGTGCCCGAGCCAGCAGCTTTTGTGCTTCGAGATCGGTACTAAAAGATGGAGCGACAACCGCTGCAACAGGAGTTCGAAAACACGTACGCTTCATTTCTTCCAAAAACCTCAGTGCAGAACTGGCTGCTGCCGTTTGATCATGACCAATTTCCAATCGCAGCATTACAAAATCAATTTGAAACAGCGCCAGTAATGCAAAAGCCCGTTCGTTGCTTGGCGCTACGAAAATTTCAAAGCGCTGCTCGAGCTCATCAGCAAGGTTCTCACGCCGCATCAGGTCTGGATCTACCAGCAAAATTCGATAGTGACTATTCGTCAATGGATCAAGCACTACTGTCCGATTTTCAAGACCGTGCTGAAACCCTCGTGTCCGTCGATCGACCTGCAGGGCGCGACTTTTCTTGATTTTCGTCAAAAAGCGCTTACCAGCCGTCGTTAATTGCGTATTAAAGATCGCTTCATTAGGACGTGATTTTGGATGGACTGGAATGTTTGAACGTGTTTTCACGTTTGCCCCAACCCGTAGCTTGGCGGCAAACGCGCTGGGAAGCATTGATGCAAATGCAGACCTTGCAGAAAGAGTAAGTAAATGAGCTGAATTGGAACAGCTTTAGGAAAGCGCTTAAAATTAGCAACCGCCATATGCGAAACTTTGTAGTCAATTGTCTGTTTCGACGACAAAGACAATAAATGCGACAATAGCTTAATTTAGTGGCGTCCCCTTGGCGTCACGGAACATGTCGTCATTTTGCTATTGGAATTCTAACGAGTTCAGCTCTTGGAGTACAAATGCTAATAGATAACCAAGAGCTGCAATGGCTGAAGGTGGGTGGGTATCAAGAAGAATTTTAGCGTGTTAAGACTTTTGTTACTAACTCGAGATATGCGAAAATTTATTGAAAGTCAAATGAGCTCACGGCTTGGGGTGGTCATGTATCTCAAACCCTGGGTTTAAAAAAAAGTGAGCCTTATGATCTATACGGCTTATCTGGAGCTTGTGCAGGAACTTTGAATGGCCACATGTGAGAGGTTTTTTTTAAGGGCTTAACACTTATCATCACGACCTTGCTATGTTGCAGTGCTGTGCTTGTTGGAGGCAAAGAAGAATCACCTGTTGAAAGTTGTACAAGCTTTGCTCGTCTTGATTTATTTGACATGAACTCTCATAGTTGGCTCACCGATTACGATGTTCGTGGAGAGCTCTCTCACCGAATTGGTCACTCTATCGTCACGTTGGACCAGAATGCCTACACTTTTGGAGGTGAACCTCTCGAAGCATCGCAGCAGCAGCTTATGGGTGACGTTTTCGAGCTTAGCTACAAAGACGGTGTTCTTATTTGCATGGACGTCACTCCGATTTATTCCGATTCGAGTATACCATCGTCTCCTGCTCCTTGCGAGCGAGCGTGGCATGCCAGTGCCGCGATCATATATCGAGAAGCTAAAAGCACTTTAGAGAGCTCGCTTTTGAAAGGCATGCTCATTCTTGGAGGAAAAAGCTCGTGCGGAGCAATTTTATCAGATGTCTGGATTTTGATAGTGGATGTTCCGCGACAGAAGCCTCGCTGGCAGCAGCTTATGGTACGTCCATACCTTTATCAGCTGTATTTCTTAAATGACTGGTTTGCTTACGTTTAATCAAGCCGACCGGCAATAGTCCATTACCACTGGCGTATCATAATGCTGTAGCCATCGGTGAGGGTAATAAGGTTGTTGTTGTTGGAGGTCGAGAGCACAAGGCAATCAACTCGTCGATCCACGTGTTAGATTTAGTCACCAATGCATGGAGTAGCATTGTGATTGCAAGTGAGGAACCAGAGAATAAATGTCTATCACGAATTCTTACTACGCGATGCTGTGCCACAAGTCTAGTGTTGCAGCTTCCGATTGACGAGGAAACAGGAGTGATTCGGAAAATTAATAATGGCGATTTGAAGGAAATTGCCTCTCAGGACGCAATTGTTATCTTTGGTGGCTATTCCGAGTATGAACCGGCACTTAACCCAGCATCAATGGTCATCTTTGAGCCTCAGCATACACGACTTCGTGAAGTACAAGTGACAATGGCCGGTATCAAGAGCTACATGGGGCACGCCACCGCAGTTCGACCCGACAGACGAGGATTCTTTGTTTTCGGTGGTGTTCCGTTTTATGAAGAACTTTTTGGCAAAGATCATCAATGTTTTTCTTTGGACTCTGTCACAGCACTGAATTTTTGGGAGGCATCAGCAGATTACAGCAGTGAAGAGGAAAAAGAAGCTGGTGAGAACCCTATCAAGACGAAAGTTTTGGATAATGGAGATGTATACGTTGGAGAAATGAATGCAGAACAGACGCAGCGTCAAGGAAGAGGTAAGTGCTCGTATGCCAACGGAGACGAGTACGAAGGCGATTGGTGCAACGACCAACGCTGTGGTCAAGGTGTCATGCGATATGCTAGTCAGCAAGAAATGTACACTGGCCAGTGGGAGAGTGATCAGCGCCATGGCTATGGCATTTATGAATACGGTGTAGCAGAGTCATTGAAGAAGGAAGCACAACCGCAGAATCATAAGAAATACGAAGGCCAGTGGCTGTATGATCAAAAGCATGGCGGTGGAACGCTTACATTTGAAAATGGATCGCAACTTGAAGGTGTTTGGGCTGACGACGTCCTTGATACTTGTCAAACCTGTTGCCTCGAGAAGTATGATGATGGTCCGAATGGTATCTGCCGGTATGTTGGCGAAGTATTTGATGGCGTTCCTCACGGCCAAGGTGAAAGCCATTATTTGATTTCCAAAGAGGTGTTTAAGGGTATCTGGAAAAATGGAAGTCGGTCTGGGCAAGGAGTCTCTACGCTGCATGACGGTTCAATCTATCAGGGGGAATGGCGAAATGGTCGACGGAATGGCTTTGGCACCTTCAGCGACGCTCGCACTCGATCGCACTATGACGGCAAGTGGGTAGGCGGCTTGCGCTGCGGTCGTGGAGTGTGCCAGTACGCTAATGGAAGCGTGTACGAAGGGGAGTGGCTTAATGACAAACGTCATGGCACTGGGCGCTACGCATTTAATGACGGATCTAGTTATGATGGTGCGTGGCTTCACGACAAGTTCTGCGGGGACGGATCGTTCATACTAAATAATGACTCCGCTGATACGGATTAAAGCAAATTGTAGCCATTTCTATCTTGTTTCTAATGGCCTATCAAACAGAGTCTAAGTAAACCTGCAGGCAAGATGCTGCACTCGCTGTACATTATCAACAAGGCCGGGGGACTCGTCTATCAGCAAGACTTGGGCCCCTCGGCACCTAAGCTGAGTTCAAACGATCATTTGCGTCTGGGATCGACCTTCCATAGTATGCATGCAATCGCTGCGCTGGCCGCACCTACAAAGTCGGGTGGCATCGACAGCTTGGAGACGAGCACCTTCCGTCTGCATTGTCTGCAGACGCTTACTGGAATTAAGTTTTTTATTACAGCGGCGCTGGGCACGACCGACCTGGATGTGGCACTGCAGACAGTTTATGAGCTTTACGTTGACTTTGTGCTCAAGGTGCGTACACCTTTGCCTTTGGTGTGTGTCGTTGTTTTCCTTTTTACGTAAACAAATGCGTTACTGTTAGAATCCGTTTTACGAACTGGAGATGCCCATTCGCTGCAGCCTTTTTAACGTTGGTCTTAAGACATTCGTAGACAAGTTCAACCTTGACAGCAGTAGGCGTCGTCCCCACACTACCAGCGGCACCGACGTCTTCTATTAATATACAAATTATCAAGTACGCTTTGACCTATATTATATTTGGCGGTTCGCATGTATAACACGACGAGCATGATAGACTCAACACTTTAGCTAGGAACTCGCGACGACTGGACGACCATACCGGTATTTCTGCCCTCTTTGCTTAGAAATACTCCTTGTAAGAATAGTCTATTTACTGGTTATCGAAGGTAAAATTTGAGAGACGCTAACTTCCACCCAGTTTTCGCTAATTTCCACCCAGTCTGCGATAATATAGATTCCCTAACCCCAATACACAACGGTAATTGGCTACAGTTGCCCAAAAATAAATCTAAGGACTGTAACCTTCAACGCAAATGTGAGAGATCGCGCATGATATCAGAACAAGCCGACAACCACCTCTTGATGCATCAATGCCTTCATCGATGTCTGTATCGACCCCTCCCGCGGTCAATCTTGATGCCCTGGGTTTTGATGCTGACTGGGAGCACTTTACGTGGCCACCTGAGGTTACTGCGCAGCAGCTAGAGGAGCTGTAAGCATTGACGGAAGTGAAGCACGGGTAATGTCGGTGGTGTCAAGGCACACGCTAACACTGTCTGGAGGCATTTTGGCATTGACGCATGCCTGCGTTAGAATACATCCTCTTAATAGTCCACAAATAAATGAATTTTCCTCTCTCAAAGTGACTACAGCAGATTGTGCATTCAAATTGACATGGGGAAAAAGTAGATTCGAGCAAAGCTGCCTTTTGTATATTTTGTCACGATAGAAGAATTTATAGCCAGTCAGCGTTGTGTATTGGGGTTGAGATTCTATATAATCGCAGACTGGGTGGAAGTTAGCGGCTCCCTATAATTTAGGTCGCAATGTTTTTGTAAATGCAGCAGCTCATGGCGCATTTCAATGCAAAGAATTTTCAAGTGCGTTGCCTGTTGTTGCTGTGTAGAGCCTAGTCAGTCAAGCACAGGGTAAATGATCTGTTTGAGCTCGGTATGATGCTTTGCGCGAGCGTGCACCGTAAGACTTCATAGGCCATTTGTGTAGGCTCCGCGTGTGAAGTATCAAGCAGGCTGCTCTCTTGCGCAGAAATTCTGATTCGCTCCCGTAAGACGATCTGAGATGACATTTAAAAGTGCTGTGTTCTCGTCTTCCAGCAGTGCTTTAGTCACCTCGATAAAAAGTGATGCCTCCAAGGCTTCTATGATCTTCTTGTGGTATTTCTCGGCAAAAAGAACACAGACTGATTTTTAGCTCTTCACCGTGTACGCTACACATCGACGGGAGCGGCATGATCTGGAGTACCATACTTCCTTTCAGTGAGGGTAACCTACGTCGTCAATTTGCTGAGCTCAAAAATCTGATATGAGCGGTAGCCAAATGGCATTCTTTCGGACTAATAAGACGCGTTCTTGGCATTCGAAGGAAGGATCTTGTTGTCAAAAAGCGCTTGATCTGAGAGAGAGCACTTAATTTTACCTGGACACGAGTTCGACAGGCATTATATGCTCCGCGTTGTAGTTGGAGACCCGTCGCGACGTTTACATCGCGAAACGTGTCGTACATGGGCTTGCGAGCGATCACTGTAGGATTGGGTCCGTGTAATTGTCGGAGTAGACGTCGGAGATACCGATAAAATACTTTGCCTTCAAAACGTCATATTTTTTGAGCTGGAAGAGGCCTCACTTGCGTGCTCTTCTTTTGACTTGACCTTGACGCGCAGGTGTTCACCGGGGAGGGTAGAGACTTGGCCGATCACGTAAGTATAATACAGACGTTTATGGACATCACTCGGCTCTAGTCGAACAGCTACGCCATGTCCATCTGAAGTAAGGTCTTTGTACAAATTTGTCCAGAATCAAATACCATGTTGTACCTAACACGCGGTAGCACATCCAAACGTGCCTGCTCAATGCGAGACGCAATGGATGGCCAGTCGCCAGAAACGGCGCATTGACGCTTAATCACGTTGACGTCACAAGCGAAAGACTTAAGGGTTTCTACAAGATGGCGCACACCTTCGATTGCGGAAAAAGTGCGGCGTAGGAACCCTTTCAGTGAGAGTACATCTGCTATCGTCGGTCGCGGATTCACGGGTCAAAGCGAAGCAAGGAGTGGAGCTCTGATGATTCGTCTTCTGATAACAAGCTGAACACAGCGGGTATTCGAAGACCCATTTACATAAGCATTAGGAAGCTACCTCAAGTCGGACAACATTATTCATATCTTCATGAGATCCCTCGTCGCTTGATTGCACAAGCATTTGGACCGATAGGAAGGGCGGCGCGGAAGCCGGTAGCAACAGAGGTTTAGCGGAGGGAGATGAGACAGAAACGCGTGGTGTGGCGGCCAAAGTATTTCCTGTCGAAGCCTCAGATCGCTCCAGATATTTGAAAAGGAGGACAATTGTGAGACTAGGCTGGATACTGAGTGTGAGCCCCAAATCTTGGCTGAATGCGACACGGTATAGCACCAGAGGCGGAGGCGAAGGGATGACAGAGGAAGAGGGAGCAGTAGCTGGAGATTCGATGGAACAGGTTGAGACAGCAGCCGGCAAAGGGAATGGATTGATTCTTCTGATAAGTCGGCCTAAAGGATAGCCGGCGAACTAGGGATATGTGTAAGTAGATCATAAATTAGCGTGATCTCGCAAGAAATCGTAGTTAGAAGGCGTAGGTCGTTGAGAAAGCCAACTCTTTCGATTTTTCCGTCTATCGTAGAGACACGAAGGCTCGTCCAGGCGCTTGCAGACCACTTTGTAGTATTGTTGTGGAATGGTGCAGCAACCTTAAAGCCGATGCTCAAGATTTTGTGATTCTGCATCGAGAGTCTCAGTCGTCATCGAGCAGTCACAGTAAGCTGTCATAGGCGTTGACAGCCACTGTAAAATTGTCTCACGTTGTAGTATGCAATCCAAAAACGCTTTGCTTTTTTTATAAGCAGCAAATTCGTCTCTGCTGGCCTTTTCCATATTGCAAAGTCTGCCTTGATCTCATTATGTGCAACAGCAATCCAGTGTGCCGCCGTGCGTGCGACCTTAAAGCGTTAAAGATGGTCTCTTTATATGATATATGGGCAGGTTGGCAAACGTAGATGTACCGAGAAAATAGTTGAAGTCCATTATGGTGCATATTCGATAAATTTATTAGTCCAATACCGTTTTTACAACCCATTTCAGTGCAATGTAAACCCCAAAATTGATGTTGCTGAATGACTTTTTTTACCCAACAAATCCAATTGTGGTCATGAGAGGGCATCAATATTGTTCTTTTGGGAATGAAAGGCTCGCATAAATTCACTGATGGGCTCTTGCATCACATATTAACTCCGTGATAATAATGTGTCGTAGGCTGAAAGGCTTACATAATTTCACGGATGGGCTCTTGCATCACATGTTACTTCCGTGATAATAATGCGTCGTTGAGATCTTCAAATCAAAACTAATTCGACACCCGGATAGAACTTGGAACAAAAAATGGCTTTTCCAAACCTTTCCAATGCAAAGCATTCACCTCACGCTTAATAAAGATTGTCTTATAAAATTTAGTACTTTCATCAGTATGAGTGTTGCTCGCTACTTGTGATTCCATATCAAATATGCGCATGAATCGATGTCTGAGTGAATTCCGGTTCCATAAGGGCACGATATACTAACATTATCTGACACACACCGATTTAGACTAATCAAATCAAGGCTTGAGGTAATTTAACTTGTATACAGGTCGGCCGTGATTGAAAGAATACGATTGAATAGCGTATTCATACAGAACTTGTGAGTGATCAAACTACTTTATAAAAGTAATCATCTCGATAAAACTATAAATGCCATTTTTATTCTGATGTGAGCAAAAAAAACTGATTTGTAGATGGGTTCAATTTATATATGAGGGGAAATTACTACTGTGAAAAAGGTACGACAACTTTGTGGATCAATTCAATTTCTCGAGGATGATTGCACCTGAGGTTGCCACAAATGCAAGTATATACGGTTGGTATGTGGCTCAGCTTATTCTGTCGCTGCAAGTAACTAATGAAAGTTAACGCCTACGGAAAATTGATGCATTTGCTTAAACTTTTACAGTTATTCAAAAACGTTAGCTAGTCACTCGAGGAATAATGTAGAGGAGCCAAACTCTTACAGCAGTGAAACGTGTGTTTTAAACTATATACGTTACCATATCTTTGTGAACGCTCAATTTTGTAATAGAGTCAAAATGCTCAATATTTTAATTAGTCAAACAAGAAATGACATCTGCGTCTCATATCGGTTGTCAATTATTGCTCTTATTTTTTAACGCTTGAAGATCTATGATGCGCTCAACAATCGTTCTAGAATTAATCGCTCCTCGTAGCTTAAGTCTCAAATGATTCTTTAGCACCCCTTAGAATCATCGTTCTTGCGCTCGATTTTTGGTCAGGTGACTACGAGTGGCCATACAGCGGAAAGTACTGATTGTGTTATTGATCATAAGGTAAAGAAGACGAGTCCTAAGAAACTTATTTAGAGAAAAAGGAAAGGGACTCCCTACGCAGTTTGGACACCTAGCGCTAAGACACGCGATGGTCGATCGGACTGTAGAGCTGATCGGTCGTGTGACAGAGACGCCCACCTTGCCTCAAGGCTCTCGCTCCACAGAAGACATGGAAGTTGTTTGAGCCCAACGGCAAGACTACTCGACGACTGTTACAGTTTGTGATTACGATGCAACGAGCGCATCATAAGCAGTTAGCAGTATTTTGGAGATATCGCGAGGATATACGATACCCGCGCTTAAAAATTAGATTTTTTAGTGCGTAGTTTGGCATTTCTATATAGCCAAGATTATTTTGACATGATTAGATTGATATACGAGATGTATTTTTAGATCGTTGACGTAAATAAGTTCGTTCAAAGCTTGGTCTTGGGCCAAAATGCTATCTTTGTTTACCCATCAGTCCCCCAACGAAGTCGTGGTGGTAACGATGCTATGAGCACCCAAGGGTATCTAAAGACCGAGCCAACTTTATCTCGAAGTTTGTGTGACACGAAAAATACATAATCAATCAAATTCTGGTAACATGACAAAAGCACGTACGTATTCCACGGCCGGTGATTTTTGATTTGAAATAGTCTCCCATTATTTTCAGACCCGCTGAATAGTAAGCGAGTACACATCTTGTAGATTGACGACTTGCATCCGTAACTGGCGGTGGACAAATTGCAAAGCTCATTGTCAACTACATTTGTGCTATACACCACACGAATGTTACGTATCAAGTCATCAAATTAATTATTGACACCCATCACTCTCATAGAAATTTATACAAGTCTGAGTAGGGGAGGCCAAGCATTTTGTAAGCTGGCTTTCTGCTCAAGTGCTCGATAACATCTCTAAAGATAGGGTCTGAAAGGTATTCAGAAGAAGTTAAAATCCTTTATATAATTCAATAACAAGTTGATTCGCTATCGTAAGATATATAAGCTAATATGTGATATAGTTGTGGCTTTTCACTTCATCAGTATACATCGCATTATAATGACAACATCTACCGCCCTAAGACCAGCAGTCAGTGAATATACGGTGACTACGAAGCTAAGTTTATCGCAGCTTTTAAGGTGAGAAGTATATGTTTTAAAGCGGTGAGATGAGCTGATCAAAGAGTTATGGGTAATGAACAAGTATGAGACCAAACTTTCGGCTCTAGAAAATAAATTTTTAATTGCTGCACGGGTAGCTGGAGTATTGACTTTAAAATGAAGAATTCTATCACGAAGCGTGGGGATGTAACATGTTTGATGGATTTAAACCTGCACCACCTTTTTCATCTAAGGCTACTGATAAACTAGGCACTTCAACCTTTTGCGCTAATCAAAGCATACAGCACTATTCTAAGCAGCACTTTCATCGAATTTGACCGCGCACTGAATTAAAGTAGACAGTGTGTCATTACGCATGATTTATTATGTGGTCAACATAGTACTGTCACGCTCAAGGAGTAGTTGATCAGATCAGTAAATTGGAATGACGCATACACTGGGTAACAAATACACTAAGTTTTAAAGAATCTAATTATGTCGCGATGTTGAAAAGAACAATCTATCTATAAATGACTCGGGAAAGAGTAGATCATCGACATTGTTTCAGTAGGATTGACAACGTACGCACACCAAGCCTTTAGGGAAAAGTAAAAAGTTTACAACAAGGTGATTCTCAGCGAAGGCTGCAGACCATTATGCTTATATAAGTATATATATAAATACTTGGAACCGACTCGAGTCACAGTAAATATTTACCTGTAGTATTTGTGTTAAAACTAGGACCTAGGTTTAAGTATCACAAACTCTAGAAGCTCAAAAAATTGTAAATATTTGTGCTTAGCAAAGGTCAGTTCTGCTTCTTTGTCGACTCCGTAGTGCCAATTATCGTCTTCTTTCTGTTAAAAGCATTCCATGGCTAATGTCACACAATTTGGAATCAGTGCGACACACTAGTCGTGTAAAACCACTTGGTATTCTTACTTATCAAGAATTTAGACATCATGAGTCCAAGCAAATTAAAACTTATCGAGAACTCTGGCCACCTATCAGACAGCGCTTTTTGTTTACCAGACGCCACCAATGTTACAAAAGCCTGAGCGGCAAGCTGGCTAAGTCTTAAAGCTCGTTACAAAGCATAGACTTAGGTAAACCAAACACGATGCCGTTTGCACCTGGTGTAGCAAAGAGGTCTGAAAGAGACAGCATATGACGCGAGCCAAGTTCAAAGTAGTCGAATATCACCATGCGTCCTGGTATTAATACACTTAGCCGTCATACAAGACTTTTGGCTGCTCGTAGTGCACACGCGTGCGATGCGTGATGGTCATTAAAGAGTTAGATATCATCAAGCTAAGTGTAGGAGAGTAAATTGGGTGCTTTTGAAGATGATTGTACTCTGCTCGCAAGTCTTCGTCTCGTGATACCAAGTTAAGTAGTACAAAGGGAGGAATGGTTACAAATGATTGCATACGCATAGCGCCGCGTTCGTCTAAGACGCACAGTTGCAAATGCTGCACTCATCTAAGACACACAATCGTGTTCCCATGCTCTGCATCCCGCGTGTTCGATAGCGATTCACACACACTATGTGCCCGTTGTTAAATTAAGCAATTCTTGCTGGATACGCAAAGCTCATTACCGAATTTCTTGACGAGGCTTAAAAGCACGGAATGCAGATGGATTAACATTTGCGATTAATCTACAGATATGGCTCCGAAGATACCGTTGTGATCACCAGGATGCTACGTAAGATATCAAGGATGCAATCGGCACCTTACCTTTTGGCTTAAAAAACGTCCAAGAGCCAGGCTTTTAGTTCCGCAACGGGGACTATTGCGCGCACTTTTGGCGACTCAAACGAGCAAAAGTTCGGTGTAGGCTCTGCGAACCGTTCCGGCGATTATCAAACGTTTAGAGATAGTAGATTGCTTCCTACGTACTGAAATCAGAAGTATAGCCTTTATACGCTCTGTACGCTCTGGTCGCTCTTCAGAAAAGGAATATTAAAAGCTATCGAGCTAATACGCTGGGTTTTTTCGGCCATGACCTATCGGCAGTTGCCTTTATGTATGGCCTTTGATAGCCCAATCAAGCGCGAGCGCTAATAAGTATTAGAGACAGTAGTAATAGCACTTGTGAGTAGGCTAAAAGCAAAAAAAAGAAAGCATCTCAGATCTCAGGCACCGCAGAGTTTGTGTCACTCAACACCCCTCAAGAAACACCATACTCAAGACAAGACAGCTCTACGAATGAACAAACAGTGCTTGGCGCTATTAGAGGTAAAAAAAATCTTCAGACGAGAGTTATTTAGGACCCTAGGTACAGCGTTTATCGGTTTTTGTCGCTAAGAAAACAATGACTGGGCCACGTTGGTGAGCTCACTGAACCGAGGACTTCCTAGTGTTGCCGTAAGCACCTGGCGTTTCGGTGACATATTGCTCTTGGGCTTGAGTCTCTGTGCCTTGGCGTCATTGACTAAGGAGACACCTAATCGTGAATGGCGAGTAACACGGCAGATAAAGTATCGACGGAATTTTATATGCTGGTCTGCAGCTGTAAGGTCTACTTACTCTTCATTGTAGCTGAAATCCATTTGAGCCTGACCGCCTGATGGGCCCTGGCTTTGCAAACTCCTCCCCATCCCATAAGGCGAAATTCAGCATGGCGTTTGATGCCACTTTCACGTTCTTCACAAACAAGGTTTGGTGTTCACGAGTATTAAGCGCCGCGGCCGAGCACAGTTCGTCTATATAGACGGCGACTGCCACATCTTTAGTGATCATCCCAGCTAGTAGAATCTATAACTCCGAGACAAAATGTTTCACATCCCTTTAACTCTTCAGTTGCGACAGTCGTGGGTGCGTACGGTATAAATAGTAGCGTGGTGAATAAATTCGTGTCATTTGACGCGTCAACTCATTCCAGGTGGAAGCAGTAATCTGCTTACTGTGATCGAGGCAATTGTTGCTGCTTTGTCTGCAGCAGTGAATACATCATGGCCACTCCGATCTTTTCGACCCAGGATAGCTCACGATGAATTTCGTGCATCCACCTTAGGCACCGGCGTCATTGATGCAAACGACTTTGTCGTATTGGTTTGAAGATTCTTCAAAGACTATTGATAGTCAAAGCGTGCCTCACCGCGTCGAGTCCGAATGCAGACTTCCAGTCAAGACCGAGCGGACCCGTCGACTTATTCAGTTCGTCTTTCAGACACTGAGCGAGTGAGCGTACCCGCACAATGTTTTTAATTTCTAAGGTATAGATTGACAACAAGTGCTAAGAGATGCAGGCAGGGCTTGCGCTGAAGCAACTTGATTAGTGTACCAGCAGCTTACTTAAAGCGCATCCACAAGTATTTTCGTAGTTAAAGAAACGATCGCATAAAGGGTAGAATGAAGCAAAAGGTTAGATCACGTGTGATACCTTCGCTCGACTCGCAGATCGCTGCTGACCTCCTGAACTTCAATACTTAGTACAACTCTTGTATCCCAAAGTGTGAATTGAATTTATTAATAGATTTATCGACAATCCCCCTGTGGTAAAAAATCTCTTACGATTTTTATATTTTTCACGTGATTTTTCTTTAAAACATCAAGTTTTGATGAACAATACACCATACACTTCGGGGAACAAGCATGTCTTTTTCTGATTATATCCAGAACATCACGTGACGAATATCACAAGATAAAGAGATATCAATGGCTAGCTTGACACACACTGCATTTGTGTAATTCTGTTACAATAGATGTAATGAGCTCGGTATAATTTTGTTTCGTGGCTTTATCTAAGCCAAAATAGCTTCCACGTTTTTGAAGTCTTAAAAGCTATAAATAATTATATTGTCAGTGCTGGGTCGAAGGTTATAAGGTCGAATCAGCTGTGTGACCAGACGCTTAAATATTGCCAATGCATTTACTAGACTTGGTGGTATTATCAATCTTTTACACAGCATAATGTAATTTAAGGGATACTTTCAAATTCCTCATTCTGACTATGTAGTAATTACTTATTTAGCTCAGTGCACTGAATAGAGTGTACCTGTTCATGTTGCTAAGCAACACTTTAATTTTAAACTTGAAGTCCGTCAACATACTTTTGCACTGTTAGGCATATTATTAGCATAAGCTCGTCGTCACTTCCCTTTTTTTCTAAGTGTCAAAATTTGGTGTTGTGTGGAAACTTTGACCCCCCCCTACTATGCCGCTTTTTGCCTTTTTGTCAAAGAAGGCACCAATGAGCTTACACCGCTCTTGTGGCAATGACCATGGCTTGATGACCCAAATATTTGTATCTCAATCTCGTTCCTAACTTCTCTATCTGCTGGGAGTACATCAATGTACTCTTTAAAAAAAGGGTATATTCGATGTGGTTTCTTAGTCGACTACTGGTCGATTGTCATGAGCGAGTCATTATACTCCAGTTTAGGGAGCTTGTAGCTACCGAACAGAACCACTCCGCTCATGATAAAGAGTTACTTGCCATTTTCTATGCACTGGTGAAGTTTAAAGTGTATCTTCTGGGCTCTTAGCCATTCCTAGTTGATGTAGCCACGCAATCTTGCAAATATAGAATAGCAAGATGGTAGTCATTCCTCGCAAATTGTTACAAACAAGCTAAATTTGCTTGCTGACACGCTATCACCTACGCCAAAGCATGAGATATCTCATATCGCTGAATCAAAAACCCTTTTGATCAAAAATATTGCAGAACCGATCCCGATTTTAAGCCACTATGCGATTGCTCATCGCATTCTAAAGTCAAGTGGCTAAAACTTCGACAGCGTTCGCATTTGCATCGCTACCAGTGGACATATGGTCTGATCAACTGTATGCAAAGTCTCGAAAAATTAGTCCTGATCCGTGCTCAAATGACAAAGATCAAATTTGAAGTATCTCATGAGGGCACACGGTGGTTAAAGCAATGATCGTTTGATCCTAGAAAAGCCACTTTTCTTGGTCTCCTGCAAATTTGCAAAGCTTGCTGTAATGCCCGACTGATGAAACTCTACAAATCGCACCTCGGTATCTGACTTGCCTAATGTCGACGACGACACGAGCATGGCGTTTGCACTGCCATTAGAGCTCAGAAAAACTCTGATCATGGGTTCGATTTGCAGATAGCATATACTTTGAAGCAATTTAGAGTACGATAAGCTCCGCGTTTTACCGCCACATTCTTGTAAACGTTGTTAAGTAGATAAAAACTTTTTACTGCAGATAAATCTCAGATGATTTATCAAAGAGAGAGGGTCACCTGTGAGCCCGAAGACGAAATTTACAGTAAAAGGAACATTCTAAGGTCGACATATTGTCCATGGCCGACAAAGCTAATCACAAATTGATGGATTCTGCATCCTAGTATGCGATAGGACTAAACTTGTTAGCGCTATATGATCTTAAAAGCACAAGTGCTTTTGTAATTGGTGCGGGACAGAGTCGAAAGTCCTCCGAAGCTCAAAGTTGAGCCCAGTTCTTTTTTAATAGCAACAAGATTCTAGCTGTGCAAAGTTGGCTGAATGTACTAGCGGAGCAGCCAGAACTACACGAAGCAAGTGAGTGTTATATTAATTGGTGGGCTTCATAATGTGCGAGTGCTATTTCGGATGCACAGTACTTATCACTACGAAGCAAACGCAAATGAAGTTATGCTTAGCGCATTTAATTTTTGACAAATGAAAATTGTGAGGTATTTCTACTACAGGCGCTTTAAAGAGACACTAAATGCAATTTATAAAATATCAGAGCTACATAATATTTTGGTAGAATATAAAGCCAACTCTTGGAATAGCAACCAACAACTCCATTATTGGTTCAATTGGCTTGAGTATAGAACGAAGGTCAAAAACCAGGATTGCCCTAACGCTAAGCAGATAGCTACCAGTCCCGCTGCACCGGGTACAATTTGTAGCTGAGTCGTTCAATAGGAACAAGCATACAAGACTATCTGACCAAGCTGACAATTCTACTTAACCCTAAAGGGGATACACCACTTGGGTGCTCAAAGACTCGGAGTAATGTGTGAACATCTGGAGGTGTTTTCCACAAATAGGACGTTTTTAGATCGGCTTTACTAAAGATGACGTAGGCTACAAAATAGACGACGCCGGCACCTTCAGAGGATGTCTTGCCTAGGCCAAAGCAGCGCACATAGGAAAACCTCTGCTCTGGGGTAGAGAGGTCGACAATCTGTAAGATCCCCGATTTTTAGCAGATGGAACAACAGAGAACAATTTTAGTATAACCAAGGTAAAGAGCACGCAAATGGACGCTTATCTGCGATAGCTCAGCGATGGCGATATCTGGTAGCATGGATCTGACTTAAGCGCGATGGTACCCCGAAAGGCTTATTCGCGAGCGGAATTGGGGTGCTTTGGACCTTATACGTGAGAAGGAACGGCTTGTTAAGATGCAGGATGAGCTGAAGCGGCGAGATATATCCGCTTTATCTAGTAATGTTCGAAAAGTTACAATAGCCTTAAGCACGCGTGGAACCCTTTCGTATCTCCAACCCATGGGCGTTGACCAATTGGCTATTATTGACACACTCTGTTCATAGTAAAATGAGAAGATGACGGGCATTTGAGCTGCGGGCTACCGTCCTGAAATTTAATAATGCCTTGTCGGCTGGAAGATCTGCCATTTTTGGTTGGAGTGTCTTCAGCGCTTAGCGTGCCAAGGATCAGTGCAACAGCAAACCATTGGTCTCGCATTCCGCGCGGGATCAGCACCACCAAGTAGGCTCATGGTGGCGTCTAACTTCGACGTTGAGTTGCTGAGCACATTACTCTACTTGAGCGACATGATCGATCAGAGGGCAAAACATCAAGGATTCTATAACTTTATCGTGCGTGAAGCGCTTCATGGATTGCTAGATGTGTGCTTGAATGATCGGAACTTTTTTCTGAAAGTCAACATTAAAGTTCGCGCACTAAAACTTAAATGTGTCGTTACGAGTATGACACGGAAAACTCGTCGAGTTAAGCAATGTTTTCAAAGAGAAGGCCACAACCCATGGTACCCATTGAGTTGTGCAAAGCTTCTTGTCTTCGATGAGGAAGAAACACCTAGGAAAAAGAAACGATTGCGCTCGGCTTTCCACATTTCCAGAGGAATCTTCAATCTCAAACCTACGTTTTTAATAATCGCGCTGCTTAAGCTTGTTCGGATTATATTGCAAAACCGACACCATAGACGATGAAGTGATAAATTTAACTGAAGAAGCAATTAACCACCTATCACTGATAGATGAAGCGGTCTTGCGGGTTACCAAGAGGCACTTAATGCACGAAGTGAACCTCTGATCCTAAAAATTCATTACGTCCGCGTCACTTATTGTTGAGAGGTTATCACCTGATAGAGATGTACGTCCAGAAATCGGCTACAATCCAAAACCATAAAATGCGTGATACGCCGATGGCCTTTACTTAGAACAGTATGACCTCAACAATGCGTTCTTTTGTCCAAAGTGCGAAGCAGAAATAGCTTCTTTGATTTTTGCCAACATTCTCAGTCAGGATGCCAAACGGCAGGTGGCGCATCGTTAATTCGTATAATTGATTAATTACGGTCACCATTGCTGCACAAACGCTTATTCCTGGAAAGAATTTGCTGACGAAACAGAATACCGATATAAATGATGCATTATGTGCTCGACTTGGTCAACGAGTGGTATCAAAACAATTTGCGAGAAAGTGACCTATCATTGGTCGCAATTAGCAACTTGGGTGGTATGCTATGGGAGTGGTAGGTCATGCCGGCTTTCAAGCATGCCTGCAACGTCTTTTTACGATTCCACAACCTAGAGAGTATATGCACAGGCATACTCTGAAAATAGTTTGTCAAACGTCGTGCAGAGCATGAGAAGAATGAAGTGGAGATCACACTCTTGACTTGCGAACAGTGCTTGAGTGCAGGCGCGCGAAAAAGCCTCATTTTGATGCAGACAAGTGCAACTTCGGCGCGCAACAAATTTATTTTTGAGGGCTTTGTTAGAAGGCATGACCTTAGATAAATCACACTTAATTATTTTATTTGCAAATAGGCCACAAGAAAGATCCACAAAACTGACTTGGCCTATTAACTACCTACACAAGTATATAGCTTAAAAGACCAGAGCAGCTTGATCATTGTTCTTTTTACTTAAATGGAAAAAGAATGGGTTTATGAAAGGCAATTTCATGAAGCGCATCACAGAGTCAAGAAAAGCTTAATTCAGGCACTAATTCTGGCCTTGGTGTCTCAAGCAGCCGTCGTTCTGTATCGTCTGTAACGTTTTATTCTCCATGTTTTGGATATGATAAACCATCTCGCCTGTCAGTGGCTACTTGGAGCGATGCGCTGCCGATGGCAATATCTAGGCTACTGAGAAACCAATTCTATCTTTGTTAAAGAGATATCTGCGATGAGTGATGGATCACTACGCGCATAATGCTTGTAAATATTTTTTATATTCGATTAATTTTTTCAGATTCACCTGTAATCATCTTCGAATTTTTCAATTTTTACAAAATGAATCATCTTTTGTTAGATTAAATCGTTTTCCGGTTTCATTTCTTCCGCAAATATTGAACTTTTTATATATCCATCAGCTTTTAACATTTGGGGGGGGGCGAAATTATTACACATTAGCCTCTTCTGTTACAAAGGAAATCTAGCTATTCATCCTTTTTTGTGAATGTAGCTGATAGGCCAGGAAGGCAAAGTGCTTAAGCTGATTTGTAGTTGCGCCGCCTAGACTATGAGCTAGCTCATGTTACAACTGTAACCTTCCCTGCATCTGATCAAATCAGTTGCGCGTGCGCATGGCATGCATTTGTGTGCAGCTATCTGGAAATCGATGAGATATGAAACTCACAAAAGATATTGTCGGTGCAAATGCTTACGACTTCATCGGCTCTTGATGGAAGCCGGGCTGTTGTATGACAGAACTGATCAAGACACCCACCACCCTGTAGTGGCTTCTTGCGGTGACGATTTAATATATCAAATTAAAAATGAAGCTACGATACATTGCTAGGTGGTTGTCTTGACAAGTAAGGACGTATGTGTTTTGAAATCCTACTAGTGGTGGTCAAAGCTGTACGAAGAAGTGAAGCTACACATAGGTGAGCAAAACATACGAAGTGTGCGTGCAGGTAGAACATTTACCGATTGCCGCTGTCATAGCAGTGGCGATCCGATCTGCCGACGGATTTGGCATGCAACACCGGTATAGTGGTGTCCGCTGAACGATTGCGCAAATTGCTCACTTAGTGGTCGTATTGTACATGACTTAAATACCCCACTTGTTTTTGATCGGGTCCTTAAAACAACACGGTCTCTCAGACTTTAATGTCTTAGACCATGACTCTCAAGCTACGGCCTCTTCCTTGAGAGAGTATATTTAACGTGCTTTGTATCAGATTGGGCATGTTCACAACGGAATTGACTGTAAATTGGAGCGAGCGAAGAGAGTCGTCGAAATTGTGTGCAGTACACATGCAAATACGTAACTTCGTGAGAGAAGCATGCTCTTATTCTTTCGATTTGCACTGGATAAGTCTTTAATGCAGCAACTGGTTAGACATTGTTCTTGCATGGATTAACTCTCCCATGCGCTCTATTAGTGTTACCACGTTGTGGCTTTAGCCGAAATAGCGTAAGAAAATCGAATAATGTGCCGATATCTAATCTACCACAATGCGTGAGGCAGTCAGAGGCTTTGGCACAAAGTTACGTGGTGTTTTGAGACACGTATTCGATAAAAGGACTAAAAGTCAAAATACTAATTACTCTTAACTGCCGAGAAAAAAGAAAAAACATGACGAACTCTGGAATTGGAAATATTGTACTTTAATATGCGGAGCATTGGTATGCCATTAGTAACCCCGGCTATTAAAACACTGTACTGAGTCGTTTAGTGTGTTAAGCATGGTAATGTTCGAGATTAATTTAAATGGTTTCAACGATACGGAGCCGGAACGTGGCATCGAACAAACAACTGAGCGATACCCGTAGAAAGAATTATGTTTGCTAGATGCCAGTGATGGACTGGTTGGCGTTAAGCCAAGACAGTATGGATGAGGCCCTATCCTTGTGCATGTGGAGTGGCGCATTAATCATGTTAGCTATCTAGGAAATTCCGTGAGACACAGTACTTGCCTCATCCCATGAATGGCGTAGACTATTTTAAGCGAAGAGACCAAGGGCGAGACCCACATAAAGTCCACCAACACTCGTCGTGGACACATACCACTCCAAAGCCTTCATGGCTGGCTGTAGACCAATACATGAAGAGGCGTGTACGCGAAGTGGCAAACCACCGTGCAACATTGTTCAGGACAGCTCTTTCCATATATGCAATCGACTCGAACCCAAGGAGTAAATAGAACCTTAAGTTTATTGCACAAGAAGCGGGGGCCTGTTGAGTGAAACATACTTAGTCGCTAACGCACAATCGCGTCGACACTAAAAATACACGGAGAGTCTCATAGAGGTCGTCGATATCTTCGAAAACAAGACCACGACGTATGGCTCTTATCAAGTAGTGTAGCGAGTCAGGTATCGGTTGAGAAGGGTACATTTATAAAAGAAAGGCGATAGTGCTCGGTTTCTGTCTTTGTAAGTAGACGGCCGAAAGAACGATCAGCCTGGAAATTACTCCATCAGAAAAAATTCTGCTCAAGCTGGACAAATTGTCAACGTTAGAGCTTGTAACACTTGTGAAGCCGACAGCATAGACGATGTAGTCGTCATTTAAGCTGAGGACGATCTTAATTTATGATCTTAAAAGACACTAAGAAGGCACTCTATGCATGATCTTAAGAGACACTAAAAAGGCACTCTCTGCACAAAGTGTTAATCCTAAAATTCATCAGATCCGTACTCTTTATTGATGAAGCAAAATAAGGGTGTAGACGTACAAGAAACGCTTTTGGGTTTCTCGGCTATCTTAGATGCACGTCAAGAAGTTATATTGGTCCATGTGAGCAAATACTGCATGAAAAAGCAGAAAACTTCAGCTATAAAACAGCGTGACGACGCTGATGCCTTCTTTCGTGCGTATCGAAAGGTCAAATTGGCTAGGGAAAGCAAGTCTTCCCACTCCTTGCCAGCTTTATTGGTCAGAGAGCCAGACGGCAAGTGGAGCACCATACATACTCACAATAATTTTAATGTGACCACCATCCCCACACACTCATCGATTGCTCGGAAGGATGTGCAGGCAAAGCTACATGGCGGAATGTACAATGTACCGACCGCTCGACTTTCTATTAGCAGCCTTTGTGCGAAAGAGATACACCATTGACCACAGACAGTACTTCGAGCGGTGTGCTCTGGGATGGATTGATCGTGCCTTACGGGCTATCAAGCGTGCTTGCGATCTTTGATGACAGCCCGAAAAAGCAGTTGTCCAAGCCCCAGAGAGCGTATGCACAGACATACCTTACTGACGCCTATGTCCATAGTTATGTAAAGCCCGGAAAGACGGACGTGAACAATCCGAATGCCACCTGTGAGCTGCCTGCGCACGAACGGGCTTTACGTTAATGCAAATATGTGCATTTTTGACACAGAATATGTCCTTTTAAGATTTTAAAAAAGCATGAGTTTCGAAAGAAAGATTAAAACCATCGTGATTACATTATTGAGCGAGAAAGAGTTAAGGAAGTGGCTTCGCTTGACCAATTAATTACTCAAGTTTCGGGGGGAGAATATGCAATTTAGCTAGGCCACATCTCAGTCTTTGCAAGCAGGTCACATATGAGCTCTCGATATCCAGCACTCAAAGGCATTTGACATGATACAGCTACCAAGTATTGCCTTGTCAAATTAAAATAACAGTTCAAGGTTGGCTATAACGCCTTTTTCAATCAGAAATGTACCGATACCAGGGGGGAAATTAGGAGATTGCGTTTGATTGCTAAAGCTGCTAAAGCTGCACAAGAATTACTTGCGATAAAGTTTTTTTTGCCGAATTCAGGACTCATCTGTAAAGATCTGCGCCATTGTTGGTGTTCACCGATCTTGCATCACCAACCACTGCAATTGCCTCGCTTATCGCAGAGAATCGCCAAAGGGTAATTATTTTTTCCTGTGCAACGACATTTGCCGATGCGGTCGGACGTCGCTCAGACTAATATTTAGCTCTTGCAACACTGCAACCTTGGCTGTATCGGATCTATCCGCTGCGCGTACGCACGAGATGACTTGCGTGTAGCTCTGTTCAAGACTCTGGAGAGCGATTAGTCGAAAGCCGCAATAGAAAATTGTTGGCGCAAAGACTACATCGGATCTCAATGGAAGCTAAAATGGATCTAAGCTAGCAATAGACCACGTGTAATTTCGTGGTTTCTTATGATGAAAGCTTGACGTTGTCTTTTTTGAAATGGCTTACAATACATCGCTTGGCGGATACTTTGGGTGAGTGTGTTTTAATGGGTCTGCACGTACGTGCGCACCGTGCGAAGTGTGCCAATGGCTGAAACACTCGCCAGCATCCTTGCTATTTTCCGTTAAAAAAGCCTGCCTGACGTTTTTCTTAGCACGAAAAGTGGTGTTTTTGCTACTGCACTGAACACGGTCCACGGCGTTTAAATAGTGGCGCTATGTGTCTATAGAGAGCATGATCTTTCTTAACCAGTTGTCCGGGACCATGCATCAGAAACTTCAGTGCATTGCGGACCGATGGCGAGACATTTAAATCGCATTGTCAAAAACGTTTTGCAGAGTCTGCCAGCGGATACACTAAGGGGCTGTAGTAACATGCTCGTACCCGATACTATGATTAAGATTTTTGGAAGGTAGGGTGCGAGTTTTATTGTTTCCAGATCGCACATTCTTTTGAGAGCAAATAAAAATAACAAAGCTCAAAACAGAAACTTAAGATCGCTTTGTATGCTCAAAAGAGGTTGGTTCATGAAATGAAATGGTTGCCATATTTAAATCTTAGTTGTACGAGAAGCTTGAGGAGTCAAACATAGCCGTAACGAAGCGTCCGAAGAGGTAATCAAGCTTCTACTATGGACGATGGCGCGGTTGACAATAATTAATGAGTTGAAAGCAGACCAAGTACACAATATTAATGAAACAAATTTCCAAAAAAAGATTTTTTAGCAGTCAAAGAAAGCATAAGAAATGCGAAAAAAATTAGCAAATTTTTACCTGTCGTTGATCGCATGCTCGGCCTCTGGACACATTATACCACCAACGTTCATTCTGCCAAACTTTTCGCTCGTTTCGTGTTGGATGAATGTGTTGTTGAAGAGGCGACTGTGACGACAACAGAAAGTGGTTTTGATAGACGAAGAAATATTTTATGAAGTGATTGATCAATAAAAAGAATCATTACCACCAAACGAGAAAAGACCTATTGTTCAATATCTGATGGATAAGGTTCCCATTTAACAACAAACTCGTTTCAAATATCTAGCATATGGGATTTCTGTTGGAATACTTGCCGCCAAATGCTACGCATTTAGCGCAGCCACTACACATTGTAGTATTTTCAAAAAGTAAAGTCGGCCCACTATCCGAACGTACATGCCTGGAGAATCAAACATAGCCAAATCACTATCGATTATTCCAACTAGTGGCACATGGCGTGATGGTGTGAAAGATACAAAAAGTCCACAACAAGGTTTATAGCGCCTGCTTTTTTCACCTAAACTAATAAACACTGTGGGAAGATAGAGGCTATTCAAGGATGGAGGAGTCAATACAATTAGAAATGTGGTGTACTTGCGATCAGAGAATAGTTTCGCCTAGAGCTTTTAACGCTGCCTCAACCAACAAGAAAGATACGAAAACGGGATAGGACACTGATCGATCGCGAGAACGCGGTGTATCACGAGCCGTCTTACTTAGGTGAAAGCAACGTATGTAACAAAAAAAGCTCCTTTCAACAAATCAGCTTGATGGCACAAGCCGTGGGCTCACGAGCGCGGTTTGAACTTAACGGAGGGGAGTACATACTCGCTTTACTCTCCGACGCCAAGGCTGGCGAGCTGAACACTCAAGATATCGATTATATCGAGCAGAGAATGACCAACGCGCGTATATGAGTGTGTTTTACAAGCAACTTAATCGTAATCTTACAACATTGAGAATTTACGCCGAGATGACGTGTAGTTTTTGGACACTTTGAGGTCTAAGAATTCCGGATCCCAATGATGTACTAGGCACGGAAGTTAAGGTGGTCATTCGACTTAAAGTTTGTGCTCAAATTAAGCGTTGTGGTTGCTGCGCGGGCTTCTACATGGTGGCACAAATCAGTGTAATGAACGGAAACCTATGTCTGATAGACCGAAAGAGATGCATCATAAAGGAAAATAGTTAGACATTGAAAAAGAAGTTTAAAGGTCTTAATGGAGAAAAGCGAAACGAGGTCCCACGAATCCAGTGTGTGTCACACTTTTGATTGTATTCTGATATAAAAAAACGTGATGTTTTAGCATTAATAAGATGGCGGGACTAAGTGGCGAAAATGGAACGCATGGTCAAATAACGATCAATGCTTAAAATTTATGACTAGAAATTACTATGATCGATAATAGTTACATAAGCTTTGATGATATTTCAAAGAGTTACAACAAATCTTGGCATTACTGATAATACAGCTTGAATTCAAACAGAGAGCCATTTGCAAATCCAGTATTGGTGTGAATGATATTCTCACAGTCTTGATCAAGGGATGTGTTTTGTCCAGTTTGTCTCGACAATGCAAAAGATTGATAATACACTTAGCTGCTGTGGCTTGATCACTTTGCATTCCCCATCGACCCATTGCATGCGCTGCATTAATACCTTTGGATTGATCTGAAGACCCATAGCAGCTTCTTCCGTTAATACTTTATGTCAATGTCAGCCTATCGATGTTTGTTTGAACACTTCGACCTGTAGCACTCAGAACATCCACACTTTCCTCTAATTTAATCAATCTCTGAACTGCTGCCAGCAAGTGATTATCGTCGTACGTTTTGCTTCTCTTCCTCGTTGTTCGTTCTTTTAGATGGGTTTGATGGTGTTATCAAATTGATGGCGGTAAAGAAGAATTGGCTTTTAATTTGATATTGGCTACTAAATCAATGCCTTACGTTACAATATGTTTACTAGTCTTTTTAATTACAAGTAGGTACGACTACAAATGCATCCAGTATAGCTTTTTGTAGAAATAGAACACGATTGCACTATTGTAAACATTCTGGAAGGGCAACATCATGACAATTTCTATGAGTCTGTACGACAATTTGAATTTCTCATGTTTCATTTGGTGTGCAATCGGCATCCCACCACGTGCAGAACTACACTTTCGCAAGCTGGGTCGGTGCATATTTGCTTCAGGTAGTGTCAATGAATTCGGAGGTAGATTCACGCCGAAGTCGCACATCACTGCACGCATTACGGAGGAGATAGCGAAGCGCTTCTCGGGACCAAACAGAATGAGATTTGCCAAGTGACACACGAAATAAATGGTTCGTATTAATCAGATTGCACCTGCAATTGCACTCCATGTCCATTCTCCAACCAAGCGCTAGGCTTGGCCTGATGAGTCGAAGCGTTTTTGCGTGCTGGTAGGAAGCTGTCGTACTCTCCGCTTGCACTATACGACATCTTTAGCATAGTCAGTGTGCGATGTATTGATATTTAATACAAGTTTACTCGGCGTCGATTGCTTTTGAAAAATTGTGTGCCCTTGAACACTTTGCTCCAAGAATTACCAGGCACCTCGAGATGAGCCCTGCGCGTGGCTCCAGCGCATCCAGCTTTAACGACGAAATGCGTAAGTATGGAAAGAAAGACTTGAATTTGAGCTCACATTTTGACGATGCAAATACCAGCAGTGTCTGGTGGCACTCATAGTCAATTTAAATTCGTGGACTGTACTTCTATGAGAATGAAGCGTTCTACTCATTAGGCTCGTCTACCACTATTTCCAAACGAATTAAACCGAAGAGAGGCAAGGGAATAATTCGGTATGCCTTTCAGCGATAGGTGTGTGTTGCAAAACTTCTTGTAAATAGATTTTGCTACAAAAAGCCAAAATACTTTTCCGGGCCGTTGTGCAATCAAATGTCGTAGCCTACTGTCAGCCTACGTGTCTCGTATGCTTGTCAAAGACGTTCATAATTATGAACAAAATTGTCTACGCTAACAGTTTTCATGAGTTCTCAAAGATAAGAAATCGCTTTCACTTTCTACGATACTGGGTTTGACCCTGGCAACGGCGCGGTGCAAGAACACACTCCACGCTGTAGTGGTGCTTGTCTTTAAGGTCAAAAAGAGAAAAACGAGATCGCTAACTTGGCATCATGTGGCGCACTGAAAGATCTTTGCTGAAATGTCATTCGCAATCTTAGCGAATGCAGCTTGCTGACCCTGGCTGTCTATGCCAATAGATGCAAGGCTTCAATTTTTTCTTTCAAAAATTTCATGGCACTTCGAGCCTACGATCTCAGCTGATAAAACTACCATGGCATAAATGCTTCCGCATTCACCAGGTCCGCGTCATAATACGACTCACTAAAGCCTTCAGTGAATGCAGAATGCTTTTAACCTTTTTGCAAACTTGAAGCGTTTGCGCTTAGTCTCTTTTTGCTGTAGTTTTAGATGCGCCAATGAAGCGCGGGCGCAATTTAGCCTCATAGACAGTAGTGACTGCATTTTTAGATAGGCTTACAGCTACCAATTATACCAGAACAACTTCAATCTTAATATTCGTGTTGTTACTCTATCCTTTTTTAACCAGACCTTTCTATAGTATATTACTTTCGGCCAATTTGTCTAGGACGTGTCTTGGGACGATAATTTTCTTGGAAACGAAGTCTTCAACATACTTGCGCATTCTTGGAGGGCTGACATCAATAAGCCGCTCGTCTATATCCCTTATCAAGCCTATAGTCACAACGTGATGGAGCTAGCGAATCGCAACGACTGGTTACTTCATTCACGTGAATTGCGACATTTGATGTTGCTAAGAACAATTGCACTCAATTGATGACATCAAAAGCAAAGAGCTAGGAAACAACCTGAATTTGAGCCAAGAAAATCGGAGGAGTGTCTAAATATTGCCAACGGACCTTTTCGCTTGCAAGCATATTTTGAAGCTGTTGTGTAGCAATAATAGCAGTTGAAGCTTGGAAAAGGTTGGGGCGACGCCCTCCTTCCAAGCGCGGGGGTAAATGCTCGCGCGCTTTGGGCAGGTGCTCTCGGGCATCTGCAGGTCTCTAACGAGTCTCACCCTCGACGCGACGGTCTCCAGCACCGGGTGCCACCTGGGCTCTTACCAAGTCAGAGCTAAGCAAAATAATGGAAGACCCTCACGGCCTCGGTGCTGGCTGCACTGCCCGCCGAACGAGACTCGACGTATGCGGACACCACTCTATGCCGTGGACTAGCCAGACTGAGCCTAGCACGTGCATAACTTGGCAACGCGATAACGTAATACATTACATTACAATAGCAGTTGACGTGATTGGCTACTAATTCGATTACTTTCATTGTATTTTTCATATTCATTTGTGAGTTATTGCATGCGTTTGTATTGTTTATTGCCTCTTTCACTTTATATCTGGATTCGCTACATAGTACAAAGAGATTTGCTTAAGCATCGAAAAACGGCTACTAATTCGATTAGTAGTTTTTTCTATCGTGTCTTGTATACATGTATTATTATACTTTTTTCCGACGGCGGCAAAGAGCAGCTGCAAAATTCCCGTCTCCAGTGATTATCGACTTCAGTTTGCAATACGGGTAGCACGAGGATTTATAGGGATGGCGTCGGACGACACGGAGAAGAAGCTCGATATGTCATTAGACCAGATCGTGCAGGACCGTAAAATGAACGCGGCTGGTAACACTACTGCCACCGTCGGCAAAGCAAAGAGCACGTGGGTGGAGGGGTAACGTGACTCTGTCGGCAGCGAAGGAATAAGCTGATGGGTGCTGCATTGTTTCGTAGGAAACGTGCCGATCGCATCGCGCAGTCGAGTCCATATCAATCCCGACAGGGCCATAACGGTATGAAGCGAAGAGGACGTACGGTGAGGCGAAGGATTGAGAGACGTGTTGGGTATTGTAGGGGAAGGCGAAGACGTGAAAATGGATCAAACGGCACCTGTGGGCTGTCGTGTCTACGTGGGTAATTTATCCTGGAGCATAAAGTCTCAAGACCTTAAGGAACATATGCAAGTGGCTGGACCTGTGGAGTCTGCTACGGTGCTAGAGTGGAACGGGCGCTCAAAGGTGCGGTGGGGAGGCTGATCCCGTGTAGATTGGCAATAATGAGGCTACACTGTACGGATAGGGATGCGGTATCATCACGTACACAACGGAGGAGGCAGCACAGGAAGCTATTGCCACGCTTAACGACACGGAGCTGGGTGGGCGCAAAATTTTTGTCCGTGAAGACCGTGAGGCGCAGTCTGTTGCGGCTGCCAAGCCTAAGCGTGGTTTCCGCGTGTACGTCGGTAATCTTTCGTGGACCGTTAAGTGGCAGGAACTTAAGGATCACATGAAAAAGGCGGGCACGGTAGTTCATGCTGACGGTAAGACTCAATTAATCGCGTATACCTTCAAAGCGGAATTTATACTTTTGCGCTATTTTCTTAGTGCTGGAACTAGCGAATGGGCGCTCGAAGGGCTGCGGTTTAGTGGAGTACTCTACGCCGGAAGAGGCTGCAATAGCCATTGCAGAATTGAACAACACCGAGCTAGAAGGTCGACTCATTTTCGTCCGCGAGGATAGAGAACCTGAGGGTGGTAGCATCAACAAGTTTGCTAAACGCACGAATGCTACCCCGCGTGGGAGCGGAGAGGGTCGCCAGCTTTACGTTGGCAACGTGAGTGGACGTCGATGTTGGTCGATTATGTTGATCTCATTGCTCACGCTAAATTTTTGTCACGTATAGCTGCCGTGGGACACGAATTGGCAGCAGCTAAAAGACTTGTTTCGAAATGTGGGTGAGGTGGAGCGTGCTGACATTGCTGAATACCCTGACGGGCGCTCGCGTGGCTTTGGTATTATTCGATACACGACTGCTGCTGACGCGTGGCAAGCTATTGGTCGGTGGTTTCTGTCCGTCTAGTTTGTAGTGTAGCGACTAACTAGATTTTATGCCTTTTAGAACGCATGAACGGCATGGAAATAGAAGGCCGATTGATTGAAGTGCGCCTGGACAAAAAGGAATAGTGGACAGGCACACCAGCAACACCGGCAAGAGCTCACGATATATAGGATCCTAGCAAAGTGTGCAAATAATTTTACTGAAATGAACATACCAAAAGCTTCGTGTAGTTGCTTACCGTGTTTGAATATGTCTTTCTTGGTCTGCATTAACGTGTGGTAAATGTTGACAGTTGCAAATTTATACTATCATTGGCGGGTTGACGGACAAACGCACAATTCTTTATCTCAGTGGTTCAACGTGGAGGCGATAAGCGATCGTAGTGCTTCGATACTTGTTTGGACCTCCACTAGATTTAGCTTACTTTGTTCTTGATCTGACGTGATCTGGCCTAAACTGCCTTCAGCTTCTTCCAAATGCCGGCATAAGTTGCTGAAAGTCACACACACGAGGTAATATATAAGTAATCAAAGCAACCGCTTGATCTCAAAACAGCCTTACGCTAATATTTTCGGTGCAGCCGCCTCCAAAGAATCATCTGCTCCATGCAGTGTCATATCAGTTGTAAGTCGATCACCCAGCAAACACACTATTCTACGTACCGTTAACCGACGCCACTGTCGAAGGCCGCACACTTTCTTTGGTGTCTATGTTTCTGTCAATTACTGATTCTTCCTCTATGCCGCATTCGCCGATACAGCTATTCACACCCACTAAAACTTGCTGTTTTTCTCCTCCAGCTATAGCAATCGAGTCGTTTGGCTTAACGTTCAGCGTGGCATCTGAGTGAATTGAGCTCGACTCGGCTTTATAGCCCAATGTAAACACACTCAGGGAAGATGCAACCTGCTCGTTTGAAGCCTCATCTTCCATGCTAGCTGCTTGAGGTAATTCACGGGGTACTACAAATCCACTTGTAAAAGAGCTCAGCGATGCATCAACTTCTACCCGCGGTACCCCATTCACCTGGTCGATTTCTTCATCGCATTCTTTACCAAGAGTCTTGTCTTTAAGGCCATACCCGTTGACATAAAAACTCAGTGAAGCATCCACCTCCTCATCTACTGGAAACGGCTTCGATGAATTCTCAATAGCGGCAACTTCGTTGACCCTTTCACGAGCGTAAGCAGACTTTTCCAGGTCAAAAGCCTCACTTACATTGCTCGAATTTACGGACGTGGCCACCTGGTCGATACTAGCGTCCGCAATGGTAAGCATAGTTTCATCAGTTGGAATTTGATCGAGGTCACCGCTACTAGTGGTTATAACCTTGACTATTTGAGACGTGACTGGTTCCTCGATAGTAAATCCTGTGGCAGTAGATTTCTCCGATTGAAAAACTGATGGTTCGGCCGCTTCAATTACATTTTGGTGTTCTTGTGACGAGGGCGTCTGGAATTTCGACTGACGTTCCATTGCCACTTTTAAGGGCGATTTCAGGAAACCTAGCTGACTCAGCCTCGTATTCATAGTAGCGACCGCATTTGCGGTGTTAAGCTGTTTTTTGCGTTTTTCCAGGTGCTCACGCTCTAAAGCTAAGGAGCTTGACGTTGTTGTGTCTGTACCGAGCACCCTAATTGATAGACTCGTCAATTCATCTTTACCAGAAAATTTGTCGTTACCGGGCATCATCGGCAACACGCCTTTTGGATTTAAGACTGCTTCAATGCCTTGCTGATAATTTGCATCACTGACCGAGTCAGTTTGGGAGTCGTCTTCGTTCAATGGCACCGAATTGACCTTCTTGTCTTCTTCTGATGACGGCAAAGTCATTTCTTTTTTTTGTGGCAATAAGGCAGCTTCGTTGACTACATTTATAGTTGGCCTTGCTGACGCTCTCGTTCGCATCCACTTCTCCATCGGAATAGCTGCATGGGGTCCAGGCACAGCAACCCTGCCTCCTTTCCACTGACAGGATTTCTTTGAAACGATCTTAGGTGCTGCTTGACTTGCTTCGGCCAAATTGGAGGTTTGAGCTCTGTGGACATTCGCCTTTGAGCGTGCAGGACTACTTAAGCCAGCACTCTTTTGGTCAAAATGTTTTAGAAGTGGAGGTGCTGGAGGTGGCATTGCCATTCCCTGATAGTTAGTATTTGTAGCGCAAGGCACAGGCTGAAATTGCGTCACTCGTGGTAACCTTGCCTTAATTTCGGTCTGGATGTCATCAGCAAGTCGCCAAACAAATATACAACCATCACCACTCGCCGAAAGTAAGCGACGACAGTCAGGTGTAAATTTTAGCGCCGTGATTACGTCGCCATGACCAGCACCAACAGCTAGCACGTCTCCCGTCGTTAAGTCGATAAGGTGAATGTTTCTTTCTGCAAGTGAGCCACTCATTGCAACGCAATAACTAGCAGGGCAAAGAGCAATGTGGCGTTGCTCTCCTACCAGATGCGTCTGTTGTGGCTCATCAGTACTAACACTTAACACTTCGAGTTTGTTGTTGCAACATGCCACAACAGTATCACGATCGGGAAGAAGAATCGTACCAAATATTTTGCTACTAATGCAAGAAAGCACTTTCGATTCCTTAATCTTCCCTTCTGCATCAAGTTCGGACTGCGAAAGAGTATTGTTAGCTCCACAACTTAACAAACGCTTTCCCTCGCGGGATATTGAAACGTCTGTCACGGCAGCTGAATGAGGCTCTGCTGTGTTTAATACGACGTGGCCCCTCTGACAATCGTATAATTGTATTAATCGATCTTGTCCTCCAGATGCCATAAAAGTTGTATCATCCTCATTCAAACTGCTGTAAGCAAGACAATTCACCTTCGAGCTGTGAGCTTCAATTCGAATTACAGGTTTCTTGGTTTGCATGGGAACCACAACAATATTTCCTTCCTGGTCCCCAGCAGCGATCTCTTTCTGATCAGGACGAATGGCTACTGTTACGAGACCTTTGCTCCTTCCGTGGACTTTCAACGGTGAGTGTACAGAAGTATTCGAGTCATATAAGGATGTTCCTCCTAAAATAATGCAGTTTGCGTCTTCAAACTCGCGCGCAATATCATTGTATATTACTCGCAGCATCTCTTGACTGTGTGGATTTTTCCAAACCTCGTGCTCCAGCCGTTCAGCATCGTTAGACTCGAACCGACTCGACTTTGCTGAGCGTCGATGTAACTCCAAGTTCCATAGACGAATAGTATTATCATCTGAGCAAGTCACAAATGTTCCAGTCGGTATGCTGTCGACAGATGCATCACCTACAAACCCATCGTGATTGTAGACCAATTTCCCCTTTGTAGTGATACCACGAACGAACCCAGCGACTTGCAAATCTCGAATTCCTCCACTATGATATAGAAACGAGCGTTCAATAGTCACAGTGTCTAAAGTAGCCGTACCATAGATAAATATACTACGATCGCTGTAAAATACAATTACGTGGGAGCCCGTGATTCGAGTAGCAATTACAGCTGGGTACCGGAATGAATCAGCTGGATACAGGATATTTGGTGACGCTAAAAAAGGTTTTAATGGCTCATTAGCAGCTCCAAAAGCTGGAGGAAAGGGTAATGTAGCACAGTACTCGAGTGTTGAAGGACTAAACAGCCTGACAACTCCACTTGATCCACCAACCGCCACATAGGCTTCCGTAACTGAAATGGCATTTCCACATTTCGACTCCAGCGACACCAGTCGTTCCATGACACCGGAAGCACCAAAGCAGCATAAAATTCCGTCCAAAGTAATTGCAAAAGTCTTATGCTCACAGCTTCCAAAACCGCACCCAACTCCGGTAAATGTCGCTGATGATTTTGCATTCATGACAGCGTCGCGATGTTGCAACTCAGGCAGATCCTTCATACGGATCCCAGTCATTAAAAATGATCCGCTGTCGTCCAAGAACCAGTACTACGTTCCAAAATATAAAATTCAATCGCGTTAGAGCTTTTTTAATTGCCGATGATTCCGCCTCACCTTAAAGTGCTTCTCTCCAACAGTCACGAAGAATTTTCCGGCTTGACAGAAATCTACATCCAAGACTTTGTCTTCAACGAATGCACAACCTACCGCAGTGACCTCAAGGCGTCGTACCGCATCCTTGCGCTGAGGCTTAAGCTCCCATGCGTACAGATGTTGGTCGTGCACGAGCCCTGCAGACACAAGAAAGTGCCCGTCCTGGCTAAAGGCCATGCAGCCCACGCCGTATTCGTGTCGCTGCAACTCAGCGCAAAGCGTGCCATCCATGCCGTCCCATATTGTAATGGCTGGCTGAAAGCCTTTTTCTCCAATAGCAAGAAATTGGCCACTGGGCGAAAAACACAGGCACGAGACAGTCTTGTCAACGCGGTAGTAACGCACCTGCTTGTCGCGCCGTAAGTTATAAATGACCACGATGCAGCCCGCAGCATACGCAAGCTCTCCCGAAGCAGAATTTACAGCGACTTGTGCGTTGCTCAATGCCGTCAAACCTAAAACTCGCTCCAGGATAAGCCGCGAGCGCGGTGGCGGTAACACGATGTTATCCATGAACGGAAACTTGCTTTGTGAGATCGGCGTCGTTTCACGGTATCGATCGATGATTGGTTTAAATAATATGGTCTGGTCATTCACGCAAGGAAAAAGCTCAGTACGTGCCCATCAGCAATAATCATTTTCGACCAACGTGATGCTGCTACCTGTGTACAAGAAGGCTATCCTCCATGCTTGGGTGCCATATCATCGACTGCGGCGCGGCTCCGTCTTAATTGGCATTGTAGTCCTGCTACTGATTTTTTTGCTGTTTTCATTGCTGTCTTGGAAAACGCTGGACCACTCGCATGTCGCGACAAGACCGACCGATGTCGTCATGCCGCAGCCTGTGAACGACCCGACGCCTATCGCAGCGGATGGAGGCGTCGACATGGACGCAGATGCTAAATTCGAGGATCAAAACGGAGCGAAAGAGGCTTTAAGTGCACCCGAGAGCGCGACGCACGCGCCATTACTGCTGCGGTTGCTGCTACCACTGACCGCCGGTTTCTGCTTTGGCTTTTTGGGCTCTGTGCCTATTGCTGGCCCCACGTCTGCTATGGTACTTAAGCTGGGTATACAAGGAAAATATAGTGCTGGGTTGACCATTGCACTTGGTGGAGCCATTTCGGAGGCGGTATGAGAGAAAACAAGCTTTGAAATTTGTTGTGCTGTAGAATTATAATTTGTTTTACGTTGTAAGACCTACGCAGGTATCGCATTTTGGGGATTCGGTAGCTTTTTAGCGGGCGCTAAATTTTTGCTGCCAGCATCCAAGTACGTGGATGGCGGTGCAAAAAGTAATTACGACAGTGTCTAATCTACTTGGCGTCTGTGTGTTGTTGTGGTAGAGTGCTGGGAGCGATCATGTTTACATTGATTGGCTTATTTTTTCTCAAAACCGACATGAAGCCATCTTTAGATCCTGACGTCGAAGCCTCTCATGGGAAGGGGGTGCGACGACTACATGGTGAAGTGCTAAGGAACATTCTTATGGGTCTAACAATGTCCGGCATTAATCCGGCCCTGCTCGCATCCTACACGGGTGCCATTGCCTCTGGTAAGTGTTTTTGATGTGAAACAAACTGACACAATGATCGATTAAAGTAGCATTTGCCTGACATATATTTAAAGTGTACGGCACCGGCATGCTCGAGTTCACACTATTCCTCGCCGTTGTTTTTGCAGTCGGAGTTTGCTGTGGCGTTTCAACGTGGTTTTATCTGCTGCTTACTTTGCTGAAGAGCTACAAACACGTGCGTTCTTTGCATTTCTCAAAGACAAGATGCCTCTTATTGATTGTTGATGCCTTTGCACAGCGTCTGCAATCTCACACTATCGATTTAATTATGCGTGGTCTCGGTTGCTTTTTGCTGACACTTGGCTTGCTGTGTGCAAAGTCGTCGCTTGAGTATTTCTGGTTGGCTCCACCAGAGGCCAAATAGGCAAGCACAAGTATTTAAACTTTACATACCAGCAGGCAGCAGATTGTTTCATGATTAACATATTTTCACGACGACATTTTTCTTAAATAAATCACTTTTTGCAATTTTTATTCAATCCGAAATTTTTTCATGACGATTCTCCGCATCTCAACATATTGATGAGGTAACTCGTCGATACTGTTTATCAGCTTAAACAGTTCGCGGACTTTTTCAATTTGGTGGCTCTCAAAAAAGTCCAGAATAAGTGAGAAGCGAGTAGTTTGCGACAGAGCTTCCATGACGGATAGAGCAAATATGGCTGACGCTTGTGCCTCTATGCCCATGTCTATAATTTTTTGACGCCAAGAGGTAACAAGTACTCCAACAATTTCCGCCACCAGATCCGAATCGATATCTGCCTTGAACATTTCGGCAAGTTTGTCGGGTGTGGTAACTTGGAGATACCTAGGCACATATAAAGTCACACTTGCGCACAAAATAAAAGCATCTACCGTACCTAAGCTTTGCTTCCGTTGTTTTAATATATCGCATCCAGTTGCGGCAAAAATCAACCGCGGTTGCTGGAGGCAAATCTAGGCGTGGAGCTGCAGATTGGGTCCATAGTCCGTAACCAAGTTTCTTTCGCGATAAGTCCTTCTTAAATGATATATTTGCTTTTCTGTCGACTCTGGAAAAATTACTCAGCTCTTTCTGTGATACAGGTTTCAGGTCCGCACAAGCAACACGGTTCTAGGCAAAACTGTTAATTAGTTCCCAATAACTGGTAACAAGCGTCAAATCGATGACCTTGAAGTCGTCATAGTTGGCAGCAGTATGGATGGCACGTTTTTTCATACTATCCGTAAGTTTATATATCCGATCGTCCTCGAGAGCTTGAGCCAGCTCCAGCTGCAAAGCCGCCGTATCGAAGATGCCATGTTCAATGGATGTTAGCTGGTCTGCCGTCTTCTGCGCCATGCGTCGTTTCTTAAAATATCTTTGTGTATACCACACGCATTAACACGTCTTATAAAAAGCTAAATCTGGTGCATGTTTAAAAACTTTCCTCACACAAAAATAGAAAAGGAAATTGAGGTCTCGGGTGTCTGCCACATTCTAATCGACGTGCCAGTCAAGAATTGATTGAATCGACTTTTTTCGCAATGGACCGTGGACGCAAAGCGATTCCCACTTTAAACAAGCACACGGATTCTAAATACTATCAAAGGTGCCAGGAGATCCATCGATCTAAGCTCTTTACCATTAAAAGTGCTATCGATAACAGCGAACCTCATCGCCCATCCCACTTGCGGAAAAATATGAAGAAGGAACAAATGAAGGAGGATCGCTATGCCGAGATTGAGCGGGGGAACCGCATATTACTGGAGAAAATGTCGACGATTATGCAAGGAGAAAAACTTGACAACAAGAATCAGTCCATTGCGTATTCTCACAGTCTCAACAAGGGCCAACGCAAGCGTGAGCTTCAGCGAATTACATCCGAAAACCAAGCAATTTTACGTCGAATTCAGATGCGGGAGCCGACATACGATCATTTACAGTGGGAGGAAGATGCAAAGAAAAACGAGCGGTACGCTGCCAACATACGCGAATTTCCACCAAGCGACAGTTTCGAGCAGCTCGCAGATGTGCAAGCTTATTCAATGGGTGGAACTGACAATGACTACTTCTAAGTAGATTTTTTTTAATAATATATAAGGTGTTACCAATATTAAGCAAGACATTTACAAGAGTTCAACAACAGCCTGCATAATCGCCGAGATTTGGCATGTCGCTTTGCTTTCTCCAAATACAGCCAACAACTTGTCTCCCCAAGTTTCCATAGACTCGAACTCACTCTCAACCTCAGCAAGTTGAGGCCGTGTTTCCATTAGAAAACGTTGCAAAATATCGCGAGCCTTCCCATCACGTTTTTCGAATGGGATCAAACACGAAGATGGACTTCCGTTAACAAATGACTGGATAAGTCGAATGCCAGTCATTAAGCGATTTAATTGCAATTGCAAGTCCACTGGCTCCACGCCCATCGCCTTTTCAAGATCACCTCGAAACGATCTTAGCTTCTCGTCCGCTTTAGGCAGAAACTTCGATTTAAATATTGCTTTGTTTTTCTCAAAAATCGGGAATGAGGTGAGGCTTTGCTTTTCAAAAAACTAAACGCACAAGTTATAGAATATAAGCTTATATACACGGGATTTTCATATCAAATAACGGCAACGTACCCGTTCAAGTGCCTGGATGAGCGAAAAGTTTTCAACAAGATCTCGACAAGCTCGTTTAACAATCAGAATTCGTGTCAATAAGGTTGTGTTTACGCGATCAAACTCCATCTTGTACAAAAACATGTCAATGCGTTCCTGCATTCCTGGAATTTGAAATAACAAGCAGAAAAAGTGTTCAGCTTTGCCGAGGGTTTTAATTGAGCCTTTGAAACTCTGAAGAGCTTGCTTTTCTTTTTCAGTCGGGAAAAACCGTTGAAGGCATCCCAGCAATGCTGGGTTTACCAAACGCTCGTCCATTGTTACAATGTCGTTCACAATCTGCTCGTACTGATCGTGAATTTTAAAACTTGCGAGCGCAAGTGCAAGATTATTCGCACGTTTCGGTTCAATCAGTTGTATATTCCTAGACCGGCCTCGAGGAGAGGATGCTCGTGACTTAACAAAAGTTTGCATCGTTAGATGTTATCTGCATACAAAGTGGTGCACTCAATAGCATCAAAACTTACCTTCTCAAACGAGCTGCTGATACCTCCGTCATTTGTTTCTTTTAAAAGTTTCTTTACTGGGCTCCTTGAACGAGGCGATGGAACGAAAACAGGTCGAGAACCTTGACAAAAAAAGTTAGGCATGACGCTCTTCTATTCGCACCAAGACATTGTACATACCGTCTTGCGCTAAAGGGGCCGCTGTATCTATCAAAAGCTTCAGACCCGTACGAGCTTCATATTTAGACGGCTTAAAACATGACAACGGTTGTTGTTCTTGAGCAATAACGAGCTCAGCACTAATAGATGTGAGCCGCATTTCACTTTCTGATGATAGCGATTCTACAGATTTAGAGCTCGACTGCTGCCACTCCTCTCCAGTTGCTTGTCGGTCAAAAAAAATTTCTTTGGTAAGATTTATCGAAGCTGGCGGTTGCGTTTCTACGAAAGGAGTTGAACAAGAAATTGTCGGTGAGTTAATGGGCGACACGATAGCCGGTAGAGATTTTTGTTTTCGTGCTTCCGCCAAACGAAGCCGAATGATCGCGTCTGGAGCGAGCACATCTTTTCTTGATTCAGATTGTGTTTCTTGAATGGTGTAGCCATCACAAGGAGTTATTTTAAATGGGTTTTCCCACTGTGATACATTGGTTAATTTATTCACGTAGTATGCGTAACCGTCTTCAGTGTAAAGAGTGTCCCAATGCGTGTCTCCTTGAAAGCAAGGAATATGACAGAGATATGGACTCGAGTTTCCATGATCCAATATTGGGTTTATTGGCACATCAATCACCGGTATATCCCCAGGATAAGCTTGTGAAGGCTGCACACAATTCAAAGCTCCTGTTTGCATATCATACTGAGGACGGTAGAAACTCTCTTGCTGATGATATTGTAAGGACCTCCTAGGAGAATATTGTGGGTCACTTCGAAATGAGTAGCGTTTGTAAGGTCGAAAATGATTGTTGATAGGCTGTTCCGGCGCAATCAATCTTTCGTTGTACAGGTGATATGCATCGTTGATTGGATTTCGGACAAAGTCATATGAATTAGCGGACCACACCTGTGTCTGTTTTTGTGGCGATAGTAAATTTGCATGATGCCTTTTTGTTAAAGCGTCTCGAACCCGCTCACTCGGAGATAATGGCAGACGACTTATAGTACTCTCATGCGGCGCAAAAGTGGACGATCGATGCAACGCTGCATGCATCTCATATTTATCTTGTTCATACTGCACACCCTTGTGTTGTACAGCAGTACCCCAAAACTCAGTGTGGTTATAAGCCGCTGACCGCTCAAGCAGCGTCGATGCCGCGTCGTTGCGAAAAGCAGAGGCACAGTTGTCTTTCTCACTTGCCGAGCAATAGTTTAGTATCAAGTTGGCACAAAGTTGCTGGTGTTCGCGGACTGCTACGTCGTATGCACTCTCGTTCTGAACATTATAAGCGTATACGTTGGCTGCACTCTCCAGCAACAATTTAACAATTGTCTCGTTCCCTGATTGTGCTGCATAATGTAGTGCTGTGTCACCGTCTTGGTCTCCTGAGTTTAAAACAGAGTCACCACCTACATCCAGCAAGTATGCCACACATTCTAAATTTCCGTTTGCTACTGCGCAATGTAGCGGAGTACGACCGAATTCCTCTACGACACAAATATCAGCACCATGGTGAAGCAACAGTTGCAAGCACGCCAAATCCCCATGGCGTGCAGCTACATGTAGTGGTGCATCATTATTGGGATCGATGTGGTTCACAATTTCTGAGTCCATGTCACTCTTCGCAGCTGTGGAAAGAAGTAGTCCAACGCAGTGAGCTTGAGAAGAATTAACTGCAACTTGTAATGCTGTCTCACCAAACTCTGGATGGGGATCATTTTTTGCTCTCCAAGACAAGCAAAGCTCCACCAGTTCAGCATTTCCTTGTCGACATGCTAGCATTAATAAAGTATCTCCAGTTCCACCTTCAAGCAAGTCGATAGGACATCCGTCTCTTAGACACTCCACGATATCGTCAATTCTGTCATGGCGCGCAAGGTTAAAAATTCGATTTCTCCAAACTGCTACCATACGCTTGTTGGGAGGAGCTGCAGCAATTGGCTTTTCACCCGCAACAATGCCTCGTTCTTGAGAAACCAATGCAGACTGTTTGTAGCTTTCAATCGTGCGCGCTGAAGTCAAACTTGCATCATTTGATGGCTTTGTTGCGAATATGAGCTCGCAAAGACTATCAACCCATATGTGTGCTTCCTCTTTGCTAGTGGCCACCAAATCCAACGTTCTTGCTCGCGTCACCAATGAGAAACATTTTTCTTTCTCTTTGACTACATTGCTTTCGGATTGAGCCATAAAAGCAGCAGTCGTGTGACCTTCTCGAATCTCTGTCACTTGAGCTAAATCAAAGGAGCGCAAGTTTTTTCTCTCGGTAGAGCCTGAAAGCGTTGGATCTCCCCAGGTTATTTGCAAATGTGGTGGGTCCTCAACTCTTCTCACGACAACCCATTGGCGACGCGGTTCAGTAAGGCGGCCGATGATGTTGCGAGTGTGGAAGGGAATTTTATAAAACAGACCTCCATTCAAAAGTACGGCAGGAATCGACGTTAGCTTTGTAAGGCTTAACCGGCTATGTTGTTGGCTTGGAGCACCAGGCAACTGCAAAGGAGGGATCCCCAAAGTGGGCATCGTCAGCGTATCCAATATCTTCAGTTGAAGATGAACTTGCCCAGCAGCAATAAGCCCTAAGTCATCGCTACTTTCATCATTCCGAAACAAAGTGTAATGCTGATCATAAAAAAGATCCCCCACTTTGTCCAAGGAAATATTTGTTTCACCCACCAAGATCTTGCTGCCGGTTTTCACTCTCACGTGAAGGAGCTGTACTTCTTTTGAGTGCAATAAGGTGGTAAACTGCTGATTCCATTGTGCCTCACTACCGCCTTTTTTGTGTAATTCTGTTCGCATCATGTTTGACGCCCACGTAGGAGAGGAAGTACTACTTTGAACAGATGACCCATCGAATAGCCTCATCTCAAGAAAGCATGATTGCGTGCCAAACTTTTCGGCTTTGAAAAGCCCTGTTGCTCCGAGGACATTTATTATCAGCATAAGTCGCTCCCGGTCGGTATGTGTTTGCTCAGCAATAGGAATTTCCAGAAGAACGGGCCTTGTCCTCAGACCAGGAACTCCCGAAGATGCGGGAGCTACAAATACGCCATGACTTTGCACATTAACACCGATTACGGGATTCAGCGTTGCAAATCCTGACTCGCCATCCCCAGAGTGAATAACAACTTCTGACATCTCGCCATCTTCTGCCGCAAAATGTCGGTACTCACGTCCTGATCGACCTCTGATTATTGTCGAGCGATCAATAGACACTTCAATGTCTTCCTCCTCTCCAGTCAATAAATTAACGTCTTTACACTGCTCTCCACTTGCAGAATTGGCCTTCTTTTCTTCGTCAGCCGGTATTGCAAGGTTTGTTTTCTCCAGTTTATCAGTTGCAATAATTTCTGTGATGTCGCCAAGAGCGTACTTTTGCTTTGTCGACGCGATTAAAGTCCCTCCTGTTATTCGGTTAAGAAACCCTGTACGACGAGGCTTGTGAATGGACTTTCCCACGATCTGGTAGTGACTTAACTCGCCATCATTTTGGTCCGTTGAAAGCTCAAGGAACCGGTTTTCGATGCAAGGCTTTGCAGTCGTTCGAGAATGTTGCACCTGCGTATCCTCGATAGGTCTAGCAGCTCCCTCGGTAGAATACCTGCAAGGTTCTTTATCTGTGATATTTTCCTCCCTCCTGGATGCATCGCTCACATCATTCAAAGCATACAATGTTTTCTTTTGTAGAAATTTGGCGTCCTCTTTGTCGCCCACTTTGCTAGTCCTTAAATCTGCCAATAATCCGAGGTCATCAAGCATGGGTGTGTCGTCATCTTCTTTAATCATCTAAATAAGCACCTTCGTCACTAAAATGCCGACAGAGGCGCTAGGTCCGTGGTAAAGTGTATCTACTCCATAGAGCCCCACAAATAGCTATTGCATAACGGGCGAGCAACTGCCGTTGTAAAAGTGATTTAGAATTGTACCTAGGATGCTACACTACATAGTCTAGCAAATGGTAAGATATCATGTTAAAATGCCTTTTCGATGCGCGGAACATATCATTGTCTATGCAAAACAACCTCGCCATTTCCTCGCATTGTGTTAATCTTAAATTCACAACGTTTAAAGGTCGATCATTCTCGAGCAACAACGTTTACGCTTGCCTCTTACTTCATCATCTTCTTGAACTCGTCGTACAACACCAAAACAATGGCACCACCCGTTCCACGCAGGACATTGGAGCCAGCGCCCTTGAAAAAGGCGCCTGAGCCTTCATTCTTGGCGATTTTCATGGCGCAATCAAGCGTAGACGTGTACAGAATGTCCTTACGGCCAGCCTGCATCATCATGCGACGACGCACGGTATCAAAGGGGTACGAGATTATACCAGCCATAGTGGTTACAGTCTGGGCCACCATCCACTTCTGCCACACGGGGGCATTCTTGGGGTCGCGCAGTGCAATGTCACGCAAAGTGTCGTAACCACCGAAGAAAGCGGCACGGTACACGATGATACCACCAACCGACACACCGAAGCCCTGGTATAAACCACTAATGCCGTCCGATTTGTAAATCGTGCTGACGCAGTTCACCAAACCGGTGTACATGCGCGACTTACCCTTGCCGACATCAGCACCAAGACGAGTACGAGCAAAGTCAAGGGGATACACAAACAGCAGCGACGTCGCGCCGGCGGCACCACCCGAAGCAAGGTTACCCAAGAAGAAGCGCCAGAACTGGTCCTTCGTCACGCCATCCATGAACAGCTTTTTAAACTTGTCCTTGAAAGCAAAGTTTAAAGCCTGAGTTGGAAAGTAGCGGATGACGTTGGCGAGGTTTCCACGCCACAGCGAGCTGACACCCTGTTCCTTTGACACGCGCACAAAGCAGTCCACGATGCCTTTGTACTGGTCCTCGGGCTTGATCTGCGACGATGCGGCCTGCACCTGCAACAGCAATTTGACACGCTCGATGGGGGCCACGACCGTTTTAGAGATACCACCAGCAACACCACCAGCAGCCAGATCCATGAGGAACGACACAGCGCCTCCTTTCTTTTCAGAGGTCGCAACGGGCTTATACTGAGTAAGGACGCTCATCTTTAAAGCTTTAGAAGTTCTGGTGCTTGGGCAACGCGAAGAAAAAATCTAAATGACCTTAGAATGTGGGGGGCCTCTGCTCCGCCACACACTTCTATTACGTTGGACGCGCCCCCATCTCTGGGGTGAGTTTTAATTGGCCAAAATGCGGCGTCTTTGAACGTGTGGTACATATTTAATACACAATTAAAGATAGCAATCGTTTTACGCACCTATACTTAACGAAAGCTGCTGGGAATTGACACTTTTCGCTATCTATAGCGCTGCTCCTCTTATCACACGCTCGGCTTAAGCTATAAGAGATAGACAATGTTTCACAGAAGCAGTTTGGTAATCAAAAATGGTACTAGGTCAGACGCTATTAATTAATTACAATAACGTGTCCCTTGCCACGTGGACCTTACCGTTTCATCAATAGATTAATGAAAAGACGCGGACGATCTTACCGTGTCCAACTATAACCTGGCAGATCAAAGTTATTCGTGAAAAAAAATAACTTAGACACTTTTGCACTCTTTCCCTAGCTCGTCATTTCTCGTGTTTCTCTCTGTACTTTGCGACCGTTCATTTCCTTTAGACCGTCTCATCACGTCAATATACTTCTGGGAAGGAAGTGCTGCTGACAATAATTTGACCGGCTCATCCTACCTACTCAAACTCTTGATCTTACAATGTGTAAGCGCTTCTTTGGCAGCTGCTATTTTGGGCTCTGAGATGGGCTTTGTTTAAAGTCCCCGCGCCCCTAGATTAGCAGCGGAAAGCTCGAGTTGACTGAAGACGCAGCGGGGCTGCCATGACCTCAATACTTAGAGAAAACGTGTCTCCAAATTTCTGGCCTTCTTTCTTTGCCTGATCGCTATTTGCCATACTCCAAGAGTTCGTGTAATATAAGTTATTACATTTAATAAAGTGAAGCAAACTGTGTTCACTTGAACATAGGGGTAGATATCTTGCAATCAACATTTAGCACAGCAATCCCTACTTATACCACGTGACCTTTTCGCACAATATGGTAATATTACCAACTACACTAATTGTGTGCAGCCCCATTATACCCTACCATCAAAAGGTAGACTCTTCTTGACCATGCATCTTAAATTAAATCTTCGAAAATATCTATTTATCTGACATCACCATCGCGACTTGTGTCGCTTCTCAAAAGCCTTCACCCAGGCATCACAGCTCGTTCTAACACAGACCCCCGCGGTCAATCAACTACGTGTCTAGTGCTTCGTCAGGGTCCAAAATTAAGAAAATTATTTAAACACGAGCCAAGCTCGCTGTACCAGAATGCTACCAGCACAAGTACGCTATGCCGCTGAATGGCTATCTAATCGCTCGTATATCACGCTCGCGTTGCGTGCATTGGTTACTCTCAATCAATAGTGAACAAAGCTCATTCTTCATGATTGACTATGACCTGCCAGTCTCGGCATCAGAGGATAAGAGAGTGTGGGTGCTTACCTCGAAGAAGTCCTAGCCTATCAAACCCATGGAAAAAGCTTCATACGCCGCGCTCGTGTCGCACAATGCATGCTCGTGTGAAGTCACTCTTAACAGGGCACATCCCACGCAATGTGTGCCCGCTCTTCGATGGAGCGCTTAAAATATATCATAGCGAGAAGTCTTGATGAGGCTAAAAAGTAAGAGAAGCCGTCTTAAATAGTTGACTTCCACTTGCTTATAGATCCGCAAATGAGCTTAAGCGTAATGACTGATGGTACGCAAGAGTGCGAGGTGCAATCACAGCGGAATGCGTATAAATGTGCAGTCAAGCAATAAGTATACGCCAAATGAGCCGGAGCAAATGAGATATGACGCCGGTAATTAGAGATGCATTGATAGTTAAGCCCAGATGAATGCTCAGACGAGGCACGCGCATACCTTAGGGATAGACTGCTAGGTTTGCCAAAAAAAATCCTATGCGGGTTGTCAGCGGCTAATGAGTGCGAGCCAGTGTAGTGGCAACAACCTCGTAAAGCGTTTGAAGATGAGAATTTTTTTAAAGCACTGGGTACACCATTATAAACATTAAGCTTTCTGCTCAGACTTCGCGAACCCTACCGTGAAAATGATGTGCGAGTTAAGCAATACCTTTAGGACCTTTCCGCTTATCTAAAATCTCATCACGGATTGTCGGCTGACGGTCGTCCTGCGACTTATAATTTAAAAAAACATGCTACCGTAAATATGACCACAAGATGAGCCCTTCATATGGCCTTAGAGCCTTCAACCCTGGAGATGGAAAGTAAAGTCCTGTCAAAGTTTCGGTCTTTACGATCAAACGCGTCTACAATCTTGCAGAAGTGAATCCGCAAACTGTTTCGAGCTATCGAAACCCTTCACATGATACTAGATTGGATTTTGGTAGCGCCTTCGCACAAAGCTTCACGCCACGTGGCAACGGTGTTTGACCTTTCCTTCGAAGAAAGGAAAAAAACGATCACCCAGATATAAGCGTCGCACTGATGCTACTTCAGTGTGATGTCGTTCGTGGTCGTAGTCTGGTGGACAAAATTCGAGAGCTAGCGTACCATACTGCCGACCGCCTCGAATGTATTTACCAAGACATGCACTCTGGGGCAAAGCTCCAAGATCTCTGGATCTTGTTCAACCACTTCTTAAGAGAAAAGTTGTGGACTCCGTGCCAAGTTTAAATATTGGCCAAGCTAATGTTTTGTCCTCCCGTGCTCGTGCCTGCGAATAACCCGAAACTAACGGTTTTGCGCTCTTCTGACTCGGTTTATAATAGCAATCCCATGGTAGTGTTCGTATTACTTAAGTAATGACAAGCGTATACGCTGATATTTCATTGCTATGACCTCAAATGATTCGATGAAGCGAGAGGCGCAGTCCACTTGCATTTTCACCTTGCTATATTTTGCTCTTTCAGTCTGATCAATTTTTTATATTTCGCTTTTAAAATCTGTCGCGTAAGGGTCTCTAATCACTAAACACTACGTGTTTAATTTGCTTGCGCTTGTGGAAGGATTAATATCACTAAGCCGCTCGTTTTTCCTCCGCATCGAGCCTAGAGCCACAATGTGATGGAGCTAGAAAGTAATGAGAGCTGGCAACTTCGTTCTCGTAGAACAGTATACAGTCCGCTGAGACACAGACGGTATTGCCCAATGTAAGCTCTTCAAGTTGGAAAATGCTGGTTCAACGCATTGGGGCATCCGTGCACACACTGCGCAAAACGTTCTCGAAGACGCAAATAACTTGCTCTGTCTGACCACCGGTCTGCAGATGGCCCGTAATGGACATAAATAGCCCAATTTAATACATATTGACAGCCCAATTTCAGTAATCTTTCGCGAAGAGGTCTTGCTCCGAGACAAATGACAAATTGCACAGTTATGAAACAGCACTGCTTTTTAACGTCGTCGGTATTCGTCTGCTCGCCTAGCTTGATTTTGTAAAGTCGCGTGGTCTTGCCAGCAGCAACGAGGCCAAAAATCGTGATGCTACTCTTTCGGCTCCCAAAGTATGCAATTTGCCCATGTTAGGACTATGCAAGGGTAGATGCTGATAATACAGTTGGTCAAAGCCGCTTAATTGCCATTATGAATAATCGATCAGCAAAAACCTTTACAATCAGTGTTAAAGGACTCAGCAGGCCGTGGCACTGGCCATTAGAGCAGACCATGATTTTAATCAGCTGGCATAACTTGGTTCCAAAGAACACCAATCAGGGCGTGCATGTGGCTGCAGCGAGTAGATTCTAGCCTCATTGAAAGCGTTTTTCGGAATGAAAGTACCAGGGAAAGCCAGAGCGGATGGAATACATCCACTTTGTGATTTAGAGCAATCAACAGCATTATTAGCAGGGGGCTGGTTCGGATGGAGCTCGAGGATACAAATGACTACGCGGTCGACGAAGACAAGCTGCCACTCTGCGGCCCCCAAGTGAAGAAAAGAAGTTGCAAGCTTTAACAAAGAACGAAGTTGGCTTCATTCAGGATCGGTACAACATCTTGGATAATAATAATACGAATGGGGACGCAGAGTTTCAGGAAACACACAGATCTTTCAAGAGATCCAAGCGTACTTTTATTGTTGCGGGCTGTGCAGGCGTGTACTACTTTGTGTGAGATTATGTGTAAACTCGGGGAAAAAGGCTATTCAGTGCTCTAGAAACATCCTTAGGTATTATAGTACACGGGGATGGGTCATCTTACAAAGGATAACAAAGACCATAGTATGAAAGGATTTATCAATAAGGTACGTAGTGAATTAATCGAGTGAGACAAAAGTTGCTCAAACCATCGACAATCGACAAACGAAATGAGGAATGTGAATATTGTTGCTTTGGACCCATAAAAAAATTCTGTATTAGGTCTCTTCTATATCTTTAGCACTTATAGGCATTATGGGGCAGAATATACTACACTTTTATCCAGCAAACTACGCAGCTACCGTAGTCTACTTACTTAGTCGCTAAGGTTTACAGGCAAAAAAAGAAGTGAAATAGTAACGCGAAAGTTGAATTGTTGAAGGCGACCAATTAGCGTGGTCTTATTCAAACACATCATCCGTGCTTTTCGGGAGGCACCCGTGGTCGTTAAGATGCTTGGTCACGTTGGGCGGAGGTACGTGTTGTCTGGTCCAGTAGGGGCTAATAGGATGGACAATTATTGGCGGTAATTGGGAAAGTCCGATAGTATTCTTTAAATTCAGTAGATGCATCTGCTGCTGAAGTATCAAGTGTTGAGCCTCTCACGAAGAAAATCTTTATGGTAGCGTTCAACGTAAGGTATCACATCCGCCTTGATTTGGACTTGAACGTCGATCGGGCTGGCCGGGAGCTTATGGAAGCGAATATCGTTCCGATGCATCTACAACGCTAGATTACAGACTGTTTACACATAAATGTAGCTGTATTGAGACTCGGCCGAAAGTGTAGGTTCGACAGTATTGAATCCAACACGAGCTTGGTCAACAAAACGTCTTGTTAAGTAGCGAGCTAATCTCTTCAGATGTTGACCGCAAACCCAAAGTCCCAAAAAAGATGCGTAGCGGTCTCAAGTACATTGTAGCCATGGAGGCACAGAAAATAAATTTTTTAAACATGCTGAAGCGGGAATTGAGGTATAGCGCGCTGTGGTTAAGTCCGTGAAGTATGTTCGAGCAGATCTGTAGCCCATTCCTTTCCATTTTGATGTCTCCGCTCCCTAGTGAGCGGGAATTACCTCTTCCCACATCAAGGCGGGGCAGCAGCAAGTCCGGAGTTTGGTAGCCGGATATAGCGTTACGGATTGGAGTCACACTAAACTCGTCCACTTCAAAGGTGCCAAACACCCATGCATAAAATACTGCGTTGTGCTGCACCGCTCGTATCGGTTAAATCTGGTAATTAATGAGCGAGCTTAAGCTTCTATCAGCCTCTTGCAAGAAAATGAATGCTTGTTGGAAACCCATCCAGAAGCAAGTTGGCTGGAAAATCGCGATAGCATTTCTGGCGCCACAGGTATCTTACAGTCAAAAGGGCAATTAATTTTAGTGAGTGTAAGGATCCTGCCAACGTATTGCCTCAATCGCGCTAGGTAATGCCCGCGTTGTCCAATACTGCTGTTGTAAGCATGTCGAACTTGACTTGAAGAAGAGCATCCTTCACTCGAAAACAGATATAACACGAGAAGAGCACAAAGTGCCAATGGGCTTCAAAAAAGTTGCCCAGCAAGTACATCGTCGGGCGACCAAGTACTTCGGACTGGTAGTAACTGGTGCATATAGTATGTCGAAACCGTTCCCCAAGAGGCTACTGCTTGGTCAAATAGACGGATAGCTGGGGCTGACCAAGTGTAAATGGGGGTATTGTTTCAGCTAAGATCATCTTGCTGACCATATGCAGCTGAAGGCTTCGGATCATATCAGAGAGGGGGGGGTGAGACACACTCCAAGTTTGTGCGGAGAAAGACACCACCAGGTCTTAATTAATGAGTTAAAGGCCTTGAGCCGGCAAAAAAAGCGCAAAATGACCATTACAAGCTGGTCTTGAAATCCAGCTGCGGGGACATGGCAGAAGCTAGCCGAATACCACGGTATTGGCAAAATATTTGCGGAAGTATCCGCACCTGTCCACGAAGTGTATGTGCCCGACGAAGCCACAGAAATTACCCAATTTCCAGCATCTCTTAGTGTCTGGTCGTACAGTATACTTAACAGTCTAAAGCGTCGTGTTAACCCAACCAAAATCACTCTCAGCTTGGCTAGGAACTGGCGGAAAGGCTCATTCTCAGCCATCAGAGGATAAAAAGGGAATATATAAGCCTTGACTTGTTGTGGCGCATTTATTTAGCAACACAGAAGTTCTCAACTTGCCTGAGACAAATTACGGTGTGCTTGGAGTAGGAATGGACTTCAGTGCTGTCGTCGGCAAAGTTCCACTGCGTAATCTGAATTCATTTAGTTGTACTCTCAACAAAGTGAACAAAGTCTCAATTAAGTGCACAAACGGTACAGGAGAGAGAGGGTCACCTCGATGAATTTCACAACGAATTCGAACGGACTTAATGGTCAGCCGTTAGACATGAGCATTACCAGAATAACAGGACCTGGATCCATCGCCTGAACTTGTTACCGAATCTAAAGTGCGACAAGATCATGTATAGGGGTTCCCAAACAACCTTATCGAAGGCCTTGGCAACGTCGAGTATGGTTGCCCCCGCTGGTTAGCCACGTTTGCCAAACAGCTGGGATAAGGCCTGAAATCTTGGATGCGCGTGGTGGTTATCCCTCTCATATACAAACGCGTATTAATTAATTAATATGTAAGAGGCCGTTCAGTATTGATCCAGAGCGATGAGCAAGAATTTGAGGTCCTAGCTTGGTATCCGTATGCAGAAGCGTGATTGATTGGTTGTTGCCAGGAATCATGCGCTTTCCTTTCTTGAATAGCAACGAAACTCGAGCACGTCGTTGAATTTTTCATCCGACCGAGTAAAAGCTGGGCCGCGTATACCACTTTGAGTATACGGCTCCAGAGAGGAAGATCCGTTATACTTGACTGGGAGGCCGTCAGGCCCGGACGTCTTCTACGTCGTAGTATGTGATAGCTCTCAATTTAACTTGTTTGCTGTAAAGGGGCTGTCCAAATAAGTCTGTTCCTTTGGCGTCATTCGAGCCTTGATATGTTGGAAAGTTACGCAACACCAATTGAGTCTATCCAAACGCCTTAAACGGGAAGCACTTGACACCAGATCACGTTGAGAAAGACTTGCAAGTTTGTTTTAATTCTTCAATTGACTCCGGAGAGATGGGCGCCTTGTGGATTAACCAGGGCGCGCCCTCGGGCCGGGAAAAATTACTTGGAGCAATGCCCAGATTATTTGAGGCCCAAGGCAAACTCTTGCCTTGACGCATAGTGGTCTTGCTCATCGAGCTTTTCTTAAGCTCGGCCCTGACGGCTGCAGGTTGTTTGGAGTAGTATTGGTATTCCAAGTATGTTCTGGCGCAGTCAACTCAAGGTGGAATCTTCGAGTGTCCGTTGGTAAACGATTTTCTTATAGAGAAAAGTTTCATAAGGAATATCTCTTCTTTCCGCTTGCGCTCGTACTGAAGCCAACTAGGGTCGTAAAAGTCTTTGCCGGGGCTCCGAAAGAAATCTGCAGGCGTACAAAGTGAGTTTTGTAGATATTCTAGGGCTTTCGGCGGCTGATTGGCCAGGCTAAACAAATTCATATGACTCGAGAACGGAATTGTAGCAGAAAGTGCCGAATCGAAATAAAATCTCAGCATAGCCTTTTCTAGCTGCTGAGCCTCGGAAGTCATGATGTATGTCTTGAGCTGCCGAGTGAAAAGGTCTAAGACCGAACAAGACATAGTCAATTGGGAGTAGTAAAATTCGAACGTCCGGATGCTGAAGGTGCTAGGCATGACCAAGTGCAAGGTTGTCATCCAATTTAACAGCGGTTTTGATGATTTTGTCTTGCTTGGTCTGATAAATTATAAAAATGTATTCAGGTCACCAAGCTCGATGTGTTAAGAGTCTTCTCCGAAAGTGTAGGGGAGGGTCACAAAAAAATTGACCACTGGCTGGCTGGTCCAGAGCATAAATCACATTTTAGTAGGTCACGACGAAACCCGAGGTGCCACATTTAAGCACATATTGAGGCAATATTTTCAATGAGGAGACATACTAGCATGTGACGTCATGGAGATTGCGTATGGGGCAGAAAGGTGTGAGTAGCAAGCTCACTACTCCGTTGTGTCCCGTAATGTTAGTCGTGTTGTCTTGCGACCAAAAGCTTAAAATCAGCTGCGAAGCCAGACTTTAGTGTCATTTCACTCGCACAAAGCTTTGTATACCAGTAATCTTAATCTTCTGCAACCCCACGACGAAAAATTTGCTTGAAAAAGGTTCTGAGTACATTGTGTAGCGTTATTTAAACCATTCGCGATACGAGAATATCCTGTTAACGTCCACCCCCATTTATAGATGATTTGGACAAGAGAAGCCACCAAAGTACCCTGGTAGTACTAATTATGAAGCAAAGGACTGCTGGGGAAGGACCTACCTAGATGCGGTCCAGTAAGGGCAACATTGTTATGCTGGCGAAGACTCTGTCACCGTTTAGTAGCTAGAGTGGATGATACAGTACCGATGCTGCGCTCCTGGCGGAAGACCGGGTCCAGATGAATCATATGCCCGACATTAAGTTAGCCTATTTTGGGGTTTTGTTCTGGTGGAATGGGTCCTTTGAACTTTCACCCAGTCATTCAAAGGAGTTAGCCGATGCAACCATCGGATACTCGATCTAGAAGGGAGAGAGGGAGCGCAGATCTGTCGCTTGATCTACAATAGTGCCGAAGCCATACACTTCGCCCATTTATCGCGATTGGGTGTACAAGCCGTGCCTTGGGTTACGCTTACTGGGAAGACGGCAGTACTATCGTAAGGCCAAACCGACGATGGGTTGGCCTCAATCGCATCGTCCATAGAGCCTCGTTGGAAAAAATCGCCGTCAGATCAATTCCTACTATTTAGATCTAGATACGACAAGGAGACGTCGACTATTGCGTCAATATTGCTGGTGTTACTCTTGTCGTCAACTCCAGGCGGTATGCGAACTTTCTCGTCTTGGTCAGTGCTTGGCACAGCGAGCCTTGCGAAGTTTTGTCCGCTGCTTTTTTTCAGTAAAGGGCGGAATGACACTTTCAAAGGCGCGATCGCGGTGATGCACCACAGTGTAGCCTTGCCCAGTAAATCGGATTTGGCGGATTCGGATACGGTTGGTTAGCACCACCGCCGCTAGAGGTAACTTTGGTAGAAAAATATATCCGTCGACTGCGAGAGAAAGGGTCTCTCACTATATGAACCGGTGTGATCGAAACCGGTGGTGTTTCTTGGTTAGCAACTACTCAAAGATACCGCAGACCGGTGCGTTGGCAGGACGGCGTTGCAGGTCCACGTAGCACCAATGAAAGTACTTTAAGAACGTTTGGACGTCAAACATGCGACCACATCTGGTCACAACTTGCGGCCACATATGATCAGACATTCTCCCCTTAATTTTGTACGAAAATCTGGTCGGTTCACTAAAGGCTTATCCCAGCTGCGCGGACACGGAGCTTGCCGAAATTTGATGTCCACGCGACGCTTTGTGTAGTCGAACCCAGCGAGTTTGTGATCTCGGTATCCGAGAAGGCGACCGAAAGCTTCCCATCTGGGAATTGTATGGGCGGAAATCACTTAGGGGAAACCTGCTGCAGAACACCTGCCAGGGCAGCGCAGCATTTGGCTTGTTTGTCCCGGTCGGGATCAGCAAAGCTGCCTCTGCCTCCTCAAAGATGGATTCAGCAGAGCGCAAAGAACCGACCCGTGGTGCGGTGTTGTGCTAGACCCGGCGTCAAGCTTTGTCGCGTCAAAGGCTAGTCATAACTAGAGATTGCTGCGGAGTACTCATTACTAATTGCGAATGCAGCATAAAAAACTGTGAAACGCGTATACTGCGTCTCAGGGCCGAAAGCCTTGTACGCCAACACTTGTCAAAAGGTACCTCAATACTCGGACAACGTGAAAGTGCAGCCTACAAAGAATACTCGTTTCCACTTCACGTGAAACAAAGCTTTTCGTTGACTCACGTCAGTACGGCCTAGTGCTTTGATATTAGTCGCACTACGATGTAATTGGAGCGAATCAATTGGATGCCTTTTAGTAGGACTCAGCGCACTTAGTTCTTGTTTTTAGCGGGGACGAAACTACAGTGAATTGTAGACGCTTAAGTGTCTAAATGACGCGAACTTCGAAAACGGGGATGAACGCTCGGCACCACTCAGTAAAGGGGCGGACGGAGCGGGGCGACATGACAACTGGGAAACCGGATGAGCAAGTTGCCGCACGAGATAAGGCCACACCCAACGCGAATATCTGACCTGTCAAAGTAGCTACGATAATACAAAATTGATCGATGAAGTGTGGAGCTTTGTTGATAAATATCGGGCAAAATTGTAAGTGAGTGTGCCGCTTTAAGGATAAAGTTCCATATAGAGCGAATCGATAGAACAGCGATGATAAGCCGGTCAAGGCAGAGAATAGGGAGAAAGACGGACCCAAAAATTGGCGAAAAGAAGAGTTGATGTAGATTTTACAATTTTTGAGTCGGGACGTATATGAGTGAGTTAGGCCCAGCAGATCAAGATAGATCGTGGGACAATCACTATGAATTAGCTTGAAGAAAAAAAACTTGCTCTCAGAGATAGATAAAAGAAGCCCTGTAATAGGGCGGCACTTCAACTGTTTTAGATGCTCTAGAATATAAAGATTCAGTCGTATACCTCGACTCAGAGGTTCAAAACCGACATCATCTACTTAGTGAAATTGTGAAGAATATGTTGATTGCTAAATCACTCTTCGAAAGCGACATGAAGTGGTTGTGAAGATAGGTGAGAAGCTACACAAAAATATAAAATGTCTTATCGAAAGAGGCATAAACTGCGGACAGAGCGTATAAATGCGCCAAGCCGGATGTATGTGAGGGCTGCTTCGAATGTAATTGTGGCTTGGATCATGGCGATCGGCCTCTGTCAAAGCGTCCAAAGTTTGTGATGTACATCACTTCAAATACCAAATTCTAGCATTTCATAGCCGCGGAATCTGTAGATGGACGGATCATAAGAATGAAAGGATCGCAATGCGAGCGTTTTTATTTTGGCAAGAGCCTCCCTGTTATCGACGCTTTATTTAATCTTATTTAAAAACATCTAAATCTGCGCTTAATTAACGCTAAGCCAGGCGATCGGGACGTGATAAGTGGGTTTGTAGGCTTCAACTATCTTATCAACTATAAATGTAAACGACCTAAAATCACAACAGTCAAAAATTAGGGCCGAAGTTTAAGTTTGTCCCGAGTGCGAGCATCGAGCAACTCTCGGACAATTATGTATTCTATCAGAAGATCAATTAGAAAATAACAAGCCTCGAGGCACAATGAGACGACTAAAAATGAGCGAGTATCCAACCTAACCATGCCGGAGTTGCTAAAACCAGATCGCAATACGGAGCTATACTTCCAGCAAGAAATCAAATCTGAGCAATAACCGGGTAGCAACTCTGTTCGAGGACTACCTGTCAGTGAGAGTGCGGCCTACTGACGATTGCTAAGTAATATGACGAGCAGGAATGCAAATACTTTTAAAAATAGGAGCTCGTTTGCACTAAAAACGTCTTTTTGCGAACGTCGCTGACTGTGTGGGCTACTACCAATAGCGTGTACACGGGTGTAAGCGAATATTTGACCGAAGATATATCTGCCTGACGGCGGCAACCTATTGAAAGCGACACTAACAAGCGCTGGGGTGGCATCGGCTTCGAGCAGAGCGCTAGCCAACGCACCAGCACTGATACTTTGATCGAAAAGCTAACAGCACAAACGGAACCTGAGTCGAAAGTCATACATTAATGATATCCTGATAGATTGAACGCTTTTAGGTGAAAAGATAGATAAAGTTATGAAAGTGGGTACTATTGATCGTTGTCGTGAAAGCGTTTTGAGAAAAACGCAAGGTCGTTTATTAAGAGCACCCCGTGGGTTGAATATTCATTCTAAGAATATGAGAACGCTATTAGCCTTTTATTTACAGAAAAGCTGCGACTAAAGCAGCTATTACTTAGCAACCTGATAAGCTGATATTTTTATAAGACTGTGTGATCTACGTGAGGTTCCTTCATGCATTCGCGAGGTGGACTTTCGCAAAAAGCTAAAAACACAAGAATCGGTTTCTTATTCGTCTCAAGTACATCCGACAAGAGTCTTACGTTAAATTCAAACGAAGTGAGCTACAGCGTGGAGAAAGAGCGTTTTTCGGATCAAATTGTTCAAAATGTTAGCAGAATTTTCAAAACCTTTTGGCAAATTTTTGATAAAGAAATTCAGCTTGGGTGAACGCCCTATCTTCCACTTAAGCCCTAAGAAACCCTACGAGGATGACTTTGATAGCATCTATTTTTCATGGCCATAGATTCTTCCTTACGAGAACACTTTCCCGCGAAATAGCTACCGAAGTGCGAGGACTTATTGAACAACATGGGGGTGTCGTGTGCTCATCACCTGCAGGTGCTACGGAGATCGTGGACTATGATAAACTGAACTCGAGGCGACCTGAGTGGGTCTCCATAGACTTTGTCTATGACTCAGTGGCTTGTGGGGTGTTACAGGATCCAGCGAAATACTCGGGCGTCGTGTTTAGCTCTCTTTCTAGTGCGTCACAGGTAAAAGGGCGAGTTCGGTACTCGGTAGAGGACGACGCGCGATTGTTGCACTTTGCCAAGTTGCGTGGCTGGGAGTCCATGAAGTCGGTACCAGCAAGCACCTGGAAACTTGCAGAAAGTAGTCGCGTGACCAATCACTCATGGCAAAGCATGCACGAGCGTTTTCGGAAGCAGCTGCAGAGCAAGACACCCAAGGAGCAGCGCGTTATTATGGCAAGAGCTGTGGTAGGTGGCGTCAAAGAGATTTACGTGACATGACCATGCACTGATTGTAGATGCAAATGCATGAATGAACAGGAAATTATTCGTGCGCGTATGCAACAATCAAACGATGGCGGAGGGATGAATGAGGAGAGTGTTGAAAGGGCGTCGCCTTCTACAGCAACTTTAGAAAATCGCGAGCCAGCTACACCTACTTCAACAGGCTCTACGACTACGCCAGCTACGAGCTCACTACCACCGCGTCGTAAATTTGGACAAAGTGGGCGACAAAAGCGTAAGCGAGAGTCTCTTGCTATCAATAACGCTGCGGAACTAAGGCAAGAAGAAGAGATTGAAGAGAAGGATGACGAAATTAGTGTCCATGACACAGGTGAAGCTCGTGTCGTCTTCTTTAGAAGTGCATGGGCAGAGTTTGCAGCCGATCCAAGTAGAAGAGCACGTTTGCAGGCTTTGTTTAACTCTGACGTGGTACAAGCATCTCCAGCCACCGAAACGAACACCTTAAAATCCTTTGATAGTGGCTCACGTGAATACGAAGCTCAAACAGAAACCATAACTACGCAGAAATGCGGCAATGGCGAGACAAGCAGAGTGGGTGTGCAGCTTGTAACAGAAGAAGATTCAAACGCCGTTATCTGTCAACTTCAATTCGAAACGGAACAAGACTTACTGGTTGTGGTCAATGCATTGTATTACTGCTGTGGAAGTGTTGACAAGGCAAGAGCATTTCTTAAAGGAAGTACGCCGTCAAGTCTGGGCATGTGGTCACCCGAAGACGATATACTTCTTATAAATTACATTATCGATGAAGACGTTGATCGCTTAGTTGTGGAAGCTGCTGTGGCACGCGGGGATTTTGCGTCTATGCAAGTTGTCCGCGATACAGACGCCATTTTGGATCGAATTTATTTCTTGCGGTGACGAGGCATAAGTCGAAGACAAGCTTTCTCCACGCTTTTCAATTAACGCCATTGATTGTCCAATGGTAGTTCTTCTTATGCTCCTGCACTAGGCACTGCATCGCAATAACCCTTAAGGTACCTTGTGGAGTTTTCTAACACAAGGTTAATTAGTAAGACAAGAAGGAAAACAAAGCTCTAACATATTATTGGCAACAGCTACATAAAGATCTAGAATACAGTACAGGTAGGGTAGACATTGAATACTCCCTTATTAGTAGTACCTGATAGCAAACACATCATTTAAATTCTATCCACTAAACGGCAATCCAAGAGGTCCAATGCCGTCTTAAAATGTCTAGGAATGCTAACTATTGCGACATTATGTACTGCATCTTTTGCACTTCATTGTCCTACAAAGTACGCCCTCACATTTATCTTCAGTGAAGATGAATGGTGATGCGAAGATTCTTCACATCATCATTGGTCGCATAAACCATCTACATATGGTCCACACGACAAGACGTTTATGCGACAAATGTGAGCAGCAGCTCTGATAAGGGGGAGTAATCGTTGTCTTAACCACCTGATAGCAAACACATCATCTCAAATCTAACCATTAAACGACAATCCAAGTGAGACCAGAGAGCAGTCTTCGTGTATGCAATGGAACGATATCGACCACCCAGCAGCCGCACGGTAAAAAAAATGCAGAATGGGTGCGACGCAAGGATATGGTAACGCTAAGACTGAACAAGCTACCGTCTCTAAGGTTAACAAACATCCGTCTCGTCGACCTCAGTGTACTTATTTTCATACGTTCGAGCAGAAACAAATTTCGTGTCGTCGACGTTTTGCAGCATTGTCTCATTTGATGCAGAAGCCTTTTTACGTGTCTAACACTGCCACCGAATATGACCACTGGGTGAGTGCGAATATAGAATACTTCGATCACGAAACAAAGACCGCAGCTTCTCTTTTTTTACATGCAACTCGTCGGCTGCATATTTGTCCTTGTCATCTTCCTGGTCTAGATCAGTGGCGCCAAATAGAAGCAGAGGAAATCGTAATTGTGCAAACCCTAGAGAGCTGGATAGGGCGAGATAGTACTGTATCAACCGCCTGACAAACTCTGCAGTAAATAGATCCAGATGCTCGCATCGTCGTCGCTCGATCCAGAGCAGACAAAAAAAAGTTTTTCACCAGCTACCTCAAAACAGAACGTTCGCTTGGTTTCATTTGTAAAAAGCAAACAGACAGCATGCCATCCTACAACTGCATCTCTCTACGTGGCTTGTCAAAATTGCTACTGCAGCGATGCCCACTACTCTCCTATTGCTACGTTCTCTTAATCAGTACAAAATATCGTCGTTTTCGCCTTTTTCCTAAAAAAGTCTCAAGTTTATTCACATTTGCGCAATTGAGACTCTTCTTCATATACGTACAAGACATTCGCCTGCTTGTAAAGCCAGCCACTGCTAATTAATTCTCGGTCAATACGTATCGACGACGAGCTTCGCATTAGTCTTTGCAAGGTGCTGTTCGAATGTCTCGAGATTCACTCTGTATCTCGTGTAAACATACTAAATAAAGTCTTTTGATCTGGTTAATAGGAATTTCTCGCCTAGCCAAAGCTCTCCACAAGCTGCCCAACTGTCGGTGAGTTCGTTGTGCGTCCTCTGCGGTCTGCAGCACCCAACATATTCGTCCTCCTCTACGTCGTACTTGTTGACCACAAACTTGGCTTCAGTTCCTCCTTCTTCTTGAGTTTTGATGTACGGGTGCTATAAAAAGTGGAGTATGGGGTGATTGACGGAAACTACAGGGTGGTTAGCGACTCCCAAAATATGAGGTAAGGTAGGCTATCCTTACTTTCGCTTCTTTTATCAAAGCGAATCTTTAGTATACATTGAAATATAGAAATTGTCCCCCGTTTGCCCGCGCTACTCCTTTTACTATTTCAGTAAATACGGTTTCTGCAGTCCAAGCACGACCATGAGCTCACTGTTTTTTTTGCACTGCGAGTGGTAAAGCATGCGTCGATCGTGCGGTGTCGTGCTCATTCTAGCTCTATTCCTGGCCACTAGTCACGGTATCGTGGACGCCAAACAAGGCAAGAGAACAATTTCGCAATTGGAAAAAGGATGGCTATGCCCATTGTTATCAATGGGTTCAAGCGAAGGCATTCCTAATATGTTTTCAATTTTTCATGAGGACGCACGCCCACAAAAGAAAAAAAGTCATGGTGTTTTCGTCTTTGGTATAGCGTCCATTTCTTGGATCCTCTCACTTCCAAAGCGTTTATTTGTTTTTGCTCGCGCTTCAAGGGGCTATGACTCAATTTTCGTGAATGGCTTACTTTGAAGTTATTGATAACAATGGGCAAAGCCATTCTTTCTTCAGCTGCGACAATTAACTCTTGGAGTTTACTTCGAAGACGCTGAGAGCCTTGACTGGCATCCACGATACCGTGACTAGTGGCCAGGAATGGAGCTAGAATGAGCACGACACCGCACGATCGACGCATGCTTCACCACTTGCGGTGCAAAAAAAACAGAGAGCTCATGGTCGTGCTGGGACTGCAGAAACCGTATTTCAAGATTGGCCTGACTTATACAATAACAAATTGCTTTTCAAGTCTAAATTAGCACGACTAGTTTAATAACAAATTAGCAGACTAATCTAATACCAAATTAGCATGACTAATATAATAGCAGATTGCTTAGCTTTAAGGTTAGTATGAAATACTCGTTTTAAACGAGTATTAAACGAGTATTTTTCAAACGAGTATATTCTAAACTCGTTTTGAGCGAGTTTATCATACTTGACTTGCCAAAATTCAAACATACTCTCTTTTGATACACAAGGAGCATCGTCGAATTCACTGCAAAACGGCCTTTTGACCATACTTATCAAACTTGATCGAGTTATTGCTCGAGCTGTGGTAGATTGTGAAATAGGTCTCACTTCTTTGACTCGACACATTGAACCGAGCTTTATGTGTGCCTGGACCTATGGACGCTAATGTCACTATAAGCACTACTAGAACAAGCGCTAGCGAGAAGTACAATGAAAACGTGCTATTCTTTTGTTAGCAGCGACCGATAGTATCAAGAATGTGCATGTTACGTGTTATCAAGAATGTGCATGGTAGCTATTAATTAGAAATATCTAGTATTAAAAAAAATCGGAATTATTTTCCACAAGAAAATTAACTATAACTGGTTTAATTTAACCGTCGAAGACATCTCTGATTTGTTCTAATTCTTTATGGGGACGCACGCCCAAAAGAAAACAAGTCATGGTGTTTTCGTCTTTGGTATAGCATCAATTTCTTGGATCCTCTCACTTATAAAGCGTTTATTTTTTTTGCTCGCGCTTCAAGGGGCAAAGACTCAATTTTCGTGATTGGCTTACTTTTGAATCCATTGAAAACAGTGGGCAAAGCTATTCTTTCTTTAGCTGCGATTGGAGTTTACTTTGAAGTCGCTGAGAGCCTCGACTGACGTCCACGATACCGTGACTAGTGGCCAGGAATGGAGCTAGAATGAGCACGACACCGCACGATCGACGCATGCTTCACCACTTGCGGTGCAAAAAAAACAGAGAGCTCATGGTCGTGCTAAGACTGCAGAAACCGTATTTCAAGATTGGCCTGACTTATACAATAACAAATTGCTTTTCAAGTCTAAATTAGCATGACTAGTTTAATAACAAATTAGCAGACTAATCTAATACCAAATTAGCATGACTGATTGCTTAGCTTTAAGGCTAGTATGAAATACTCGTTTTAAACGAGTATTAAACGAGTATTTTTCAAACGAGTATATATCTAAACGAGTATATTCTAAACTCGTTTTGAGCGAGTTTATCATACTTGACTTGCCAAAATTCAAACATACTCTCTTTTGATACACAAGGAGCATCGTCGAATTCACTGCAAAACGGCCTTTTGACCATACTTATCAAACTTGATCGAGTTATTGCTCGAGCTGTGGTAGATTGTGAAATAGGTCTCACTTCTTTGACTCGACACATTGAACCGAGCTTTATGTGTGCCTGGACCTATGGACGCTAATGTCACTATAAGCACTACTAGAACAAGCGCTAGCGAGAAGTACAATGAAAACGTGCTATTCTTTCGTTAGCAGCGACCGATAGTATCAAGAATGTGCATGTTACGTGTTATCAAGAATGTGCATGGTAGCTATTAATTAGAAATATCTAGTATTAAAAAAAATCCCACAAGAAAATAACTATAACTGGTTTAATTTAACCGTCGAAGACATCTCTGATTTGAATTCTTTATGTCATGGTGTTTTCGTCTTTGGTATAGCATCAATTTCTTGGATCCTCTCACTTATAAAGCGTTTATTTTTTTTGCTCGCGCTTCAAGGGGCAAAGACTCAATTTTCGTGATTGGCTTACTTTTGAATCCATTGAAAACAGTGGGCAAAGCTATTCTTTCTTTAGCTGCGATTGGAGTTTACTTTGAAGTCGCTGAGAGCCTCGACTGACGTCCACGATACCGTGACTAGTGGCCAGGAATGGTGCTAAATTGAGCACGACACCGCACAATCGACGCATGATTCACCACTTGCAGTGCAAAAAAAACAGTGAGCTCATGGTCGTGCTGGGACTGCAGAAACCGTATTCACTAAAATAGAGTGATAACTAAAAGGAGTAGCGCGTGCACGAGTAAATATGTACTATGCTCAATGCATAATACAGATTTACTTTGATAAAAGAAGCGAAAGTAAGGATAGCCTGTTAATAAGTTAAGATTCCCTTACCTTAAAGTGCTGGAGCCGCTAACTACCTCATAGTTTTGTAAACCGCCCCACATCCCACTTTTTTAATAGCACCTCTGCACCATCTTCTCGGTATTCGATTGACTGTTGATCCACACACAAAAAGTCGAAATGGAGAAAAGCAGCGCGGATCGGGTGGAAGTCGAAGCAAAAACTTAGGACCAAGGAGGAGCTGAAGCCAAGTTTGCGGTCGGCAAGTACTGCACAGAGAAGGACGAATATGTGGTGGTGCTGCAGACCGCAGAGGACGCACAACGATACCACCGGTAGTAAGAAGTTTTCGTGGAGAACTTTGGCTAGGCGAGAAGTTTCTATCAACAAGTCAGATAGAGTACCAGATCAAGAGACTTTATTTAGTATGTTTACACTAAAAACAGAGTAAATTTCGAAACACTCGAATAACAACTCGCGAAGATCAACGGGAAGCTCGTCGTCGATACGTATTGTCCGAGAATTGATAAGCAGTGACTGGCTTTTCAAGCAGGCGAATGTCTTGTACGTATATGAAGAAGAGTCTCAATTGCGCAAATGTGAATAAAGTTGAGACTTTTTTAGGAAAAGGCGAAAATGACGATGTTTTGTACTGATCGAGAGAACGTAGCAATAGGAGAGTAGTGGGCATCGCTGCAGGAGCAATTTTGACAAGCCACGTGGAGAGATGCAGTTGTAGGATAGCATGCTGTCTGTTCGTTTTTACAAATGAAACCAAGCGAACGTTCTGTATTGAGGTAGCGGGTGAAATCGAGCGACGACAATGCGAGCACCTGGGTCTATTTACTGCAGAGGTTGTCAGGCGGTTGATACAGTACTATCACGCCCTATTCAGCTCGCTAGGGCTTGCACAATTACGATTTCCTCTGCTTCTATTTGGCGCCGCTGATCTAGACCAGGAAGATGACAAGGACAATATGCAGCCGACGACTTGCATGTAATCTTTGATTCGTGATCGGAGTATTCTATTTTCGCACTCACCCAGTGGTCATATTCGGTGGCAGTGTTAGACACGTAAAAAGGCTTCTGCATCAAATGAGACAATGCTGCAAAACGTCGACGACACGAAATTTGTTTCTGCTCGAACGAGTACACTGAAGTCGACGAGACGTATGTTTGTTAACCTTAAAGGCGGTAGCTTGTTCAGTCTTAGCGTTACCATATCCTTGCGTCGCACCCATTCTGCATTTTTTTTACCGTGCGGCTGCTGGGTGGTCGATATCGTTCCATTGCATACACGGAGACTTCTCTCTGGTCTCACTTGGATCGCCGTTTAAATCGTCGACAAGGCGGCATTATGGAAGCAGTGCAGGCATGTTTTGGATTTTTAGGCAATCGTTTCTTAATTTTGGTAGGTTACACTTTACTCTTTTTTAGATCCAAGCCGATAAATTTTAAACCCTGTTTTATTTTCTATAGTCAAACTTTATAGGAATAGAACTGCGAGCATATTTCTTGTTGCGCGAGCCTTCGATACGCGGATGGATAGGTGGCCTGGCAGCATCGCCTCTAAACCCAGTGCCAAGGCTTGTTAAGTCTCCCAAACGAGGCGTATTCGGTGCTTTCTGTCGACATTAACACATTAATAATAAACCTCAGTCCATGCATTTCCCAGTCTATTTTTTCAGTAACCCACGGCATCCTGTCGATCACTCTCCCTTGTTACGAGTTGGTGCTGCAGTGGTGGAAGTCTTACACCATACTCATTCGAGATAGGTGGTAGTGGAATACTGTTCCGCTTTTCCGCCAGCTCCATCATGAGCTGAAAGCACACATATCGAAAGCTACAAGTAAGACTTTTGCGGCAAAATGAAAGCTTTTACACTGCTGACAGGACCTCACGAGGTGGTACTTGAGCGTAGTGGTGATTAAGCCTCGATTGAATTGCAAGACGGATATCGTCCGGGTCAACTGTCTTTAGTCAAAAACAAAAGCACCTCAAGATTATGCCTCGCCACAATCAAGAAATGTGTTCTCTGACCTGCTTGTCCGCGTACATAGAATATTCTTGAGCATCAACTAGAATTTCCGTCACGTAACCTTTATCACAGTAATGGTTAATATATCGTATTGATCGTAACAGAAGTAGCAAAGTATAGCGCACGGTGTACAAATTCCTGAAGCTGCGCCACAACGCGCGGCTCATATTTGTCGGCGCCCATCGACGCCAGTAATTGCTGCATGGAAAGAACATCTAAGGGCTGCACATCTGCACCCTCGCTGCGCTTGTAGGCATCTCCTTCGTCTTCGAAGAGGCGCTTGCTGCCCATGGCGTCACTGCCCATTATTTTCAGAATACTCGAAAAAGCTGTAGATTTGTCAGCGTTCTATTGTACTAAAAGTATTACAGATAGACAATGCAAGGTACTACCGTGGACGAAGAATTTGTCATCACTCTTTTGGGATAGCAGCTAGAAAAATTGCTGCTTGCTATTGTTCGACGCAACATGTATCATCGTTTTGTCGTTACACGGATAAGCGGTGCTACCTCTAATAAATTCTATCGCTTAAGAGCATTTGCCAACGCAAAATCAATCAAATCACCGTCGATCCTTTAGCACTTCCTTGATGATACGTGCCCATTGCTATCCTTCGGCTCTATCGCCATGCAAGTAGCAGACAGTTTTCAAGGCTATCGTTAGTGTCACAATAGTGGACAAGTCGAGTCTTCAGCTGAAACTGCGCCAAATATGCCGCACGACCAGCGTCGATGATACGTTTGCATTTTCGTCCTAGTTTAGCACGCTCGTCCTTGCTGCAGTTTTCGAATACGCAAATAATTAGTTACGAAAAAAAACAGTACACTAATAGCGTACCTGATGCCAAGAATGTGCTTCACTGCGTCGCTTTCGAGGCCCATTCCACAGGTGGTCCAAGATGTCATACTTGTTAACAATTTGAACTCCTCAGACTTGAAATTATGCGCCAGAAAAAAATCTGGGTTCACGTAATCTTCCCACGCGCAAACATGGTGGCAGCAGAGCGCAATCGCCAAGCCCTGAAATCCAGAGCTGACGGAAGCCGGTTTGTCTTTAAGTGAGGCATTTTTACCAGTGTTGAGCCCTGGCAGCGTGTGTAAGATAGCTCGTAGCGACAGGTCTGTTGCTACGCCGCACAAATGCTTTGACATGCAAACCACGGGTTTATTTAATATCTCTCGCATACCAGCAAAATTTAGGTGGCGAATGTCAATCTTTCCGCGCAGTGTTCTTGAACAGTTTTCAGCAACTACGTTGCCCTTAGTATTGCTACCGATAAAGCGATCCGCCTTGCCTCTTGTGTGTGCTCGGTCAATCAGAACGTAAAGACTGTCTGGATACAATTGTGCCAGTGCTAACGACAGCATTCCCCTTCCAGCTCCAAGCTCCACGAAAGCTGCATTTGAATTTTCCAGCAACTTTACGCGATCCATGTGCCCTATAATCGACGCTTGCTGCTCTATATGCCTTATTACGCCATTTGATGACCCAGCTTTCTTTTTCTTTTCAAGAAGCTCATCACAGCATTTATGATGCAGCTTCTCAAAAGCCAACTCGCCAACACACGAGGCGTAAGCCACTTCGATTCGTAATCGCAGATTTGCGAAGTCTATAGCTTGCAACTGGTCGATAATGCTTTGCTCCGTAGCTGACGAATCCAAGTGTCCATTTTCATCCTCCTTATGCACAACAGCTTCTTTGATTGCTGCCACATTATTCTTAACCATTACATTATTATGCAAGCCTGAATTTATATTATGACTATAATATGGCAGATTTTTCATGATGTCGGCGTCCTTGACGCAATTACAAACCAGTACGTGTTTGGCCAGATCGTACTCGTAGACCGTATGCGATCCGTCCACCGGACATGGCACACGACGACGTGTAGCAACTTTAAACTTTTGCGATCTCTTACTGACGGTCGTGTCAGTATTGGGTAGGTGATTACCGCAGAAGAGTGAGCCTGGCACTCTTCATAGCCCAAAGTTTGCAATCGTTTTGAGACATATTGAAACATGTGTGCAACTATTTACCTGGCAATGTTGCAATAGCGCTTTTTTCGCATCACCCTGAACATGCAGCGGTCCCATTGGCCGCCATCCTTTGCCTCCTTTTTTGCCTGTTTGCGACGCTTGCGTTGAATGGCGCGGGAGAAATGCTGCCCGGTTTCCATAATCGCGATACTGATTGGAAGTGTTTAAAACTGTGTGGTAATTGGGTAAAATGACGCTCCAAGCGTCTAGATTAGAAAAAAAAATCGCCAGTGACAAGTGTTGCTGGTCATGGAGGACAACGCAGAGCTTCAGGTGAGAGCAATGTAGCGCAAGTTCTAAAGAAGGTCTTGAAATATTTTCTCTATATGCTCCTTTGACATCTAGAACGAGGAAATTGAAGTTTTACAGGTACATCCCAATACTCTGATGTGCCATGCGTTACCATTTTATCTAATTGGCGTATCAGTCCATTTTTGAAGACGCGTTCCACCTCAAGGGTGATTTAGATTTTCCAGGCGTGGCGAGATCCTTCACGATCTCATTGCCTGGCCCTCACGCTATTGTTCTCCTGGTTCATTTGCCTCAAGAATACCCGTCCACTGATGCCCCGATCGCTGAAGTGTACGAATCCTTTGGGCTGACTAACATTCAAAGAGATAGAATATTGGAGAGCTTGGTACGATTAGAATTGTATGTCTGATAGATAAGATAGTGTATCTGAATTAATATGATACAGACTGCTATCTTTAAGCGATCGAACGGTCAAGTATGTCTGTACGAGTGGATCGAAAAGGTGCGAGACAAGTACGCAAGCTCTGAGCTTGGTGTTGCTCAAGCAGATGCTGAGATCATCAACAGTGATGGAGAGGCAATTGCAGCCCAGGTCCGCCTCCAGCATTTTGACTTTGTCTCACAAACGCTGCGACCTCGTGTGCGAACAGCACAACTCGTTCGTGACGTCAAGCGTGAATCCGTGATCGCACCGCTTATTGTCCATGGTACACTGATCGTTGATCGTAAAAGCACCTTCATTGCACACGCATGTCGTGTCAAAAGCGTTGATGACGTTCGTTCTTTTCTCGCTCTTTTACTGGATGATCGCAAAATTGAGCGAGCAATTCACAATATGTTGGCGTATCGAATCGTTGGCGAGGTTACAATTAAGGACAACGACGAGGATGGCGAGCACGGGGCTGGAAGCAAGCTACTAAATCTCTTAGAGCTACTTAAAGCCGAGGACGTGGCCGTTGTAGTAACGCGATGGTACGGCGGTATTAAGCTAGGTCCTGAGCGGTTTAAGCACATCAATAAATGTGCTCGACAGGTGCTGGAAGACAACGGTTTTCTGAAACATTACGGCAATAAGAAAAAAAGCAAGCAAACCCGATTATAAAAACCCAATTATGCTTTACTTTTTAGTAAAAATGCCTCGCATGGTATTAATTCGGCCAATTTCTGTCGATGTTTTACAGAATGCGGTTTCCAAGGGCTGATGAAATCAGTAGCAGCGCCATGTCGACAGTAATCTGGGCCCCATCGCCAGGAGCCAGCGTTGGATTCACCTCGACCATGTCAAGACCAACCAGCAAGTTCGTTTCCGCCACAGCTTCAGCAACATAGTGCGCCTCGCGCCACGTGAGTCCACCACGCACGCGCGTTCCCGTTGAAGGGGCCAACAATGGATCTACTGCATCAATGTCGTAGCTCATGTGCAGTGGACGTTGTTTCTTGCCGCAAAGGTGATCGAGCGCCATTTCCATCGTCTTGCCAATACCGTGCCGATCCACATCCTGCATCGTAAATGCCTTGATACCTTTCTCACGAATGACACGACGCTCATACGAATCAATATCGCGCAGGCCCACATACACAAGCTGCTCTGGCCTCATCGAGGGGCCGTCTGCAATCCATTCAAAGCCTGGAACCTTCGAGCAGTCCACCATGCAATCCATCAAAAAGGCAATCGGCATACCGTGCATGTTGCCTGAGTCCGAGCCAGCTGGCGTGTTAATGTCAGCGTGAGCATCTACCCAGATAACTCCTGCATCTGGATGCACTGACAATAATCCTGCAAGGGAACCCGTTCCAATAGTGTGGTCTCCACCCAATACCAAACAGAACTTGCCCTCGCCGGCTTTATGCTTGAATTTCTCGTACAACTGCTTCATTCCGTTGCCAACTGATAAAGAAACCATGTCAATAGATCCTACAAGAATTTGATTTCTAGCTCACACGAACCAGCAAAACACTGTTTGGCCTTTCCGTAGCGGATTTCAAGTGTGGGGTCATTCAAACCCGGCGCGTCAAAGTTGAGATTGCCATTTTCTTCCACAGACCAGCCCAAGCCCACCAATGTTTTGTGTAGGCCCGCCTCCCGCAAAAGATCAGGACCACCGTCGGTGCCAAGTAGCGGCTGACCGTCTACGCGACGTCATCAAACAGTATTATATTATTTAGATTTCTCATCGAGAACAAGAATATATAGACGCACATGTCATGGGAGCACCGATTATCGACACGGTTTGCGGCAAATTTAACAGCTCATTGCGATGTACCGCCGCATGAGTATGCGGGTGCACTTGACTCCATTGGCGGCATGATGAGCTCGCTATACTGCGTTGCTGCACGCGCTTTAAAAGTAAAGAGGTGGCGCGACGCATTGGCGCCTTGTAATAGTTAAGATCACGTTGAAGAGAATAATAACGAATGCAGAAAAACTTTTACAAAATGCATCGAAGCGTTCATTATGTACATTCTATACGCAAAAATGGTGCTTTTAAATATTGGTGCGATTCATCTTCGCAAACACAGCACAAAATAGTGCTAGCTATAATAGATGTACAGGGATATCAATTTTTAAATTTCGTAAATTCTCTACGACGCCTATAATTGTAAAAATTGACGTTCTTGTACCAAATGAATGATTTGATAAGTCTTGTGATTAAGTCTTCACATATAATTCTTGAGTGATAACTTCTACATATGTCCTTTGCAAAATCAAAGATGCGTAAGAAAATTTCACTAGTCGCAAGACGATGACATAAACGCGACCAGCAATCCTGCAGGCGCGACGACACTTACACACTGACGCACGAGCGTAGCATGGTAACTTGTTTAGAGATTGTCCTAGTTACATTTCATTGAAAATTGATGCCGAGGATATAGACGAAAAAGGACTTTACAATGCCAGACCCGTGGTCGCGTGGATATTAATGCTGAAGTATATTTGCTACTAGAATGTAGTCAATCTGAACATTTGAGTTGGTTACTTCGGACGTCGCAGTGCTTGCAAACGACGAAAAGAGTTCCGTCCAACAAAAGTTTTTTTTTGGTGCATCAAACTGTCGCCCGCTGTGCATTCAGGCAAATAAAAACACAAAGGTTAAATGCACATTTAATCGTGTTCTATTGTATCTCAAACACGAAGCGTGCGACGATGGTACTTTAATCATTGACGGTCTGCTAATACGGTCAAATGCATTAGGCTGCAGGGAGTTTGCCAGAGACGCATTAAAACACGGGTAAGCAAGGAATTACTTTGGTGGGATAAGGTTGTTTGGCGCATCAAAATGGGCGAGGTGTGGCTCGTCATGCAAGAAATGTTGCCGGGCATTGCGCTATGGGTTCTACGGAAGAGCCTTGGCGACAAAAGTTACTCGCGGTGTACATCAATAAAAGGTTGGAATCTGCGCTTTCTGTCAGTAAAACAGTAATTATATCAGGGTAGGCTTACCAGAGGAAGCCGATATGGTACAGGTCTCAGTAATGAACGCTCGAGCTGCGCCACACGTTCCTGCTGGGGACCTTTGTTGCAATCGGCTAATTCAAGGTGATGATTAAAAGCACCGTAGTGCTAATCCTCGCTTGTCATTGACGCTCCAATGCCCGTTTCCGAATGCCATTGTTGCCTGTTGTGGCAATTGTCGGCATGCTCCGCACACAGACAAGCCAATATTGCGAGCCGGCAGTAGTAATTTGAATTACAAGACACGACGTCTTTATTAAATTGAATACGTACCCGAGCACGCAGAGCTGACAAGACCATGTGGCGCCGAATGCATCCCTAGAGGGCATGGCGAGAGTCCGCATGGCAAGAGACCGATCGCAGAAAGCTCACTGCATATAGCGAATATATAATGCAAAAGCAGTACGTAACAACAATTTTTACTCGTTAGAAGTTAGTTGTGAGGCCGTGCTCGCTAAAATAGGTACCAGGATTGGTATTCGAAGCAGTATTTTCCTTTAGAGCAGGGAGCTGAGCTATCTGGCAAGCTGAATAACCAAATACGCAAGCCTCTCGATTCTCAAGGACGCAGTAGTATTCTTATTTATGCGTATTTGTTGCCCGGTATCGCTTTGGTAGCTACCAATAATGACAACGATAGGCTGAGAGAGTGTCTGTAGAGTATTCTGTCTCTACACGAGTAAAAAGTATTCATGCTTGGATTGGTGTAGTTGTAGAAAAGATACGACGCACTAGCAACATTTTGATTTCGATCGGATCCAAGTGAACGACAAAGAGACGCATATGGCATTTTGTTTATAACAAAATGAAGCAAGACAATACTTCACAAAGGCTGTCCATGCAGCTGTTAAAAAATAAGTTGACAGGGGACGGTGGAAGGTCAAAGCTTTGCATGTAGAGGATGTATTGCCAAACCAGCATGAAGAAACGAAAAGCCACATTGATGACATAGACACCTACGAATGACAAAACGAAAAGAGTGGGCAAGCATTGCAGATAAAGCGGTCATCTCTCCCGAATATAGCTTCAAGTTCAAAGCTACGCAGTGTCTTTATAGATCCGCAAAAATGCAATCAGAATGAAATTTTGCTTCAAAAGCTAACGCTAGAGTTTTTCGAGGCGAAAGAAAATGTCAATTTTTTTACCGATTGTCCATGAGCCAAACGAGTTTTTAGGCCCGTTTTTGAAAGAGATGCACATAAAAGTGGCATGTACGCGCGATTGGGAGAGCCGGTAAGGTTTGTACGAAAATTCTCTACTGCCATGCTGAAATTCCGTACTGTGTCAATTTTTTAATGTTTAATGGGCATCGGTGCAATGAGCACCCAAGTAACATTTAAGATTCTCGAGTAAAATCTCCAGCAGGATTCCACACTTCCGCATGCACGTCGGCCATGTGTTCGTGCAAATATTTTTTTTTATGATGTGGCGGAAGGTGTATGGTCCGCAGCAAACACCAACATGCGGATCGCGATCCGGGCAGCAAACCATTTGTCTGCAAGAAGCCCAGGTGCGGCTGTGCAGGTGCGTACTTTGGAAAAAGGATGGAAGCAACAATCTTGCTGTAGAATTTTAAGATTCATCGTTTTTCTAACGGTTTCGTGGAGTTAGTCCGTGGGTTTGCAGTTGTGATCACTCGTGGAGTGAGCACCACCAGCACCGCGTTTAAAATCTTTGACCCATTACAACTCTTGCAGACTCAGACAATTGCCCCTGAGCTGAACACAGTGACTTGCTGGCCTCTTCGGCTCCGACGGTTCTGTAAAGTATTGGTACATTCTTACGCCTTCCTGGCATTTTGCATAGCAATATTTAGTGATTTAGGTCTACAATATCTTAGCTGTTAGCGTAATCATTCTTACGGACTGAGCTTACAAATTTTTACGGTATGCTTTACTTAACACGCACAGCCGGGACGCTTTTTCTCGCATTCAGTGAAGAAGGTCCAGGATTTGAGGATCAGATGAAGAATTGATGGAGGGGTTTACGCCATGCAATACAAAACAGATGCGACCAATCTACAATCTAATCGCCCTACAAGTTATTTTTACGGCGAAGTGAAAAGCCCATCGTCGCAGAAACCCGTAAACGCTCAATCACCCAGTCACTTGTTAGAAAGGCGCCTTGAGTCTTGACCATTTTGTCATGAGCAGGCTCGTCGACTACAACGTGACCATTCCTTGTTACCAAGTCAAAGATGGAAAAGTTTTTTTTCTCATCAAGCTCAGAAGAAGCGACACTAGCGTTCAGGTTGCAGCTTTGTCTCCGTTGATTGATGTATGCACGACGCTTCGCTCTTATTCTCAGTTTCGTCGCCTGTGGAAAACGCTCTGCATGCAATTTATTGAAGTGGACAAAAGTATGCGACGCTCTCATCACCGAACGCTTCACTTGTCACGCCAATGTCGTTGCAACGATAACTGCTGCGAATTTGACGCGCTGTGCCCGCTACTGCAATCCTTTTCATTTCCATCTCGTCGGTCGCTTCGATCAAAGCTTACAGGTCTTGACCACGCTGCCGTTAATGAGCGCCGCAGCGGGCTTGCGGTCTTTCTCGCGCTTTTACATAATTTTTTTAACTCTTTCGATGATGCATTATTGCGAACGAAGCTACAGAATGGTGGGTGTTTAGTGCTTGAAAGTTACATGAACTTTATCGGTGCTACTGAGTACTTTTTGATCGATGCATCGACCGTGCTGCACCGTCCACTGACCTTGAATGGCTGGAGACAGCAGTGTGCTGAGCAGATGTTGGTCCAAGACAATGAAGAGGACAAAGATGTAAGCACTGACAGGACCGTCCACGATCTTGATATTATGGCTCAATCTCGGTCGACAACTTTGACTTTATGTGAAGAGAATGGTGCTGCGCAAGAGTTTAAAAAGCTCCCTTCTTTACAGATTACTACAGTGCGCATCCACACTGTGTTCTCATTTATGGAAGAATTTCGTGAAAATGTGCTAAGTCAATTTGCAAGCGATATCAATGAATTAAAATCATCTGATCTCACCCAGGCTCGCCGCTGGGAAATTTGCTTGTACGTGGCGTGCCGCATTGGTCACTTGTATGCTGTACAGCTTATACTGTTCAATTATGCTGACGCCAACATCGCTATGGCCGACGGATCTTCGTGTCTGCACATTGCTGCTCGCATGGGTCGAACAGACATTGTAAAGCTTCTACTGGACGAAGGTGCTGACGTTAATAAAGCTAACGATGTCGGTGTCACGCCACTTATTGCGGCATGCCGCAATGGGACCGTCGAAGTTGTGGAGCTCCTTCTTGATGCTGGAGCATCAGTATCATTCTGCAGCAAGCGTTGCACATATCCTCTTCACGCTGCGATTGTATCGCAGAACATTGAGATCGTATCAATGCTCGTGGAGCGCGGCGCGAATGTGAATGTTATGACTGTGAGTGGCATTACTCCATTACACTTTGCGGCCAAGCTGGGCTCGTTGGCTATATCTGAATACTTGCTCCGCCACGACGCGAATCCAGAGAAGCGCACCAATAATGACAATGATGCTATGATGATTGCAGAGGCTCACGGTCACGCTACTATCTGCGAGTTGTTCCAGCGGTTCTCGGGCTCTTATAACAACGAGTGTGTAGCATCGAACTGTTTGCTTCTTAGCGAATCTAGTAAATCTCCACACATGCGTTTGCGCATGGTTTCCCACCGCCTGCCTCGCGTATTAGTTTAGAGGAGAATAGTTGATTTTTTCCAAGTAGTTTTTTATCTATGAGCAGCCACGCTCGAACGGAGAGCGTTGCTGCAAAATTATAATTTTTTAAACGATTATTTGAGATGCGTTTGATTAGTATATCGTTGAAAACCTTTTTTGTTTAAAAAATGGACCTGTAGTGCAAAGAAAGTGGTGGCAGCGACGTGAAAATGGAGCATAGGCACTGCAGGAGTACGTAAAGATTCAGTAAGCGGAGGTTGAGTTTATAAAACAGAACGTGAAGCACACCGCAGGACAGCGTTCCCAATACAGGGAGGCCGTCAATTTAAAACGACATTTGTAGCGAGAATTGCGGCCAAAAAGCGCCAACGCATTCGTAGGGACTACTATGACAAGCAGTTTTTACAGCGTCAGCTAGGTTTAGCGCTTCGGTCCTTCCTTCCTTTTCATAAATCTTTACCTGACGAACAATAAGTTGCCAAGAAATAGCGCTGTTGTCTGCGGCAGTACGGAGACATTATGTCTGACGACGAGCAAGATCTATGATATTGGAACATGCCACGCAAAAAGTGTAAAGACATCCACTGTAGACGATCCCCTTTCAACATAACTTGTCATGATAATATGCCACCCAGTGCAGGCATATCGCTACATCCCTCAGCTTCCGAATTTATTTTTTCCAGCATTCCAAGCGTTTTGTTTGTCGCCTTGAGACGATCAAAAATCTTTTCCTTGTTCCATTGGACGCGATTGAAAATTGAAACGCGCGGTGCAAATTAGATAGCAAGTTAGCAATAGTTTTGTAGCTTTTTGATGGTGACTTAGTAGACTGTTTCAACTTAAGTGGCGTCTCGACAATGCTCCCCACTTCATTGATCAAACAATGTCCGCAAACTCAATTGTAGCTTAACATGTGTATGAATCAATCGTGGCGGTACACAAGGAGCCTGAAAGCAAACTTGTTAGCCACAGCAACTCTAATACAATTGCGTGAACCTTGGTGTCAGCACATTTGCGTGTAGCCTTTGCTGAAAGTCTTACTTTGGTACGAAATGCTTGAAAGTGTTTAGCTGAAACACTTAACATTTCTTTTGCCTCCTTTAAGCATCATTAAAGCGTGCTAACCACGCAACACCACAAGCAACACAATGCACCTTATGCGTGCGATGACACCAATTCATCAGGGTGATAAATCACTAAGCATTTACATACTGCACGTACTTGGTTAGGAAGTATCGATCTACCTTTTAGGTCGCACAACGGGTTCAAATTGAATGAAAGTTTTCGCTGAGTTTTCGAGGTCAGCACCAATCAGCTGGTCAGCCACAGTATAAAGAAGATATTTTTGGCCGAGTCAACATGAGAAACGAGGCAATCACTCAAATCCGAAGAAGCCTCGAGCAGTCACAATTGTGATTGAGTATGGCCGACAGTGACAGCGACGACGAGCTTATGAGCCGCCTGACCAGGATGGACATGAGCGTTGCGAATAAAAGCGAAGATTGCTGTTATTGTGCGACACCGAACGCCTCGCTTTCGTGTACCATTTGCAACAAAGCCATTTATTGTGGCGAGGCAAGTGGGCGCAAATGAGAATGTTTTTATCGTTATAAAGTTTGCTTATGAGAATTTGTAGACTTGTAAGAGAAGACACGCTCCTGCGCATCGTAATTACTGCATCAAACTGAGGATGGAGAAGGAGGCAGCCGAGGAGTCGGAAGAGGAGGAGTCGGAAGAAGACGAGAGCAACTCGGAGAGTGAAGATGTGGCTCACGCTCCGCTTTCAGCAGGTCGTAAATCTAGTGGAGGAAGTGCTATTTCTAGCCTTACACCTGAGCAGATTAAAAAGCTTCTAGAGCTGGCAACTAAAGCGGATTTGATCAAATCGAGCTCGTCTATCGACAAATTGCAACGGCAAATAGCTCAATTAATGGCGGACAGGACGAAGGGAGGAATGAGAGAACGAGGTACTTCAGGTGCCAATTCAAAGGAGATTCAAGCTTTGCAGCTAAAATTCAGTGAGCTCGAGAAGAAAACTCAGACTGCGGCTTATGCCCCTCAGACTAAAGGCATGATGACCATGGCAAAGAGCGTGTATACGCCGCTGGTAGCGAATGAAGACGCAAGCTTGTCGACGTACTTAAGTACAAACATGCCAGGGGTACATATCCAGAGCAAAATGAGAGCTGATGGTGTAAGTTCTGATTATCTGGACACTCGAGATGCAATATTTTCGAACGAGCAAGGTGTACGTTAAACAATTGTGAGTCGTATATATACTGATGTCTTGACAGTGAATGTGTGCACCTTTGCTGGTGACAGCCCGAGAGAGAACCGTATATCGCAATGACCGTAGCGGATGATCCAGAATTCAAGAAATACTTTCAGCTGAAGAGCATGAACATGCCAGTGGAGCAGATCAAACTTAAAATGAAGGCTGATGGCGTAGATTCAAGGATTTTGGACATTTTGAACGGTGTTTCGCCGAACGACCCTGGTGTACGTTCACACTAGACTTTTATACACTTAGTGGAAAAATCTGACAGTGGGGTTTGTTTGTGCACCTTCGGACATAAATTAAAGATATTGGCACCACTATCCCCTTTACAACCGGCAAGTGGTGGGTACAGCTGGCCATATATGCCTGCTGCGACCCCAGTTGTTCCGTACAAACCGTTGTATGTCAAAGATGACCCGAAATTCCAGAAATATTTCAAGCTGCGACAATTTGGCTTGCCCGACGAGCAAATCAAGCTTAAGATGAAGGCGGATGAGATTGACCCTCATCTACTTGATTGTCCAAATGAGGTATCGCCAAACGATCTTGGTGTAAGTCGTTGATTTCTTTTTGCAAGTTTGTTGCATTCAAGTCAATGTTTGATTGCTCATTTTGCTTGACTTAGCCACCTGTTCAAGCTCCAGCATCTCCTACTGGACCTGTTTCAATGGAACAGCTTTTCAGTATTCTTATGCAACACCAACAAATCATTCAGCAAGGTGATAGAAGGCTTGACTTAGTCAAATGTGCTTGCTAGTGATTGATAGGTGCTTGTCTGTGGTGAATTTAGTATCAAACGGAGGAGGTGGAAGCGGTGGTGCCCGTGGGCAAATCAGTAGTGGTGGTGGTGTGCTTGATGGCATGCCACTACGATCAGTAGAAGACCAAATGGCTCAGGAACTAGCAGCTGCAGAAAGTGCCATCGATGACATTTTTGGCGACACATCGCAGCAGTCAAAAGGCAGTGGTGGAATGAGTATGATTGAACAGTTAGAGAAGAAAGCACGAAAGGATAGCAATAAGAAGCTTGTGGAGAATCGAAAGGAGGTAAATCGTTTGATTGCTGAACTATTAACGACAAAGCTTTACACCGATGAAGAGGCGATTGCTTTTTACAAAATGATTGCTCCCAAGCTAGAGGAGTATGGGCTTGCTTTGGGAAGTGACGCGGGTCAGACTTGGTCATCGCGCTTGCTCATAAAGGACAAGGAATCTCGTGAATGGTATTTTACAGAGCAGGAACGGCTGGATGCTGGTAGAGCATACGGACGGCTATGGGGACTTTCGTTTTTGGAACGTGATGCTGGTCAGTTGATTGCGAAGCGCGCACAAATTCTTAATGCTCCTGCTACAATGCGAGTGATGGCGAAAGGAAAACCAGAATTGATTGATAAGTTTACGCAGCTGTTGAAAGATACGGTGAAGCTTAAACTTAAAGTTTTCCAAAATTCTTTGTACGCGGCAGAAGTGCGGCATTTGCATACCCATAACATTCCCGAGCGTTTGGAGGAACGTGGTACGGAACTCATCGATTCTGCGATAGTCCTAGCCGACGCTTCGATGGACTTAGCGGAAGAAGAGTTTCGATTGCTCGAAAATATTACACGAGCCAGGAAAATTAGAGCCGTGGCTGTTGTCCATGCTGCTGAGAAGGCAGTGACATTGGTTGGCATTGTGAAGAAGATTGGTACCAATGGAGTCAATGAGACCCGGCTGCAGGAAGTGCAAGCCAAATTAACAAAGATTAAAGAATTATATTTAACAGATGAAAAGGAAGAAGAAGAAGATGATGTGGTGTAAGGAGCGCCAAGGGCAAAGCATTTTAATATAGAAAAGCAAACTAAACTTTGTGTTACACCTTCTATATAGCGATTAAAATTATAAGCACACGATGAATCCTTCATTTTCTAGTTGCTGATCGTTTCCTTGTTCACTGTCGAAGTTGGCCAAAAAGCGAGCGAAACAGCTCGTCCACGTCCATGTCCGGAGTCGGATACGGCTCGGGGAACATGAAGTTTTCCAGCTTGGGGTGCAACGTGTAGCGCAATTGACGGCCTTTGCTCGCTTTGCGATTTACAATTTTCTTTTTGCGGTAGGTGCGCCTCACTATAGTGTCTTGGCCAGCGCCACCGCCACTTTCGATAAATTCTTTGAGGACCTGCTGGTAAAACTCCGAATCGTCGTACATGAGCTCGTCTAGCAGATCCTCGGCTCCCTCTGTCGCCTCAGTCATACGTGTCTGTAATGGTGCATGAGCCTTTCGTTTGACTCGCTGAGGATCTACAAGCACCGCGTCCACCTGGGCCAAGATATCCTGATTCACAACTTTAAACTTTTTGGCCTGATTTTTCTTGCCACCAGCTGCCAAATCTGTCTTGCGCATGCATGTGTTGAGAATATCGTTGTATTGAGGAAGCATGGCTCGGTTGCTGGTCGTGATTTCCTGCCACAAATCATCAGACGTGCACTTACGCTTCTTTGATGGCGCGTCAGGAGCGCTCAATTCTGGTATGTTACAGAGCTTTGATTGGAGCGATGACACAGCATCGATGCATTTGTAGAGCTCAGCAATTGCCTCCTTGGTCTTGCTCCTCGTGTCTTCATCACTCAACTCTACGTCCGTCTCATTTGCTGTCGCGTTTTTGACCGTGTTCAACATTCGCTTTGTGTATATTTGCACCTCAAGACATCGATCCCAGAAAAGCTTTTGTTTACGAACGAGATTGGCCTTATGTACGACCTTCTCGCTGTCGTGTGCGCCCATAAGTCGTGCCGAGTCTTCCTTCTGAAAACCGCGAATAAGCTTTTCAGCACGTTTATCCTCATCTTCATTGTCCTCCGATTCGTCTTCCTTTTCGACTTCCTCATTAACCTCTTTCTCATCGTCAGACGTCCCGAACGGCTGAGCATCCGACCACTCGGCCATCTCATCTTCGTCGGGCGACTCCATACCATTCCTCAGTTCCTTTCGCTTCACAACTTTACCGGCATACTCTTTACTGTCCATAATCCCTTCAGCATCCCAATTTTTGACACGTAAATAAGACGCGTGTTCGCGCTGTTTGCTACGACTTTCACTCTCCGCCTGCAGTCGCTGCTTGCGGGACGAGCTTAATTGCGCCAAGCTCGTCAGTTCACCATCGGAGTCTGGAGCGTGAGCTACAGCACGCGTACCGTCGTCAAAGTCCTCAGCTTCATCGATATTGAACGCGTCCGAGGCCATACAGGCGATGGTCTGAGTTCGTGCTGACAAGCAAGCGTACGGTTGGAGGAAATCGTTTCAAAGAGCTTTTTTATTTCCGATATTAAGATGAAAATCCCTTTCTGACATTTTTCAAAATACTTTCGTACGCAAAGCACAGTCCTCCCCCAATGTAATGTATTACGTTATCGCGTTGCCAAGTTATGCACGTGCTGGGCTCAGTCTGGCTAGTCCACGGCATAGAGTGGTGTCCGCATACGTCGGGTCTCGTTCGGCGGGCAGTGCAGCCAGCACCGAGGTCGTGAGGGTCTTCCATTATTTTGCTTAGCTCTGACTTGGTAAGAGCCCAGGTGGCGCCCGGTGCTGGAGACCGTCGCGTCGAGGGTGAGACTCGTTAGAGACCTGCAGCTGCCCGAGAGCACCTGCCCGAATTGCGCGAGCATTAAGCCCCCGCGCTTGGAAGGAGGGCATCACCCCAACCTTTTCCAAGCTAAATTTTAGCTGGCCAATGTGGGATTCGAACCCACGCCCTTTCGGATAAGTGCCTTAAATTGGCGCCTTAGACCGCTCGGCCAATTGACCGATAGACGTCCTCCCCCACCAGGACCTTTTTTGACGCTTATCCAGTCAATCGGTCATAAGGCCAAACACCCGTGCCTAACTGGCAAACCCCCTTTCTAGGCTACAAAGAAGACTATCGGTCGGTCAGGCGACCATACCACGCATTTTCGGAAAATATTAAAGCCTTTGCACCAAATCCGGCATCTGTGCCTACAACAAAAGCTGCATCTGCGCCTTATGCGGCAAACAAGAAGCTATCCGCCCGGTAGAGGGCTCAGGCTAAAGGGCTTTTAACAAGCTTCTCACATCACCGCGGCGGGTAGCGCGTGCCTAACGATCCTTTTTGACCGGAGAGATTGATAAGGAGAGCAGCGAGCGCACCGGTGTATTAACGTCTAGCTTTTTGCGCCTTAAAGCTTAAAAATAAGCATTTTGTCAATGACAACGCTATTAAAACGACTTCATCACACAGGGCTACCCCCCCCGAAGGTGTTAAATTTGTCGTCAGACATGCTGCTCTGCCACAGATACGTCCGTTCTATCGTTCTAGACATGCACAGATGCAATAGAGACACAACGAAGTGTATTATCATTCTCTTGGAGCGCTGAGACGCTGCAAGGCCACAGATTCGTCCATTCTATCGTTCTAGACATGCACAGATGCAATAGAGACACAACGAAGTGTAAAATCATTCTGTTGGAGCGCCGAGACGCTGCAAGCCCACAGATACGTCCTTTCTATCGTTCTAGACATGCAACGATGCAATAGAGCCACAACGAAGTGTATGATCATCTTTGTTGTAGCGCTAAGACGCGTTTCAGCCAAAGATACGTCCTTTCTATCGTTCTAGATATGCACAGATGCAATAGAGACACAACTAAGTGCACGAGCACGAAATGTCCCTGAGCTGTCGAATACTCGAATTTTACAGCTAGAATCGATAGAACCTTTAAGGCATCCAAGCCATTTTATTTGCCAGTAATCAAAGCTAATCATATTTGCTGCTCTCTGTGAGTGCATCGATCAGAATACTTTGTCTGACGATAGTCGTTAAGCAAAACTTTGCGACACACCGGAGTCTTCCGAGACAGGATTTGTGCTCTCACACACTTGCACGTGCAACTAGTAGATCACCGCTACTGGTACCTTCTTTAAGAGCTATCAGGCTCTCATGGGCTAAGCTATCGTAGTGTGCATTGACCACACCACCTACATAAGGAAATAATTTTTCCCTAGTAAAACAACCCCGCGCTTGCTGGCGACCAGCAACCCTTTAAACGTCTTCGGCAAGACGACCGTCCGCCGAGACACGTGATATGTGCTTTATTTTATCGCAATTAATGATGCGGTTCTGCTGAATAACACTTGACTTTATTAAATTGACCAAGTGGGGGCGAGGCTATGGTCAGGACGAGGAGCTTTTGCAGATTACTTTAAGTTGCCTGTACCATTGTCGAGGCCAAAATACTGGTATGCACGGCGAGCCTTACCCTGAGACTATTTTTTTAATACAGCCACCTTGGTTAATTCTGAGAATTGCTCTTTCAAAAGCTTGGAAAAGGTTGGGGTGACGCCCTCCTTTCAAGCACGGGGGCTTAATGCTCGCGCGCTTCGGGCAGGTGCTCTCGGGCATCCGCAGGTCTCTAACGAGTCTCACCCTCGACGCGACGGTCTCCAGCACCGGGCGCCACCTGGGCTCTTACCAAGTCAGAGATAAACAAAATAATGGAAGACCCTCACGACCTCGGTGCCGGCTGCACTGCCCGCCGAACGAGACTCGACGTATGCGGACACCACTATATGCCGTGGACTAGCCAGACTGAGCCTAGCACGTGCATAACTTGGCAACGCGATAACGTAACACATCACATTACATGCTCTTCCAAATAAAGGTCATAGCTTTATCGATTATCAATTCATAAAGCTCACACCTTTGTTGCTTACAGGCAAGAAAGTGCGAACGCTGGCGGAGCTCAGAGTTTGCCAGAAGGAATGTAGCCCTCAACTATTTCTCATGTGATCTTGGGAAACAAAAACTTTGGTAATCCTGTTCTTGCTCAATTGTAAGCGCGAATGTTACGCACTTCTGACCATTAATTAATCAAGACCGCTTTGATATCATCTTTACCAAAAAAAGATCTGTTTTTCTTGGCAAAAGGTGGAGTTACTGACTTATACCCTACATTAGGCACTACTGCTGAGGCTACAGAAGCCTGTGCTGCCTGAGCAACCGAGCATAGACTTTGCTAGTGGCCCTCGTGCAGTCCGACGCATTCTAGCTGCTTAGCAGCAGGAAGGACTTAAAATGCAGCCCTTTCCTGAGGGAACGCTTGAGTGGCGCGAACTGCTTGTTTGGCAAATGCAGGAAGGAGGGTCTTTCATCATAGAACCTTCGCGAGAATTTAAATAGAACATTATCGTAGATTGACTAACTGTGTACCGATCGAAAATTATCCAGTTATGCTGGACGTCACAGGTTATATGATGCACATCTCGGCGCATATTATACGTAGTACACTATCTAGGATGATCAAACAAATGCTAATGTACCTTCGTGATTATCACTATTCCTAGGTATCAAATTTTTGCGGTGCAGTCCTAAAATTACGCACAAGACTACAATTTATGCAGCTTAGAGGCTATATCCACGTGTGGCTCTGACACTTTAGACTGATAATTATAGAAATGCAGGTTCAACTTGGTTGCCGCAGATAAGCTACACAACAGCATGGGACTTACCGATCTGCCGAGTGACTTGATGGCGGCAACGCTGCGGTTCGTGGACTACACGAGTCTGTTGCACCTCGAATTAGTGAGTCGCCGTGTGCGGAAAACGATTGTCCTTTGCGGTACGTCGTTCGGGCATACTGAAACTCACGAGTCCTCTTTCCAAATTCTTACGCTTTTTTGGCAGATTCGTGGCGAATCCTAGCACAAAATGTAGCGCTGTATGCAAATAGCTACAGTGCTCGACGCTCTGCTGACTGGAAGCGTCTGGCAGTGCTGACGTATCAACCTGTGAGCGAGGAATTGTCAATGCTGCGTCAAGTACGAGGTTTGGGAAAACATATATTCAGTGCCTAGTATTTAGACGCTCAACTATTGCTGTTGTCTTGCAGAGTGTTCGTCAGTTGATCACCCGAACGAGTCAGCGGACAATACCTTGACGAGATCGCATTGTGGCATTGGTGTAGCTCTGCTGTCCAATACGGTCGTGGCAGATGACCCCTTGGCTTTTGAAGCCATTGCAAAGAGGCTCCAGCTGGAGTGTGGATGTGCTAGAGGGCTACCGTGCTACTGGAGCAGGTACTAAAAAAAGAGTTTATCGCTAAGGTACACCAGATAACGTTTATGTTGGATGTGGCAGTGCCTCGACGTGGGGACATTCAACGATAGATCATCTTCATTATACGCTGCAGGAGAATTGTTTGGTACACAGCGTAAAGATTGTGCCGTACCGGGTCTTTTGGTATCCCGGCAGTCCCACTTACTCACCGAAACGAGTATCATTTGCGTTGTATGAATTGGCAGACAACGGAGCGATCGACACGCTGGTTTACGAATCAATGACGTTCAGTATTGTCAAGGAGATGAAGGTATGGCAAACCGATAGATAATATGAGGGCCGATGCTGATATTGGGTGGTTTTGTGTAGATGCAAACGTTTGAGTTACCGTGTCGGGTATTTCTTTCCCGAGGCGTACTGCAATTGAATTTGTATGACAGACAGGAGGACATCGGTGTTGATGTGGCGCGGTGGATGCAGGAAAATCACTTGCCGCCGTATTATACGTGCTTGAGTTATGTAGGCGTCACAGGACTCTTAGAGTCTGGAACTTAAGTATAGACTAAGGTTAGTAGTTTCTGCCTCATTTTATCTAAATTTTGCTTTGTTAAAGTGCTGGCTAGTCATGCATCTATCGTTATCATAAATTGTGAATTTCATTGGGCAAAATTCTAAGCTAAATGTATTTAACGAGTAAAGTAATTCCTGTGTGAAATATAAACATTTGATGGTAAGTACACGCACTTCGATACTTTTATTCGTGCTCCCTACTCTACCCTGCAAGGTTTCCGCAAAAGATGCCGTCTAGTCGTCCCAATAATTCATAGCTTGGCGGAGCATGCGCTGGAATTGCGACGTTGCAGCACGTTCCTTTTCAATCTCAACTCGAAGACGCTTCATCTTGCCTACCGTTTTGTACTGCTGTACCGACTTGTTGACTGCACGCAGGGTTCCGAAACTTTTAAGTACGCTTTGTATCGGTACTTGCACTGGTTGCTTCACGACAGGACAATCACGCTTAATGCTCGAGCCTGATTCCAGCCGCGTCGATGTGAGGGGAACATTTACAAGACTCGAGCCACTTTGCCAGTCCGTGAGGTCGTAGATGGTTATGTCACTTAGTGTTTCGAAAAACGTCTCGTAGATCTCTTCAAAAAACTTTCGCCAAGGTAGAAGGACGTCTGCTTCTAGTGGTGTCACTTGCTCTGTTTTGCCATCTTGAATCAATTGCTCATGAATCGGAAGAAGCGCGCAATAAATTCGTTTCTTGAGCTCGTAAGTCGATACCGGTGTGGCGGCTGTATACGACTGGAACAACCGATCGATAAACTCCGCCAAATTCTTGAAGTAGACATCGCACGTCCGGTCTCGATCCACGGAAGAGGTTTCGACGAGAATGCGGGTGACTTCAAGTGCCGTCAACACAATTTGAATCTCGTGTCTTCGTTTTCGAGAATTCCATCCACGCGGAGAATCCAAGATAGCAAATTGAAGTTCTGGTGGTGGATACACAAAATCCATGACTTTAGATGACAAAATATCTTGACGCAGACGCGAGAAAACAGCACAAATGCTATTTTGGATATCAATGGACGACTCGAACTGGTTCATCACAGCTTTAACATTGTCCTCCAAGAGCTCTTTTAAGCCAACGCTTTTAAAATTGCACACAGGAGGAGACAATTTTGCTATCTTTTGAAGCACTTGTCGAAACTTGTGAGGAAGAAAGCCCCCTGCATCGACGAGCTCGACGCTGACTTGGGCCACCTGCGCTTGAAACCGACGCTGCACGTGCTCGATACAACTTTCAAGAGTGTTCAGCAGTGTAGCTCTCGAAGACTTCATTTCCGCCGAAGCAAATCCGACACAAACAATCGTTACACGGCATCCAGTACTCAGCAGCGACAACAATTCCCCAACTTGCTCTTCCCAGCTAGTGACATTATCAGCTTGCTGCAGTGTACTTAAATCAACAGGCAGTAATATTGCTGACGTTGCAGCAAGCTTGTCTTGTTGCCTCTCATGCGTGTTCCGCCGAGTAAACGTCGAGTCAAGATACCGACAGCATACAGCAATACCTTGTGCCATATCATTGCTCGAGTAATACGCACGATGACAATCGCGTTCAGGTGTCAGGACATCTTGAGTTCCTGCTCTAACCGCACACCACAAACCAAAGGACGACGAAGCATTCTCTAATAAATCAGCAATCACCAACTTCCATGCGATAGACGAAACCTTAGAATTTTGCTTACGAAGAGAAGGACCAACCAGTGCTACAACATCTTCAGCGTGCCAGAGTGACAAAAGTTCTGCGGTTGAAAATGACGCTTGCTCTTCAGCTTCTAGAATCTTCTTCAATCGCTTAGTACCGATCGAAGTGCCCGACGATCCTCGAAATAGCCACTGCATACTGTCTTTTGCCTTTTGATGAGGCTGTTCAAGTCGAAGCTTTGACGCAATAGGAACTGGTCCAGGACCGTCGCGCGACACTCGCACATACTTCTTCCACAACTGCAGCCTTAACTTAAGAATTGCACGTCGCTGCTTTTCCTGACGACGCACTTTCTTTCTTTCCGCTTGCTCCTTGGCCAGTTGCGCTTGTCGTTGCGCTTCAAGTGCAGCCTCGCGTGCTACACGAGCACGAGCTTTTGCTAATTCTTGCTGACGATGTTGTTCGCGCTCTTCTGCCGCCTTCTGCCGAGCTTCTTCTAGCCTTTTTTCTTCCTCGAGACGCCGCTTTTCTGCAAAAGCTTTTTGCCGTAAAGCCTCTGCTCGTTGCAAATCTGCGGCTCGTTGTCTCTCTGCTTCCCGAGCGACCTCTTCAACCTTTTTGCGCTGTTCTTCCACTTCTCTTTGCTTTTTCTGTTTGCGCAGTTGGGCTTCGATAACTTCTTGCTTTTGTTTGGCTTCCTTTTCGACTTGTAATCGGGCCGAAGCTTCCATTCTCTTTTCCTCAGCAGCAGTTTTTGCTTGTGCCTTTTCCTCTTTCGCTTTTTCCAATTCTCGCATACGTTCCAGCATCGCTACTTTCTTACGCTCCAGCTCTTTCTTTTTCTCTGCAATCACGTCAAGCTCGACTCTTTTCTGATCAATACCTCTCGAAGGTTGCTGACTGGATAATATGTTAGCGTCAGCGTTCATTGCAGGCTGCACTGGGGGTTCTCGACTGTAGTCGACAAAAAAGGAATAGTCGTCCACATACGGAGCCTTTTCCGGGTACAGTCTTGCCTGCTCTTCCCGTTCAAGGTCTTGTATGAGCTTGCTCAAAGCAGGGTATTCATTTCGAGCATATTCAGTAACTCCGCGGCAAACATCGCGTCGTAAATAGTTCCTGAAAATATTATAATAAGCATACTTGAAAGTAAGAATGGGCTTGCCGGATGCAAAAACGACGCAAGTCAACTGATACACACCCTTGCTTCATCCCGACATAAATCTTGGAGCTACGGGTCTGCAACGGCGTATTATTTCGTCGTAGCTGGACGTCTATTGCGATAATGAGCACAAACCACGTCACTTTACATCGCCAAATGAGTGAAGCAAAGGTAATGAAGTCTTCATACCTGTTTCAAAGTCGCCTCCAAACTTAACAATTATTGAACTGTCATCGCCTGCACCAAGTCTACCAGATAGTTGCAACTGATGCTCCTGGCACACGGAATATGCGTGCTCAATGTCGTCAAAGCAAAGTTGTACCACCAAGTCTTCTAATGGATACGCCTGACCGCGATAAGCCCGATTCATACGAAGCAGAGCTGATGACCGAACATTTGGAATATACCGAAAAAGCAAACATGACTGCAGATACGTCGCTTGACGAAGAAGCAAAAAGAACTGAAAATAATCCCCCGTATGTCGCGCGACAAAGACTCGCATTGCAAACTTTAAATGCTCGCTTTCCATTATGTGTCGTGGCAAGTTTTTCACATACTTCAACACATCCATACCACGACCATTGTCCAGCGTGCAAAGAATGAAGTACGCGCGACACTCAGCCTCAAATGGACTTAAGAAAGCTGGATTGCCAATCTTGTGGCTCTCATCGTAAAGTTCATTTAGCGATTTAAGCGTCTGCCCAAGCTGCTCCATGTTTTGTTGGGCCACAAAACTTGGTGTCTCAATAAGTTCATGCTCACTTAACACGTGATATCGTGCGATACGCTCATGAACGTCAAACACAATAGGATGCACTCTACCTCCCGCACCGCGATAATTCTGCAAGACAAAATCTTTGCGTATCATACGAAAGCGGTCCCAGCAAAAATTGTATAATTCAATAGGCTCTGGCACTCGAGGCGTTTGAAAACGAGGATCCAATCCACACTGATCCAAATCCATAATTGCTTGTTCAATATACAATTGTGTACGCCGAAGAACGCCTGGAGGCCGAATTTCCTCCGGAATATCTAGCTTGTGATCCGCTGAACTTCTTTGAAAACGCTTGATGATCATATCACGCTCGGTACCTGGCCGATCAGGAAAGGCTTTTTCGAAAATACTTAGCTCATCCACCCGAATGTGCAGCTCCCGTTCTGCTGGACTGCACATGTCAGCACAACGGCCATCCAAGTTTGTAGCAGCTGACAGCTCAGCCTTGCTACTCTCATCATTGAGCGAAGACACGGCAGACGGCATAAGAATTGGAGGATTGTCTTCATCACTCGTATTTGGCTCTTTTTTCTGATGTCGACTTTGCCGACGTTTTCCATACTTTTCTCTCGTTGAGTTTGATGCAAGCGCCTTTGATCCTTTATGCACATCTTCGAAGACTGGAACTTTAGAGCTATTATAAGATTGACCATGTTTTCTTTTCTCACGGAATTTTTTTTCATTCGACCCCATTCCAAATCCTTCAGCAAATTTTGCTTTTCCAAGTGGTGGTTTTTTTGCGCTAGAAGTTCGCGCATCAAAGGACGCCGCTTTCATGTCTGATGTCATAACTAAAGCCTCAGAGTTGGATAATGGCTTTGATTGTCGTCGGTTAGTACCAAATGCGGTAGCTGTGACCGCATCATTAGACATAGAAGATTTTCCAAAAGACGAAGACGAAAAGCTTGTTTCACCTGCTCCGCGGCCAAAAGTAGTGAGAAAAGCTTGTCCGTTTGTACTTCCATCATTGCTAGCTGTAGATGCAAACGGATTGTCGACGTGTACGAAGGACATCGTAGGAGAAAAGGACTTTTTCTTTCGAACTTGAAGCCCCGAACTCTGGTTGCCAAATAATGTAGCTGGTAACGACAATGGCGACGGCGTTTCAAAATTACCATGTTCAAATCCACTTGAGTCGCATGAGAAAGTACCTGGTCCATGCTTTGACGCACCAAAGGCTGCTTGCCCTCTTTTAAACCCTTTATCAAAAGAATCTTTTGTTGATCCAACAAACGAATCCGATTTGTTCCCACCATAGCCTTGATTAGCAGACTTTCCATTACTGCTCGAAGCAAATCCAAACGTTGTATTGAAACGTGCCGACGAAGTATAAGGCTGCACATTGTTGTCGAAAGTTGTCGATCCAAAGGACTTGTTAGCGTTGGTGTGCGTCCATGTCATGTTGTTGCTTGCCTGATCCGTTAAATTCGCGTTGTTTGATGCATTGCCGGTTCCTCCTGACAAAAGTATAGGTGCTTTCGCGATACCACCGGGCGGCAAAGGCGGCTGATTGTTAAATCTGGTCCCTGGAACGCCCATCATACCGTCTGGAGGGAGCGGCGACTGGGTATTGAAACCGAGATTTTGTCCGAACGTTGTCTTCACGACTGAAGCATGACTTTCAATTTGGAATGGATTTATAGTCATCGATCCTGAACAGGCGAACGCACTGATCAATACCTGAAGACTCACAAACTGGTCGCAAGAGACGAGAGCGCTTGACGTCCTCCAAAGGAGCTGCTCGTCCACCTGCGCTGACCACACTAGCATACGAGAAATTCATGATCACTAGCTTTTTCGTACCTTGATTCTGACCGAAGGGGTTACCGCCTTGTGCCCCAAAGCTTTCAAAGCCGCCGTTTCGATCTACAAAAGATATAAAGAGAACGTGTAAGCAGAGACCTTTACAGCCGCTGCAATAACAGAAGCATCAAGGAAAAATTGAGATTTAAAGTGCTCACTGCTGGAGCTGAACATCGCGACGTCGTCGAGGAGCTTCGCACGCTGCCGAGAAGCTTAGCGCGGGCCAGAGCACGCTCTGAACTTAGCTATACCTTTTTTGGGCGGTACGGTACCGCTGGCCGAAAATAAGGTAGTACACCTTATGTCGGATTTAATGATGTTACCCGAACGTAATCCCTAATCACGATCTGATTGGGTGCTTCATTTATATAGTGAGGCCAAGATTGTTGGAGGACTGGCGTGCCGTGAACCACCGGTTCTCTCAGTCGCCAACGCTGTTAAGCCAAGTTCCAAATTACCCGCAACTTTTTCGCTGAAGGTATATTCGCGGCGTTTGCGCCAAGATGGTGCTAAACAAAACTTACCTTCTATTCTCTGTGTTCAATCTAGTTAGAAGATGGTGAAGCACAACAATGTCATCCCTAATGGCCATTTCCACAAGTATTGGGAGTCCCGAATCAAGACTTGGTTTGACCAGGTATGGAACACTCTATTTCTCTTTCATCCATAAGCCAGCCAGTCAGCAATTAGCTGTTGCACAACATGCGTCTGCACCCTTCTTCTCGAAAGTGGCACGTTCACAGGTCTACTTGACGTGTCCCCACCAAGAGAAATACCGATAGTAGATCCTGACACACTAATGAGCACGTCGATCAAAACTTAATTTACAAGACCATAAGCTATGCATGCTAATAGCTGTCTGGCTGGCTACCTTACCAAGCGAGACGATAATCTGATTGTAATGCTACACTTGTACAGGCTGCTAAGAAGAAGACCCGTCGTTTAAGACGTAAGGCCAAGGCTGCTGCCATTGCTCCACGTCCGGCCGCTGGTCTATTGCGCCCTGCAGTGCACTGCCCCACGATTAAATACGGCTCTAAGGTCCGTGCTGGCAAGGGTTTCACCCTTGAGGAGTTGAAGGAAGCTGGTATAAACCGCAAGCAGGCCATTAGCATTGGCATTGCCGTTGACTTTCGCCGTACCAACAAGTCGGTTGAATCGCTTCAAGCTAACGTGCACCGTTTAAAGGCCTACAAGGCTAAACTTGTGGTATTCCCGCGCAAGAGTAACAAGCCGAAGAACGGTGATGCCGCTCCTGAAGATGTAATGAATGCTGTGCAACATACTGGCCCGATCCTTCCGATCACCCGCTCGAGCGTTAAGTCGATCACGGCTGTGATCACGCCCGAGATGAAGGAGAAGAGCGTCTTTACGCAACTTCGTGTGGCTCGCGCTGATAAACGCATCTTTGGAAAGCAGGCCAAGCGTCTAGCGGACAAGAAGGAGAAAAAGTAAGTGGTATTTACGGCGACAATTGCTTGCCCCCCGTTTGAGTCAGGAGGGACAGCACTCCTTAGGTCAGTTGCGGAAACTTGGAACAATACATCGTGCAACAGAAAAGAAGTGTTTATATTCTTGAATTTGCATAGCATTTTAGCTTGATGTATAAGTGAGTTGCTGTAATAATAATAATAATCGCATTACACCATATAGCCAAGGAATGCAATGCACAATGTGCATTAAGTATCGAGCCACAAAAGCAACCTCTGATCTTGGTGAACAGTAGCTGTGTAAACAAACTTAATTTTTTGTTGATAGCTGCCATCTAATCCATCGTGATAATATGTGCGCTACTTTGAAAGTCTTTTCTGACATTTTGTAAGAAATTTGATATATGCATTTATTAATAGATTGACTATTGGGATCAAGTCTGACCGCCAAAATTCGCGATATCGTATCAGAAGATTTATGCAAGACTTAAAAAATTATAGTGGCTATCGTGCACCAGTGGCAGCTAAAGCAAACGATATTTTTTGATATAGAACAGAGCGTTTTCAGACCGTTCGTCACGGGTTAAGCCACAGCTCCTTCAGAATTTTTTGTGACGTAATCACACAGCACCTTGCACAGAAAGGCGTTGTCCGCTCAACAACCGCTCACCATTTTACTTATCGACCTAAGCACTCTAAAGAACTGGTTGATACAATGTCCATCCTGTTTTGGTCCGACTGATATTTTTGACTATGCACTTGATCCGTTTCGATCAAGTCAAATTTATTAGTCGAACCAAAACCCAATCGGTATTTATACCATTCTGTTATGCAAAATGTTTTAAATACCGAGTGGGTACACCATTATTTTTTTCTTTGAGGGAGGTCAGCTATATGCAGCATACTAATACATTCACCCCCACTAAAACTTGAATTACATCCAATAGAAGAGGGATGATTGCTATCCACCACTTTTGACTTTTGATACGCGTACATGTTTCGCTAAGTGGAAGATCTGAAGGACATGACTCTTGGATGGACCACGATGACGACACCGGGGCGTCAATGCTCAATTGTGGCGACACAAATACTAAACGAAGAGTCTAGTTAAGACCGTCGATCTTGCCAAGGATCAAACAGCGACGTATAGCGCTCATCAAGCAGTGCAAGTTGTCTTAAATGGGGAGGGTCTGAAGTAAACAAGCCGCTTTATGGCGATAGCGATCGGCTATATGTCATAATTAAGAAAAACATTGATACGGTCGACGGCAAGGTAAGCCTGGAAATTTTTCTATCAGTGGATGTTCTGCTTGAGGTGGACGAGGTGTCCTTGGAAAAACTTTAAGATGCTATTTGAGCGACAGCATAGCTGAGTTAGTGCATTTCGAAGTTAGAAAGAGCTTAAGTTTATTGGTCTATCGGACCTGTTATTTTCTTAATCAAGGTACATCGGGATGTTAACTCTCGAATCCCGCATTCGACTTTACCATCATCAGCACGTTTTCTCCCAATCGAAGATGATCGACGTGTGCAAAAGAAACATTTTTTTGTTGAATGTAGTATTTATGGCTTGGTCTTGCCTAAGTGTATGTGTGGTTCTACCCGGCAGTCTCCAGGCGTTAAAAGACTACACCAATGAGCTATTACTCTTCCTTAAAAGGATGGCTGCTTCCAAGCTTACAATCTGGTTGGCATTGTTTTTCGACTTCCTTTTTTTTTTTCACTGAGAATATTATTTAAAGACCTTAGCGATCAATTTGGGCAGTTCCCCTCTTCACAAAAGACCTAGGCGCCTGATGTCTGTCTATTCAAATAAAACAAATATGTATTCTGGAATTCCAAGAATTAAGAACAACCTTTAGCTTAATGGGTGCTCAATCCAGAAAGAGATTTTGAATGCTCTACTTTAAAAGATTTCGTGAAAAGCCAGCTATCTCTGAATTTGATTATCCTTTCACTCCTCACCACAAAATGTCTCCATACTTTGCCACATATGTGAGTTCGATCCTCCTAGTAATTATACCTATTTTTCAGTCTGTTAGTAGTTAGATCACTCAACGGGTCTTATTTATGTAACTGATAAACTTTTAAAACCTGATTTTTTAACGCCTACCTTATTAATTTATGCTTGGTATAAAAATGAACTTGCTGGCAAAAGGTGTACTGCTAATCTTTTTTTGAGATACAACTCTCTGTCTTTTTTACATGTAAATAGCCGGTAGTACATGACGTGCTACATCTGCTTCATCGGGCTACAGAACTCGCAATATGATCGTACATGTCTCATATGCAGCGTAATTGGTCCAATACGAGGACCCCGTTATTATCAAATTGTGATCGCTAACCCCTTCTCGACTGCGGATGAGTGATCTTCGAACCCATACCGACGGTGCGGCTCCTCTCGCACACTGATATCGCCGAAGCATCAATAAGTACTGAAGATATTACAGAATGTACTACATCTGGTTTTGTCGCTTAGCGAAAAGTGACAATGTCACGTTATCGCGTTGGTGAGCTCGTAAAGCATTTGCATTTGGCTGACTTTGTCGACAGTAAAGCACAAACGCAATAACCCATTGCTTCCCATGTCCACGAGGACAGGCCATTATTTGCAATTATAACACAGCTGTCTTAATTAATAGCAAGTCAGGCTTGCAAATACTATCGGCATTGTAAAGCATGAACCTGTTTGGGTCTGAGCCCTGTCGACATTCACTTTCTCTTTGAGGCTCAACAGCACTCAGTTCTCTTTAAGCAGACCGCCCTGCGCCGTTTTGCGCTTCACGTGAGCTTGCTAGATGATTGGCTTGTCTCCCTGAGCGTAAGTGCGCTTGGCGCAAGCCACCACCGATGCAATTGTCTGGTATCACCACAGATTGGGCACTATACGACACCCCACCTATCTTCACCTCAGGATCATTATTGAGATCTATCGGGGCCGGACCGCACGATAAGTCCTAGCTCTGCGAGCTGTGCTGTCTATAAACTACTTTTGGCAATAATCATCACTTTCACGCCTCGCCGGATATGCAAGGAGTAACTTCGACTGAGCGGCCCCGTGCGCAGTCCGTACATTCTAATGGTAAGTGCCATATCTTCTGAGAGAAGGTTGCTGACTATCAAAGCCAACAATATTCGTAATTTCTTGACAAAGTTCATTGAACTCTTCTTACCCCATCAGGTCACAAGATAGTATGATTTTATAATAAGCACGTAATTATCTGGCAAAAGAAATCGCGTTAGCTGACAATTTAGCTTACACCAGAGGAGGGACACCGTGTGTTGCGTGTAAGTGCTATTCCGCAGAGATTTAAAATGACCAGAGACGCTATCTGCCGATCCGCTCGTAATAATGTGGACATTATGTTTCTCTGAGACAAGGCAGGAAATTGTTTCCATTTTTTTGTTCTAAGGTATACACCCTTGCCGCTAGTGTCTTTACATAGTGCGAGGTAGCTTTAGGCTTAGGCATCATCGACGTCTCATCTTCTTTGTGTAACAAATTATTTTCACAACTAGACCACGTATCCAGATGCGCGTTGATTGCATCAAATGCTCGCATAATCAAACCTTTATTTTTTTCGGGCCAAGCAAGACAAAATATATCTATAAGAAGTAAGTGTATTGCCCCATCCTCACTGGAGCCAATTTTAGCATCTAAGGAGTACTTTGACTTCAAGTGCCACCAAGAGCAGCGAAAGTGCTATTGTTATTTGCTTTAAAAAAACAAATAAGCACCCAAGACCAAGTCCTCATAACTCCTTTTTATCCAAAATGTGGTTGTTACGGTTCATCAGTAAAAGACCTTTAAAAGCTGAATTTTTGGAAATTCCGAATACAAAAAAGTGTTATACAAAAAGACAGACATCAGGCGCTAAGGTCTTTTGACAAGAGTAAACACTTCAGAATGATCGCTAAGATTTCTAAATAATAGTTTAAGCGGAAAAGGTTTAAAAAAATAATGGTAACCAGTAGGTAGGCTTGGAAGCCTTGATTAGTATTTTCACTATTATGCATGAAGCAGTGGTCGATAGACGTTCTGGCTTTCTGATAACTTCACACTACTAAGGACTGCCTTCTTTCAAAGTAGATTCACATGACGTATGCCACACAATATGGTAATTTCAACTTACTGCTAAGTTCGCGTAGCCTTGCTTAAATGACTTATCCTTGCCTCTAGTTTTTCCATACTTCTGAGAGTGCGGCTTCTACCAGCGTAACTTTACAGCTCTTAGATAAGGCAAAAATAGTCCATCGGGATTTGATACCTTCTAAGTACTATATTATACGGTAATGAATTGCAGCGAGCCTGTTTGTGGCTATACTAGCGGTTTAAATGCTCATTCTATCATTGCTCTCCGCACTTTAGACAGGTGAGTGCGGGGCGATTCTTACATTAAGACCACTCATGAGTAACATATTTAAGAGGTAGAAAACCTCCTTGGTTTATGAACATATTCATGATATCATCGACTCCCTTGCTTGTAGGCAAACAGCATGGGCGCTGGGAGAGCTCAAAGCTCGCCGAAAAGAGTGACGCTATCGGCTATTGCTTCATGTGCTTCCATACCACAAAATAGTCGGATATAGGGTTCACATATAAGTGCCCAGCATTTGGCTCGGCCTTCCAGACAAGAAAGCGCCAGCGATATTTTAATCAGAGCCGCTTGGTGACCACCTTTGCCTCTTTAATCGACAAGGGAAGGTCCTGGCTTTTCTTTCCTTTAAGACGGGAAATCTTGGCCTAGACGGCCAGGATCCCACAATAGGCACTACCGTCGGGGTACCGGAGCCTGGACACCTCTCGATTCCCTCGAAAGCCAAACGATATAAACATTGGTCGGCAAAGCTATATCCTTCACTTCTATATTCAGTAGAAGCTATTCGTGCACCATTTTTTTAGCTCGTTTTGGTGGGCCGCCAGCTTTTACCACTGAAGCTCGGCTTTATGTAATGGCCTGTTTATAGGCAAACATCAAGCTTCTGTCGTGTAAGTGTCCAGCATGTATTGGTGTTAAATTCTTCTAATCGTTTCTGGCAAATCTTATAATCCAATTTATTTTTGCTGCAGATACGACAAAATATGGCTGTCAAATCATTATTCGAAGGTCGAACCACTTTTTAGATGTCTAAGGTTATAGAAATCATAAAAATTAAAATTTCTGAAACCGTGACTTATACATATTTTGAGCATTGCACGATGACTCAAGGAAACGAATTTCATGGGGCACATGCGTCACGATGTCTCAAAAATGAGTATTGGGACTCCGTATCATACTTAGACAGTGCCTTCCACCATGAATATATGCGCCTACGACTGAAAAAAGGAGAATTTGTGTATCTCAAAGACTCGCGTTTAACGCGCGAATTAGACGAGTTTTGCGACGTGGACACTATGCTTACACCTAGAGACCCAGTAATATTATTAGGTGAAAGTGGCATTGGAAAAAGTGCCTTCTTGGCCAATTGGATTCAACGCCGTCGTAAAATGTTTTCAGACTGCCAGTCTCCGTATCCCGAGTTTATTTTCTCGCATGTAGTGGGAAGCTCGCGGCAGTCTTGTCTTGTATCCAACTTACTTGAACGTATTTTGCGTGAGATCAAGGAGCATTTTGAGCTTAATAAAGAAATTCCGGACGCAGAAGAACGATTAAGTTGGCAACTTCCTCGTTTCTTGGAAGCTGCATCAAAAAAAGGACGCGTCATTCTCGTAGTTGATGGACTTCATCGACTACGTACTGATAACGGGGATGGTATTTTGAAATGGCTTCCGCTTACATTCCCTCCAAATATTCGCCTTATTTTCACGGGGACACTAAATTGCTCGACAACTAAGTTGTTTCGAGTTGTAACTCCGAGCGGTGGAGCAGCTCACACGATAGTCCGTGACGATGGAGGTGGAAGTGTCGAGAGCGACATAGGAAGCGATTGCCACAAACGATCCAGTCTTAACTCACAGATGATGGAACGAATTAAAATAGAGGCCGGTCGACGAAACTGGAAGCTTGTCCACTTTTCATCACTTGTAGAGGACGACCGCAAACACATACTAGAATTATTTTTATCGAAGACAAGTGATCAAGTCACGCATTTGTCAAAGACATCAGGACTGCAACTAGTTGACGCTCAGCAACGTGCTATCATCAGCTTACCTATGAGCACCAGTCCGCAATTCTTGAAAATCTTTCTTGTTTGTTTGTTGTGGGCTGTGAAAGAGGGACTTAATACGCACGCTCTATGTGAGAGCTGGTTAGAGGTAAGAAGCATAGCTCAGTTGTTAACACTTGTTCTTGGAAGTATGGAGTCTGGCTATGCACTTGATCATTTATCCACCGCTGACGCTATAAATTATTCGGTAAATTCTGGCAACAATGATGAAAAAACTTCCGCGACGGCAAATTCCGTGTTGGTTTACGCCAAGCAATCAGTAGATTATGCAAATGAAGGGCGAAGAGTACACTTATCCACGGCTACGAACTCTTTGAATGCTGTTGCACCGCTAAAAGAACTGCTGGGTCGAGCTTTGTGTCTTTTGTACACTAGTCGTCACGGTCTATTGCTGAACGAGCTCCGCTTTATCCTGAATGCCGTGGTAGCAGAGGCACAGGGTATACGTCGCTCACAAGGATACTATAAGGATGATGAAGCCGTTAGATTTGGTCGCACAACAATTCCGAAACAAGAGAAGCTGACAGCCTTTTCCGAGGAGCAATGGCAAGCCTTGTTACGGGCTCTGCGCACACTAAGTGTGCTGTTTGTACGAGGTGTCGTTGTAATACCTATGTGCGACGACATTTTACGCGATGTCGTATGGTTTCGGTACATAGGCAATGAACACGTTGAGCGACAATATCACCAATGGTTAATTCGATTTTTCCGTTTTCATCCTACCACTTTCCGTCGAGTCGAAGAGCTGCCCTGGCATTATAAACGTTGCTATCAGTGGGATGCGCTGCGCCAAGTGTTAATCGATTTACCAATGTTTCAGCTATTGTACACAACTAGCCATAAAGTCGAGCTTTTTGATTACTGGAATTTGCTTACTGATGGTCCATTGCTCAATCATAGCGCAGCTACTAATATGTCTGACTCACCCGTGTACGTGATGCCTTTCGATATCGTTAAAGAATACGGAAAAAGTATCGATAACTGGTATCACAGTGCCCACCCCACAACTAAATTGTTTACGTCAATGGTGCAGCTCGTCACGCGCTTTATGTACGACTTTTGCCTGTCATCTCTGCGTCCTATGCCTCAACTTGTTCACTCTCCTCTCGACCTTAAGCAACTTTACTTAGACGGTTTCCTTTTCGTAAAAAACTTGCCACATGCACTTACAGTCAGTGGTCTTGCTGAGGAATCTGCATTGACGTCAGCGCTCACGGCCTCTTCAACCTTTGGAAGCATGCCAGCAATGAAGTGTACGCCGACCGCTTTATCCGCGCTATATGCAGCATTGGACAACTTTCCTCCACCAGTGCACACTACAAGCGTTGGAATTTCGAGATCGTCTAGTGTGGACGGTGACGCAAGTAAAAGCTGTCAATTTTATTATTATCAGCGGTGGATTTGGATTCAATTTCCGTGGCTTGCACTTGGGTGTAATATAAGTATTCGAGATGCGGACGCGCAGACAAACAATATTAGTAATCGCAACAACAAGATTGATCTTCTTAAAACACCAACATTATTGCCGACCACTCTATCAAAGTCTTTGCTTTCTTTTAATGTATCTCACGGATCACCTGGAGATGAAAAATACAAAAAATCCAGGCGTTACGCTGGTAGTAGTGACATTGGTTCAGTGAAGACTATGACACAGACTTCGTCGCAGCAACTTGTGCAAACGAGTCTCTTTCAAACGCAATCACATGGTGTCAAAAAGAGTACTTTTGACCCTACTACGCGGCGTTCTCGAGACGCGACGACAGAATTTCAGCCCGCGTCATTGAAAAAGTCGAGTGTCTTGTTGACATCGACCTCGAAATCGCTCCCTGATCAAACATTAGATGTCATATCTTCCGAAAATCCACTTAAAAAGAAAATTGCGTACGCAACAGTGGGAAGCTTGCTTATGGCTTCGGTCAAGTGTCACTCTAGTGCTGCTTTAAAATTATCAGCTTCTTCACCAACATTGATTAAACAGCATGAACCGGCAAAAAAAGCCATCTCTCCATCAAGTAAGCGCGACAATTTGATCGGGCGCTGTAATCAATTAAAGTCGGAGTCACCAGCTGCACATCGATCCATTGCTGCGTTGTCATCCATGGCGCTTCTTTGTGAGACAGGTGGCTTACATTCAAAAAGTCGACAAAGTGCAAATACAGAAGAATTGCTTTCGGTCACTACAGCCTTTAGTCTGTCTGCTGATTTTCAAGATAGCCGGCAATCAGACTGGAATTCGGACCAGACTCACAAACACTGCGGAATAATTAAACTTCAAGCATTCTACGAGGCAGTTAAAAGTGAAGTTGCGCAAAAGAAGAAGTACTTGCGTAGCGTTAAACAGGAGATTCGCGAAATCTCACAGCGTTGTGGAGTGGCAATGCGCGAGTATGAAATGGCACAGCACGCTGAAGAAGAGATGAGGTCACGTTTAGCAAAATTGGAAAAATTTATGAATCAGATTGACCATCAGGAGAAAAGGCATCGCAAACTTATTTTAGCGTGTGAAATGTTATCCGCCTGTGCTCCTGCGCACTTTGACGCGAACGAGAAATTGCTACGTCTTATGCAATTGAAGCTTAAAGACCTTCAGAATGAGAAAAGGGTGCTGCTGACTAAAAAAACCCTCTTAGAAAATGATGAATACTCTAATTTGCGAGAGGCGGTGGATAAGAGCAAACAATTAATGTCAAGTGTAGTGGACAAGCTCGAGCGTGCAAGCGGTCAATTTGCACAGGATCAGGCGTCGTCTCTTAAGCTGTATCAACGACGACTAGACAAAAGTAAGGAAAGTGACAAGGATCTCAAACGCACAATGGAAGAAGAAGCCCGAGGACATGCTAAACAAGCGTTTAGTGGTCGTACACGGTTATTGGTCTCTAAAATCGCACATCAGCAAAATGATGCCATATGCAAGACGATCCAAAAAGGAACCGGTCTTTTGAAAATGGAATCTATACTGCAAAAATTTATGCAACGTGAAGAGCTGAAGGCAAGCTTGGAAGAACAAGCTAATCTTTATAAAGCGCATTTGAAGCAAATTGAAATTCGCAATGCTGAGCTGAAAGAGCAATTACATGTGCTGGAGCTCTCACAGACTACGGCTTTATCAGAAGACCCCCGGATCCTTGAACAGAAGCTTCGCGCTGCTGACGTAGAGCTTGCACGAGTTGACAGCGCTCAGACGAGCCTCCTTGCGAATTCAAAAGAGGTAATTAATGGAGCCGCGAGAATTGTAAAGCTTATGGGTATTACAAACTGCATAAATCCACATCAAAATGCCATTCCGGCTTCTCGGTTATGGCCACCTTTCGTAATTAATGGAGGCGATAAAAGCAGCAGCACCTCAGGGATAGAGACACTCGAGCCTTTGGCAATTAAGGAAATCCTACAACTTTGCCAAGACCGAGCAACTTTAATGATGGATGCAGTATGTCCCTTATCACGAAATTACGGTTCTCACACTTGCTCACAAAAAAAATAATTTTCAGGTAGGAGGCGTATTGTGTGATCCAGATGTCAACTTTTCTTTGGTAAGTATGGTAGCATCATCATTTTGCTTTGTGTGGATTCGACACTAAATTGCTACGCAGGTCGCAGATTGGTCGTCTACGAGTCGGCGTCGGACAGTGCGCGAAGGAAACGAAAGGACGGTACCACGACTAAGTCGCTACCACCGACCACTGCAGCTCAGCAGCGTGACAGAGAAGAACAATGACAAAAATCATGACCGCAACGCTATCCTGTCCCCTTTTGCCGCGCCCATCAGCGCTGTCGTGGCCGCAATGGTGACTCAGAACAGTACGCCGCAGATAAAGGTGACTAAGCAGAATTCTGATGAAGAAGCAGAAGCAATTTCAAGAGAGGCTATCAAAGCTACCAGCAGAAAAAAAGTAGTACAGTCAAAGCGTGGTCAAAATAAAAGATAATGTACATTTTGGTAGATTTTGCCGTCATATAAGATTTCATGCTATGATACGGATCTTCGACTTTTACTCGGAATATAAAGTACAGTTTACCTCAGCTTTGACGGTCAATCGATCCAAACACCATGTCTATTAATTTGACACGTTGGCCACATACTTGACACAAATTAAATGCGCGCTCCAAAATCACCACCAGATGACGATCGAGCTGCCACTAACCGAGTAGTGGTAGGCAATTGCGGTGCCGGCTTTTTCGTAACGTAAAGCTTTGCTGGCTGTTGATCGTACTTCTTTTCCTTGGCACCGACAGTGTCAATCTCTGACATTCCAATGTCCAGGACGTTGTCCGACGCGGTCCAATGCCCACGCCAATAGCGCTTCTACTCTCTAGCAGAGGTGGGTTTATAACATACCAAAGCTTCGCTCGAAAAGCGTGTGGCACCCAAGATCTTTAAACCTCGGGCTCGCGGCGCCATTGTCATACATCGCATCCGGAGTACAAGATCAAATAGCGTTTGACAATATCAAATTCAAGGTACACTTACATACAGCGGAACCCTACGATAGTTTCTGGCTCTTGGCAAAATGCTCCAAGGTCACGTTGTTCGGAAAGCCTTAGCATACGACTTGCTTCCTTTGACAATGAAGCGTCGCATAATAATTCGACGCCCCTAAGTCGACAAAGACTGTCCATGAAATCCCTCACAGCTGCCTCGAAATCTAACAAGAGCCTTGCAAGCACGATTCATGACATTGGGCATGAGGCTAAGATCTGTCGACCTTCCAATTCCTTATAAGATTCGGCATAACTTATTTTTTTCCAGCAGGTCGCCCCGCGCTTACTGGGTTTTGTTGTTTTTCAGCGACATTCAAGAGGATTTATTTTAGTTTTTTGGCTCTATGGTCCTTGGCGGGGAATGCAAAGGGCAGCTATCACCTCAAATGAACTATTTTACGCTACCCCGTAAATTGAAATTCTGTGACCTCCTTTTCAGCATAGCTGAAATCCATGAGAACCGGACCTCCCGATACGATCTGGCTTTGCGGATTCAAGTCAGGTTTAAAGTGCAGAAAATCCACACCACCCTGCGTAACTACGTTATGCCGCTACATGACGATTCGGTTGCCACTAAGGCCGCGCGCGTCGGTAACTTCCTATTAGAGGTAAATTAAACCCCAGACTTATGACTCTCCAGCCCGTCCATCAAAGAGTTAAGAAAAAGGGTCACTTTCACTACAACGACGAAGACCTGCGCATGAGTCCGCAACTCGTAGGATCTTTTTAATGGTTCCCTGTATGCACCGCGCTCGCCTGAGCCATACACCTGCAAGCCCGTGCGTCGCGCACCACGTGCACATAAATTATCAGTGTACTCTCAGCAAGTCCCACATTATTCGTGCCTATTCTCGATCAAGCGCTTGAGCCTTGTAAGCTAAGAATATTATCAAAGACGATGCTTTTTGGCGCAACAGCAAGACGTGTCTCTATAGTAAACAAATCTTTCTCGCTCCTCTAATAACGGCCAAATGAAAAACTTCTCGACAACGAGCCGGATGTGGTTGCCCAAGGGGCTAGATCGGGTCCAAAGGATGGATGGTATTGGATGCCCGACCTCGACATATCACACGCTTAGCTCCAACAGCGAGACTGTTGGTCCATCCGAAAAAAATTATGCGGTCGGCCGTGTTTATAAAAGAGTCATAGAGCAAATACTCGATGGCAGCATAGCGAATCTGTCCCATCGTACTCATTGCTACTGCCTCTTATGCAAGCGATGCGAAGCTGTGTAAAAGTTGCGTTTTCTTCTCTTTATTGCGACAATTTCAGCACACTTAATGTAAAGTGTAGCACACGGCTAGAAACTCGTCGTCGGTGTCAACAAATTGTTGTCCTGCAGATAATGATCCAAAATATTATGCCCGCGTGAGCGGCAATTCCATAGCTGTCACAAGAGATAATGAAGTGAGTTGTTCTTGTGAATCCAGCGCTGCATACCTTGACAACAGCAAGCGTAGTTTGACGATAGCTCTTGAGAAAGTTGAATTATCATGACTTATTGAATTATAAAATCTTCTTCATTTGACGAGAAAGCAGGTTAGACTCTGGTGACGCCACTCGACGTATTGGTACTCGCTCTTTCCAACGGCGAGAAGAGAATGGTCATTTTCATGCTTTTTGCAATGATATCGATCTCTACCGGCGTCTGGCGGACGCAGCCTCAAAGCTCGCTAATCGCAACATCGATGACCCCGACTCTTTCCTTCGAAAAAGCTTCAGCTCCAGATTTTTAGGTCTCGTTGGGCCAAAGCTTGAGTTCCAAGAGCACAGGCACGTCGCTCCGCGAGCAGATTGGACAATTTGCGCCTCTCGAGACTGACGTTGTGGTACTCCGCGACCAGAACTAAAGTCTGATCCGACTGACGAATCGGGCTCTCAGGAGGGTAGCTTCATATGATTTACTGACAACTATTTACATTTACTTGGCTCGGAGATAATACAGGTTCAGTAAGGCACATACAACACTTGTCTTGTTGTGTTCGCTTATTTTGGCAATATTATTACTTCACGCTAAGCCACTTTTAGGTTTGATGAAAATTACGCACACAATGATGTGTGGTTGCAATAAAACCTTACAAATTGCAGCTAGTCAGACTTATAAACAATACCAAAACTTTACTTTAAAATATGTCTTGATATTTCCCCTTTAGTTCAGTTTTTCTTTAAATTGAACAACTTACAGCCACTAAATCGCGCATGTCTCAAGACATTATGACTTTAAGAAATATTTTCTTCGCTTTGCTTATACATCGTGGGAGAGCTGTTGTCAGCAAGCCACTTGGCTATGTTTCTCCCATCAAGCCTAAAGCCACAAAGTGGTGGCGTTGATGCAGCAAAATCATTAATCAAAGCGTTCACGTAAAGCATCTCAATTCGTTGAACGCAAGCATATTGCTCCATCGCCTTAGTTGAATTGCGCACACACAGCGTACTACCTTCCTGACGACACGATGCACTCGCTCTGTCTGACAACGGTCTGCGTTGGGTCCGACTTGGACACGTCCAACCTGGCGTCAAGCGCCTCATTGTTTTGACTGAAATATGGGTGTCCGACCGAGTCAAATCACTTCGGCAGTCCGTGGTGTCTAAGAACTTAATTGATGTACAGTGCTCCTGTTTGGAGGATGTCAACCGTGGCACAGTCGGAAAATGACGATACTTCGCCCTGCAATCTCACGTAAGGATCTGCAATTTCTTATCTTACAAAAGTCCACCTAAAGTATGGTTAATTTTGGACTTGGCTTTTCCTTGCGCGATTCAGACACAACTGACTTTGATCATTGGCTTTATTGCCGTGAGGTTCATTATACAACTTGCCGTAACGCCTTTTTTTATTTGAGCACGAAAGAACTAGTATTGGAGGTATGTGCTGTACCGTTACTGGTGCAAATAACGATCTCGCTTTTTGTTTTGGTACTGTTGTTTCCAGAGCACATCGGTCGTAAGCTAATTATTACGACCTCACACGATACTCTCGTGTGCCGTACTAAGATAGCTGTAAAATATTTTGCATATTTAGTCCAATCTTTCTGGTTTACATCAGAAGCAAAAATTCTACAACCTCATCCGAGTCTGCACAATTTCTTCAGCTATTTTATTGGCTCAAGGCTGATACATTAGAGTGACGCGCTCATTTTGCTGCAAATCTGATCCAGCGGTTGAAATAGTCAAACATGAGATAGGCGTCTAAACCCGTCGAATCGATTTACACACTTGATCTGAATTGACAAAGCACGCATCTCATAAAATCTGACTATAGTCTGCGATATATGATCCGATTGCGTTGGCTATTACTGATTTCTCGAAATTATTGTTTCACGTCCGATATCTCCACTTAGAGTTGAGGCAATACTACGTAACATACTATAATGATAAGTCACTTATATATTGCCCCATCCAAACCTCTGTCGCCTTTTTCTTGTATTACACATTGCACGCACTTTATGCTGAACAAGAAACGACAATAAAAGTACGCATTGATCTGTATAATAGCTCAAAGGATTTCTTGATGCCCTTCTACCCAATCACTTTTCACTAGCTTTGCTCTGAAAGTACACTCGTCACTTAAATATCTTAACTTTTTGCAGTGAAAGAGCAAACCATCTCAATCAGCATCATAGTCGCTCATCTAACTTTAAGACCGCAATGTATTTGCTCTAACTTTATCCCGCTTTTTGCTCAGATGTGGGCTTACAAGTCCTCGACCAAGAACAGTGATCATGAGCTCGTACTCCTCGATATGATCTGATGAGTAGAATTGAGTCCATCAGTAATTATTGAGCGACCTGTCAAAGCGACGGCATTTTGATCGCCGCAGCTAAGCATGCGCGATCTATTTCGCTTTGCTACGTCCATTTAAAAGGGTCTTGTCGCAATTTGGCTGTCGCACATATGTGCTTGATATTGACTACAAAATCAGCTGCTAGAAAAGATTTTTATGATGTAATAAGAAATCAAAGACAATCTGGATCGCTATCGAATTACAGAGCTCACTTTTCTGTCGATGCTCTTATTTGTACATTAAGCGATCATGCAACGACCCGGTTCTAAGCTCACGTAGTGCACGTTGCCGCCAAAGATAATCAAAGCATTTATATCGGCCAGCAGAGCAAGTTGTAAAATCAAACTATAGTGCTCTGTCCAACTAACTGTCTGTCAAAACAAGTAATTGAATTTTACTCCTTCCATCTCTTACCCAATTACTTTTTTGGCACCGCCGCCGCGTCACGCGCAAGCTGATCCATCGAAAACCATTGCTTGCAATATAAAACTTCAATTTTCATGCCAAGCAATATTCGCTGCAACCGTCTCCAAACTTTTTGCCCACTCTGATGCACTTTTAGAAGTCCAGTGTTGATGGGCATAGTAGAGGGCTCCAGCTGTCAAGCCGGCCTTGATATGATTCGAAGAAAACATTTGCTCAGAGCATTCAAGAACGCAGGACAGCTATTATGACGTATCTATGACTCCTCTACGCGACCACACAAACCTCAGCTTATTCGGCTTTGACGTGTTAGTGGTGAATATTACCAGTATAAATAAACCTTCAAAATACTGCATCAGCACCGCTGATACAACTAAGTCACTTGTGTTGACTATGACTATGAGCACCGCTGATAAGACTAAGTCACTTGTGATGGCTATGACTACGTTATCTGATTTAAACGGAATTGTCGCAGCTTCGGGTCAAAACGAATGACACATTGACCCAAGCCCGTTTTTAGCGTACACAATCCGCTTTGATATAATGGACGACCTTCGAATTTGGGAGCGATGGGTTCATCAAAGCCGAAAAAAGAGAAAGGCTACATCATTTTCGATGGGATCCGGTTTTTGTGTCATAGCACCAACTCAGATGACCAACCACGTATAGTGGCTTCTCATTGAGAGAATTTAAAATATTTAAACCTCCACCAAGCTCTTGCTATACTGCTGTCTTGATCGTATCGGTAAAAAAAGACGTATGGCTTACTATTGCTTACAAGTGTAGTATATGCATATGCGGACGTGCAAAGCGGGCCATCGATTTAATTCCTCGCTAATTGCGGCTACACCAATGGCAAGCTTGCCAGAGTAGGCAGTTCTTTCATACGATATAAAATTGATTAAGTGGTTAGGCTAAGCCACTTTATTTAGTAGTCCACGAACCCGTCTACAATTCCATGCTTGACAAAATTTTCTGTATGGAAGCTCCTTTTATCTCTGCAGCTAGAACCACTCAAATGTTTCTGCACCCTGTCAGCTGTATAAACTATCCATTAAGAGCAGAAAGTATTTCGTGATTGAGTGCGCACGCTTCGCATTTCTCTCGAAGCTGGCTTTGAAAGTATAAAAGTATACTGATTTGTTGGAGCGACCCCGGACCATGGAGGTGTTTCAGAAGATGATGGATCTTCATGACCGGAATGACCGCCTAGGCGCCTGACCGAGCAGCATTAAAAAGTTCTTGTCCAACGCAATAAGCCGCATGCTCGTTATTGATTAAGTGGTTAGGCTAAGCCACTTATTTAGTAGTCCACGAACCCCGTCTACAATTCCATGCTTGACAAAATTTTCTGTATGAAAGCTCCTTTTATCTGCAGCTAGAACCACTTACATGTTTCTGCACCCTGTCAGCTGTATAAACTATTCATTAAAAGCAGAAAATATTTCGTGATATAGTGCGCACGCTTCGCATTTCTCTCGAAGTCGGCTTTGGAAGTATAACGACTGATTTGTTGGAGCGACCCCGGATCATGGAGGCGTTTTAGAAGATGATGGATCTACATGACCGGATTGACCGCCTGGGCGCCTAACCGAGCAGCATTAAAAAGTTCCTTTCCTACGCAATAAGCTGCATGCTCGTTTAGCTCGCGTCATACCCGTTCTCATTCCCTTAGCCATTAAAAAAGTTTTTTCTAGCCCTTCTAGCCTTCCTGTGTTCACCCACGCTGCTCAATTTTTAACGAGATAGAGCGCAAAAATGCCATGGGTACTCAAAGTTTTGCATTAGAGTCAAAGTCAATGCATTTTAAGATGTTGGGTGCATTAAAGCTGTCCCTTGAAGGTAGATTGTGTGCGTAGAACACAGACTGCAAAAGGTGTAAAGAAATGTTATCCCATCGTGTTTGTTATATCAAAGTTTACTATATCAAGTGGTATTTAGTATTTTGTAATGCTTCGGACCTTTCTAAAAAAACACATATTTTCCTTCATTTATTCTAAAGGAGTGCAATTACATTTGTCACCCGAATTTCTTGAGCTTCTGCTTCATTAATTTCATATCTCTTTTTTCTCGAGTCAGCGGTATGCTTGAGTTTGGAATCCATCAGCGCAGAAGAAGGTAAGACCAGCCAATACGTGATTCAGTTGCTGAGTGTAGACTCAACCTTTGATAGTTTGCCAGCCGACGTATGGGGTGTACCAGCGCCCATTCAACGAAGTGGTTTTACTAGAACACGGTTGACGGAATCTATTCTCCCTTCTATTTCAGTCTGGATGCTGAGTACGGAAGCCACTAATTTCTATCTGACACAATTGTGTCGAATTTCAATACCGAGCTCATGAGAAGCTTTGTTGTTGCTGTATTGGATGCATAAGCAATCAGCTCCAAACGTATTATGTCATCAATGCGGAACACGCTCTTCGTAGATCCCATGATCCAAAGGCACAGCCCCTGGCTTACTTAGAGTTTTACAGACTATTGATACTGGCAGACCCATAAAAGAGCTGACGTATTAGCCGCGGACTTGACACTATGGCAGGTCTCGGTTATTATAAAATAGTTGGCTATATACTTAAGTATTAATCAAACGGGACACCTTTAATTTCAAAATTTTTTGTCATTTTCATTTCTATTGTCGTCGAAAATTTCGAATTACTTGTTTTAAAAACTGCAAAATGAAACACATTTCTTCGCACAATAGAGCGCTTGCGCTAACGACAAAATGCGCAACATTTGTGCACTTGCAGTTATAATGCATTACAAAATATAGAATGGTTTCTTTTAATTGCAGCACTAAAGTTGCAATTGCTATCGACGTGTTGAAAATCCGACTTTAGTACCTTGGCCTCATTTAAAACATTTACTTGAGTATATACTAGCTATGCGATGGTGCGTTGCAACAATTACTTTAAATCGGCATCGATTCTTAGCGAACAAACTTTTAATATAAGTAAGAGCATGCTTCGCTTAATTATAGGATGAATTCCTGCTGAGCAAATTTTGACGACAAGTAGACGACCTTAATCAAAGTGTCAGATAGTTGGAGCAGTCGCAATTTTGTGCTCTAAGATGACAAGCGACACCTAAGAACATGCCTGCAGCTTTCTGCTTTTAAAATTTTGTGGAAATATCGATCGCATTGTCCTATGTTATGTTAATTTTAAGCTGCCAAAAAAATTGCACTGATTGCGGCATTTGCGAAAACGGTCATCCGATCTGCGTCTCCAGATACTTCAAAAACGCCTCGTAACCGTTTGCGCACCCACGGCATTTAAGGTAATCTACCTTGCGGTATTTTCTAACAGAACTGATCCGGACATTTTATCAATTGCATTAGACGACCTATTTACGCACAGCAAGTCCCAGGTTCTATATGTCTCCAGAATATTGTCGATGCATGGTCGTCGAACAGATTTTGGCTTAGCTATTCTTTTGCCGGAGCTACATTCTTAAGTTTCTTTCACCTTAATCAATCGGATTTACTGCCAGTCTTCGCGTAATATATACGCCTTAATCTAATCTTTGTTGGCAAAGCTCAAAGGATATATGTGACCACCCAAGCAAAACAAAATTGAGTTATGAACGCAGAAATCGGTCGAGCTCGCTCTAACACCCACCCTATCCAGACTTCGCTTGTTATATAAAATGGTCAGGACCGTAGTAATATTAGTAGTTTGTTAGGTTTTTCGATACTTAATCAATCAACGGCATAAAAGAGCTTATCACACTAGATATGTCCATAACCAGTACAGAGTCGGATGTCAACTTTCTTTCTCTTCTCACAACAACTACTGATGCTCTAAGGATTGTCAGCACTTGGCTGCCTTAATGCCGACAAAAGGTTTTCATTGCGTCCAACAGCTTTCTGAAGTCTTGCAGACCACTCATCATACCACTGATGTAGTATTTCTCACATCGATATCGAAGCAGTCTCTTCGCGTAGCCAGTTACATGTGCTCTCTTGTCCCAGAAGCAGATAACGTCACTTTGCGGCGGCCGCTCAACTCTATAGAAGCATTCCCTCTTCAGCTATTACGATCTTTGTCATTTTATTTGTCCCGTGTTTATCTCCGGCATGACTACCATCTGGCATTTTTAGATCATCGGCGTCAATCTCTTTTACATGTATTTATTATTTCACTTCGTCTCAATTTGGCAGTTTTGACGCCAGCTGAGGGGTACCAGGATTGGAATTGACACAATATCTCGATGGCCAATATACTTTATATCGAACTTTGGCTTGATCGAGATCATCGTTTAGATTTCCAATATCGGAAACCCAGGTAAAAAGGACCCCTATCACCAAACCTTTTCTCTTTGTCGGGTGTCTGACTGCGTAGAAAGGCGGCCCTCACCTTGCTGCTCCACCTTCGTGCTAGATTCTCATTTAAATCTCTATCTAGTCTTTTCTCCAGCGAAGTGATCGCCGACATACAGATATGTGGAAAGACCGCTTGCGTTCCAGCGGCCGTATCAGTGACGAGCGCTGCAGCTTGACGTAAGGTCGGCTAATCTTGATCTTCCTTATTGTGATCACTTTCGCAGAGGCAACTGAGCTTATTTCTTAAATCAAATTTTCTTCCACTAAATTTGGAGAAACGGTTCGGCATAATTGCTCCAAGGTTTCATTAGATAAAGATTGCACATGTTTTTTAATGTAAAAATTATCTACATCTGCCGCTTCACCCATCTACCCTGTTTGTTCGAGCTATATACTCTCTCGGTCTCGAAACCTGCACAACTCTGCTGCGCGACGACCAACCAGTAATCTTTGCTCTAAGCGGCTGTGGATTGTTGAATATCATGAATTTTGACCTGCTCTCAGGAGACATGAACGTAGTAAAGCTTTAGATTTAGTAATCAGATTGCCAAATGTGCCCAGATCATTCTTTTCATGGTTAAGCTGACTTTGAAATTCGACACCTTTAACAGGTCCCAGCTGTCTTTGCAGCTTTGTTGGAGCGGCATAAATAATACCAATTTTATCCATCAATGTCATCAAACCTTGCGCACCAAATCGCTTATCTTCGTTTTTTTGCCGGTATCGGGATAACAGGGCTCGCTTAAGTTTCTGTTCTCTGCGTCCGATACTGTTGCGTCTGTTAGCGTCATGCGATCCCTTCATCCAGCTCATTTTTCTACTGTCTTCGTCTTCCTAGGACTCCCTTTAAAAATTTAAATTCTCTAAAGATCTAGACTTGCGCATTGTTACGGTAAAGCGGTGCTCGCAGCACTTGCGAACTCTCAATCACACAATGCACTGACGGAGAAAAATCTCGAATGAAGTTGGTTGCTGAAACATTTACCTCGTGTATCCAAATCAAACGTCTTCAGTGACTGATTGCTGGGTCAGCTGCGTTCATCTTGTCGGCGGCGCACGAAAGCGTTCTCAGATAGGTGACCGATAAGATCCGCAACTACTTTCGGTGCATAATGTTGGCGTTTTGCGCACTCTTCCTTTTTATTCAGGGCTTGATAGTTGTCAATAACAGCGATAATTGATCGAAAAAAATGATATCGTCCTGTCAAACATAACTACGGTCAGACGTAAATTTTCATACACGTAATGTACGGTGCATGTGAAAACCATAAATTTTTTCACTAGGTGATTGAATAGTATAAAGCCATTTTTTATATATTATCTATAAAATATATAATATAATATATTATCTATTAATATATAATATAATATATTATCTATTAATATATATAATATATTATATATATATCCCACTACACCGGGGAGTAGTATAAAGCCATTTTTAATATATTAGAAATGGCTTTATACTACTCCCGGTGTAGCACAAATTGGTCTCTCTTATTGAAAAGCATGTGCGATGCTTAGCACTCAGATCAAAAAATTGGTAATTTATCATTTCTATAGACTCTTCTACCCTTTATAGCTACTGGATAATGCTACACTTGTGCAGATCGTGACAAATTTGATACATAAAGCGTAGCTTCTCGATTGAGCATATCCGCTGTTTGATCAAATCATGCAAGGCAATCGTACACTTGTACTGGGTGGGGTTCCCAAATTAAATGAGGTTGCATATTTCGCTATTATGATTCACGAAGTTGGTTTTTTAATACAAATATGTTCAGATCACACTAATTGAATACACGTATCGAATTGGCTACACCAAGACGAACTAGTAAAAGCGCGCCTTGAAAATATATATCAAATTTCATTGATAGCGAATAGACTGCCGATATTGTCAATCACTGATAGCAAATAAACTGCCAATATTGTCAATCATTGATAGCCGAGGCCGGCTTTCACTTTTAAAATTAATCGTCGATCCCGGACCAGTTTTAGCACAACCCTAGTGATGACATTAATATATGCCTTGAGCACATACGGGCTAGAGGCTGAAGTAACACAGGACGGCCTGGATACATATCCCATTCACAAGGACGCTCCCCTCCTACTCACTCAGGACGCTGGTTTGTAAGTAAGCACGAAATTTTAAAGGAATCATAAAATAAGCAACCCACAGTCGTTCAATGCCCTGGTTCCTTGCATCGGGAGCAAGACATCTGACGGCTAGGTTTGACACATCACTACGGTCAAGACACGACCAGATGAAGTGGCTACATCGACCTTTATTAGATCTGTCACTTGATACTCTATTCAAAGGCGTAAGCCTTGTGCTTTATTTGCTTGGGTCTCGTCTCTGAAATGAAAGCACTCAAACACCTAAGTGAATTCTACGACCAGTTGATCAAAAAATGATGAGAAGTGTCGCATTTTTTCTTTCGGGCAAATAGCTGCCTTTGCCAAGTTCCTTGGAGCTTTAGCAGATATAATAACCTCAAGCTGTTTTGTGCGCTCTACAATATCTTGATACGATTATGTAGCCATCGCGATCGTCATATTATACCATGCCAACATAAGGCCATCCTCGTCTAAGACGAGGCGATCTGCCTTGATCGATCAGCATATGCGTTGTCGTACTTTCCTTCGAAAACTAATTGGTCTCAATGGGATGCATTTTGTGCTGTATTTGTGTTAATACGATCGTGCGTTGACACACTGACGTCGATATTGACAAAGGACTTTGCGTCTCCGAACTTTTGTTTACGGAATACATCACATGCTAAAAAAGGGCAGCATCTGGGTCGACAGGCTGACTATGTCCCACCAGACGTACAAGCAAACAATGTTTGCGATGAGCATTGATCAGGGAGCTGCGCAGTAGGGTTTAGGGCCTCAGTCATATTACACTGGCTGGTTGGCCACCAGCACGCTTATATCATGCAGCCGGTACTTTTCTCTAAGAGCTCTGCTCAGTGATTTACGTGCCATTGGACGCAGTGATAGTATCATCCCACACTACTTTGTCTAAAGACCAGCAATGTTGATAGCAGCATGCGACGAATACTGCTCCGATGAACGTGGCTCAGCAATTTACGGGCCACTTCAAGTGCACTGGTATGTCCCCGCCCATACTGTTTTGGCTTAAAGCTAGCCATACTACTCATTGCACAAACACCTCGTGGTCGGTTTTGCTATTCCACTTTTCGAATTTCTGTCCATTTCTGACATTTAAATATTTTCTATATTAAAACGGTCGGTAAGTGTCCGCGCCAATGACGTTTTCAACTCCTTGCAAAAATTTGTATGAAAATCACCTAAACTTCGGTTTGTTGTTATGCCTTAAGCACTGCATGCATTAGGCCAACGGCTCATCTATTTGTAAGAACTCTTTCCTTAAACATTTATCAGCAAACCAGGTTCGCAAACACGATTCGTGTTACAAGCCCGGAACTCTCCGAGGTAGGCCTTGTCGCCCTTCAATTTTCCCCTGAAGCTAAACAGCCGTTGGATTCTTGTCTTTGTGAGTTCCTCGCTACATATGTCGCTGAACGTTACTTCAGCATACAGAACGGCATTCATGGCGTTTTCAAATGTACACGGATCGCCTTCATCCGAGCTGCGCTCATATGCAGTTTGGGCTTTAGACAGCGACTAAACCTTTTCTGAGAGAGGGTTACTGACCATTACAGCCAGAAGAGATAAACAGTCTTCAACAAAGTGCACAAGTTTCTTCCCACCAGAGCAATTTGCACAGAAAAGGAACCTCACGCAATGCGCACAGTTGGGCGGAGTAACAGCTTGCGTTTTACTCTCACCTTATATGAGGTGTTTCCCATTTCCTGCAGTACTTTAGCCGTCTAAAGTCACTTTCTTTTTTCAATTCATAATACGACGATTGAGCACCAAAGTTTCCAGTCTAGATTTTTTTCTCTCCATCTCTTCTTTTGCCCCCACGCTATCTGTGAGCGATTTAATGTTTAAGGGGCATCCATTTCTAAAATTTAGAGTCATTGTCGGGGACCTATTTGTGAAAGGATTTCGAAGAGAGCGATCTTATTGCCTTATTTGAATGCCTTTTGATCGTTTCGGGTTCTTGTGCAACCGAATGTTGAACCCTGTTACGCCAAAAAAGGACGTCAGCTTATATAGCTCGCCTTGCATGCCCTTATTCACGTAAATGTAGTCCAGCTTCATGAAAGATCAGTCCTGAAGACTTAAATGTTGATTGACTACAAGAGCAACCAGGTGAGTAGGGTAGCAAAGTGCTTTAGCTCTTGCTTAAAACATTGTAAAATTGGGTAGAATGCTATCCGCTCGACTCCAAAAGTTAGTGTCAGTCTAAATACCAAGACCTGATATAAATGTAATTTAGCGCACATTTTTTAGAATGGGAGCTGAAGCTTATTTAAAATTATTGATAAAACATCATGTGCAGCTACTACCCAGCATAGTAACTACGCACATTTATTTATGCCGCAATAATATGAGTTGGAGAACCATATAATGGGATACACACTAAATCTATGCATCCATTGGCAAAAAAATATTCATACGCTTCTAAAAATGATGAGGACGTAATTTTATTGTTTCACGCAGTTCCTTACATAACGCCTAATTGCTTATCTGACATTAAAAGCATGTTTGTCGCGAATCGCGGCCAATACTTTGAGCTTAAGAAAGAATGTGTAATTTGCTACTTTTCTTTTGAACGACAGCACAAATAGAAATTTTGTGTTACAGCTGAGAATACTGTTAAAGGCCAAATCCGATTCTGCTGGGTCATCAGTTTTATGTTGTACACGACGCTTTTGCGCCTTCTGAAGCAGGCAACTCATCATCATATGCAAAGTCAATACGACTTACGGATTGCTTGCACACGCTGACTATCGTCCCTCAGGTTATCTTGGATTTCTAAATATAACGCGATAAGTACAGATTCACAAATATCGGCACTGCATGGCCTCGGAAAAAATCGCTTACGTGACGTATAATGCTAGTCTTCGACTTACGCCCTATTGATCTCCGTGTTGTGAGAGCACAGATGAGCGCTCTAAACGCGTCAACGTACTTGTCCATACGTCTTAATCACAGTTCTTGTCTCGGCGGGCTTAATACATTTGTAAAGTTGCTCAATCTCTGGATTAACTAAAAACGCTATATTTCTATCACAATTATAAATCGTTATCTTTGAAATGTGACGATGACTTTAAAATTTAACAGCTCCAGCAGAAGTGTAAAAGCTACTTTTGAAAAATTCCAGAAAGAGTAGCTCAGCGGATCGGCGTAAAGCTTAGTAAGAAGCACTGCATTTTGGTTGCAAATCTCCAAATTAAGCGATATTTGAATCTTACTTTAACGCTGTAGGCATTATAATAGAATTACGCTTTGTAAATTCATTGGTCTCAATGCCTCTTCTTTTTTTACTACGGATGGCATTCCGTTGCGGATAGGCTGATAAAGAAGGTTTTATTTTGAGACAACTACATTACATGCAAAGCGAGGTTTTTCGTTTTTTTCGCGACACGTTCGCCTCACTCGCGTAACCCCGAAAACGCCTTGACGTGACCAACTCGAAATCATGAGCCTCCGACGACTGAACAGCAGCGGTAGTGCCAGCAAATCGCGCCTCTCGAACTCCCTCCACCGGTGTGCTATTGCGCTGTGCTCCAACCAGGCTGTCGCTGAGGGTGTGTGCTCCATGCATCTTTCGCGCAGCGGCCGCGTGGGCGGCGGCCAAGGTGCCGTTGTAGACGGTCGCATGATGGGCTTACGTGGCGCACCTCCATCCTCGGCGGGAATGGATGATGGCATGACTGATGATCGCTACTATCGCGCCAGTGCACACGCCGCCATGCAGCCACGCGCTGGCCCCTCGACAAAGAAGCACAAGCCGTCGCCGGCTGAGCCCGTAAACCGTTATGTGATGGATAATTCGAGCTCTGGAAGTGGCTTGACGCGTGAGAGCTTGAACGAAATGGTCAATCAAATGCAGTACTCGAAGAGCGCTGGAATGTCCGCCTACGAGAACGATCCGTACATCTCGGCCCAGGCTTCGGCCAGTACTAATGGCTCGAATCGATCCGAGTCGGATGGCTCTGTGGATGAAACGAATTTGCGCCGCGAGCGCAACCGCATCGCAGCACGCAAAAGTCGTCAGCGCAAGCTAGATCGCATATCGAACCTTGAGGACGAAAAGATGCGCCTTGAGCAGCACCGCGATATGCTCGTGCAGGAAATTCGCAGTCTTGAGAAAAATGACTCAGGCTCCGCTTCTAATGTCGTCTTAACCATCACCGACAAGGAGTATCAGCAATTACAGAACAAACGGCTTCAGATTATCAAGCACGTTGAAGAGGCCTACAATTCTGGCGACATTTTATCAACTGTCAAGTACTTTCGCGATGACTCGATTGTCAGCGGCCCGCAAAACTCGTCCGTGCACCTGCGCGGCAAGGATGCTTTGGTGCTGGATTATCTCTGCACCACTTGCCTGTTTGGCGACGTGCACCTTCACCATGCCAAGGTGGACTGTGGTGGTCCGCGAAGTCAGCACTTTCGTGTGCACTGGGCGCTCTCGGGCACAATTAAGAGCGTTGGTGTCAGTATGAATAAGGAGTTTCTTGAGCTGATCGAGAGCGTGAAGGGTCGTCGTGTCACAATCGATGGAGTTAGCAATTTCTCTTTTAGCGGAGACAAAATTGTGTACGTGCATCGTACTGCAGACCAGGCCAAGTTACTTTCGGCGCTTGTTAATCTGAGTAAGCGGTAATAAGAAATCAGGTACTTGTGGTGCATATATGATGAATACGAATTATTTTTTTAATGTTATATTTCTGTTCTCGTTGGTCCTACTCAAAGTACTGAGTTCGGTTAAGTACATGTATAACAGCTTGGGATGTACAATGTAATCTTCCGTGTGCTAGACAAAACGTACGGACACGTATAAAAAAACATCAGTACAATATAAGGCAGTGTAAGAGCGATACAATAAACCTATCAATTGTGTAGCATATATCATCGGGTGCCTTTTTCCAATGTCTTACAAAAGCAAGATTTCCTACATTTAGCTCTATAAAATTTAACGGTACGGTTGCTGTGGACTTCTCAGGACTCGCCCAAGCCTGACGTCCCGCACTGGTACAAGTAAAATCAAGGTCTACATGATAGAAATTACTATTACGCAATAAATGATCATATGTTGTTTTAACTTCGCCGCTGTCAGAATTCGTCAAGCCGGAAATTGGGCTATTTGCTGCATAGTCGAATAAATCAAGGACGGTACCGCACGACAGAGTTGTAAGATGTGCGCAGTCAAAATCATTCTCCACAAGCTGTCGTCGTACAATTTGCTGCACCAAACGCTTGAAGAGATCATTTTAAGCATAAAGCTACATAAACAGTGCAATAAAAAGCGTTCCTGTCACATGAGCTATCGCAGCAGAAAAACTGCCAAGACGCACCGATGTTTTTATTGCTAAGGATTTAATGACAATTGCAGTTGCTGTAAGTTCAACACGGCGCAGGGACTAATCACCAAATTTAGCTCGGCGACTTGGCAGAGCTAAAATCAGCGATTGGATACATACCATGGAAACCCCACTCTGTTTAGCCCTAGCCACCGCGGTGGTGTACGACCGAAGATGCATCACATTGCAACCACTCACCCACCGCACTGTTTGCGCTTGTCGCTCGTAGAACCAGCGACGGGTCCGCCCCATATGCACGACAGCGAAAATACCCAGCAGCAGTCTGAGCCCAGGAATTCCTTGCCTCAATCGCCGCTGAATTTACTATCCGTCCTGGCTGGCATTAAGGACAGCGCCGACGACCTGGTCGCCGAAGTTGCAGGAACTCCTCCTGTCCTCTCTCCGTCGGACGCGCGTTTATTGTACCGTGAGTGGCGCACTGGCTCGCACGTAGGTGTTGATTTAACTCGCCTCAAGACTGGCGAACTTAACAGCAGCGGTAACGGTAGCGGCATGAGTAGTGAGGACATCTTGAGCCGCTCACCATTTAGCGTCTACGGCCGTTCGCCCAATTCGCTTCCTCGCATTGCTGAACGCATTAAGAACTTGCCACTTTGTGCCACTGTGCCACCAGTTGCGCTTGAAGCTCCACAGGATGTGGATGACCGCGCACGCCTCTTGTCGCAACAAATTATAGAGGCGGACGCGACTCAGTCTGGAGGTATAGCGGCAGTGAGACTTCAAACTGGCTCCTATGATCCTGCTGGTCCTAGTGAGCTGGTGTCAGGAATTAAAAAAGCTCGAAGCAACCAAGCCTTGGCTGACTTGGAGAAAAAGGGGTACTTCCCTGTGGCACCCAAACCGTCAGCATTGGGCGTACAACGCGGACTGAAGAACTCGGTAGTCAACGACATGTGTCGCGCTGTTGTCAAACACATGGTGGGGGATGTTTACGTCTCGGCGTCTGGCTCATATGGCCAGCGCAAGGTACTGAACCACTTGTACGAGCCTGTGTTTGCCTCTGTGCAGGCTCATTTCCGTCGTTTACCAGCAAGATACGCACTTTCTGTCAACCCGGATGACGTGCCTTTGCATATGCGTCTACTTGCGAAGAATCAGCGCGATCCGACGGCTATCGCAGTAAATGCACAATTAAAGAAGGACGACAACGGAGAGTATGTCACATGTGTGTCATAGACTCGTTATGAATCTAATATTTGATGTGTTCGCTAGGATCGTGCCTAATGTGTGTGAAGTGGTGGTGGTGTCACTGGACCGTGATAATATGCTTGACGCCATTACGCGGGCACTCACTACGATGAAGGGCAATATATTAGATGCCGACGTAATGACTACATCGGATGGCACGCTACTGGATCGGTTTGTTGTGAGGAGATCGTTTATGAGAGACGAACAACAGGACGAGTTGCGTACACGTATCGAACAAAATCTCCAAAGGCTTAGTTTGGAGGAAGACACGCGGTCGAGTTTAACGGGCAGACTGAGTCTCGAGGTCGATGACAAGGAGACTTTGGCTGAGAGGTTGGGTATATTGCAAATGGTAGACAATAATGATATCAAAGCCGAGTGGAAGTTGGCGATCAATGAGATTCGGTTGGAGGAGGCGATAGGAAGCGGTCGATCTGGCAGTACGTACAGCGCCTGGTGGCGAGGCACACACGTAGCGGCGAAGGTCGTCGACTCTTCCACGAATACCCAGTTGGTTGGTGATGAACTACTAAGCGAATTCTATCGCGAGGTAGCAGTAGTCAGCAAATTGCGCCACCCAAATATTGTATTGTTTCTTGGAGCGGCCATCAGTCCACCACGTTACTGCTTAGGCAAGTCTAACTGCTGTGGCTGGCGTGTATTTTAAACAGTTGCTGACACTCGGTGTATATTACAGTATTTGAGTACATGGAGAATGGCACGTTGACGGATCTGATTCGTGTACGACGAGGACCGATGGATTTTTTTCGCTTGGTAGCAGAAATGGCGATGGTACGTGGCTGCCGATGTTATAGCTGCTAATCTACTAATAGCATAGCACCGTGTGGGGCGTTTAGGGAATGAATTATCTTCATTTGTGCTCTATTATGCATCGTGATTTGAAGTCTGGCAATGTGCTCATCGATTCGCATGGTACTGCTAAGATTTCCGACTTCGGTCTGAGTTGCGTGCTTGAGATTGGCAGCTCTTCAGACCTGACTGCTGAAACAGGAACATATAGATGGATGGCGCCGGAAGTCATTCGCCACGAACCATATTCTAGCAAGGCCGATGTTTACAGCTTCGGCATCGTGCTGTGGGAGATGCTGGCCAGAGATCAACCGTTCCGAGGTTTGACCCCGATTCAAGGTGTATATCCCGCTCGCATTTGCTGCTAATATGTATCAAATTACTTATGCGCTTTTTCGATGTTACTGTTTTGCTACTACAGCCGCTTTTGCTGTTGCTCGCCAGCAAATGCGTCCTGCGTTGCCTCGTCAGACGCCACAAAAAATTGGCGAGCTGATTGAGCACTGCTGGCATCACGACCCAGCTCGTCGACCTGACTTTGGGGCTATCCTGGAGGCCTTACCATTGGTCAAGAATTCTTTAAAAAAACGCGATTTCAAGAATATGGGTATTTTGTACGTTTCACCATGTAGCCTCAACTAGCCATCTACGATTTTATTCCTGAATGGTAAACTAGAAAAATATCAGCAATTATATTGTATTTGTATTGTATTACGTTATCGCGTTGCCAAGTTATGTACGTGCTAGGCTCAGGCTGGCTAGTCCACGACATAGAGTGGTGTCCGCATACGTCGGGTCTCGTTCGGCGGGCAGTGCAGCCAGCACCGAGGTCGTGAGGGTCATTCATTATTTTGTTTAGCTCTGACTTGGTAAGAGCCCAGGTGGCGCCCTGGTGCTGGAGACCGTTGCGTCGAGGGTGAGACTCGTTAGAGACCTGCAGATGCCCGAGAGCACCTGCCCGAAGCGCGCAAGCATTTAGCCCCCGCGCTTGGAAGGAGGGCGTCACCCCAACCTTTTCCGAAGCAGCAATTGTATTGTACATGCAATTTTCCAGATAAATCAACGGTCCCATGAAATTAGATGATAAGAAAATTACTAATCCAAAGAGAATATAAATTAGAAATGCTATGGCGCGAATTTTGTCCCTTCAAAATTGCAATCAATTGCAATCAAAGCATATATCGACGACAAATACCGTTACTGTATCGCAAATGACTTCAAAGAAGGTGATTGGCGTTGTAAATTACCACGCATTTTACGCCACTTGCCCTTCCAACGTGCGAAAGAGCGCACCGCCGTCGCGCTAGGGAGTGCAAGCCGTCAGACACTGAAGCGCAAAAACAAATTCTCAAGTGTGCTGTCGCACCATTCGCACTCTAATATTTATGAGATGGCCCACGAATGAAATTAAATGGTCTGGATTAAGAATAATAAACAAGATTCACAACATTCAGATCCGTAAGTTTGGGATCTAAAATGCAATGGGGACGTCCGGATGTACCTGCTGCGACCAACTCAGAATTTTGTATGATTTTGGGTTTCTTGCTCGGCCATACGCGTTTAATTGCCTGAATGGCGCTATGGTGAAGTGGCTCTTGCAAACCTCGGGGGAATCCGATCATACACTGCGCCTCGTACTGTCGATTAACATAGTAATCCTCTCGATATATAATAGTGCTTTTAAGGATCTCAGCTTAAGTACCCGTTGGATGAACTGCTTACTTCTCTAGTGGCTTTTAACTTAGTGATTCCGGTTGGGCCAGTATGTTCCGTAATTGCAGGACGCAGATCATGAGCGTGTAGAAGCCTTCAGATGACAGGCTAGATACGTGATCGACTAGAGATTTAAGCTACCGGAACCCACGCGCTAGGACAAAGCTGTCTCTATCGCGGGATGCTGGTAGCAATCCGCCCCATATTGGGACCGGGTTCCGTACCCCTCATTACACTATGGGGCTTTTTCGGTCAGTGGGGCGTCCCCCACCCAAACTACCCAATCGGGCGCATTTTGATAGGGCAGTCACACACTCGGGTGTGATGGCTCGTCCACTTTAGTGACCTATCTCCGGCTGCCTTAATTCGGATCCTACGGGTATCGAACCAGGTACCTCCCGGTCCCGGGTCGAACGGCTAACCGCTCGAGCCACAGGGTCGGTACGTGATCGACTAGACCGGCTGCAGTATGTGGTATATAGCTTGTTCGTGACTTGTGCAAACACTCTTTCCTTTGCTTGACTGCTTACAGTAGCAGTCTGGATATAGTTAATCCCCGGTCGATGTGACCATTCAGATATGCAACGTACGGTGCCTATGTGAACAAAAAACTATTTAGTAAAGAACGCGAATAGTGCATACAACTTGATATGTGTATTTTTCCATAAGTTCCTATGATCTGATGATCTTTGTGAAACAACTGGCCGTGCTGGGGTCTCTCCTGGTGCTTGTGCAAATGTATACACGTGCAATGGATAAAGCCACCTGACCCCGAGTCACCAAAACACCTTCCTTTTTTCGTCTGATAGATCACCGATTTTCAAAAACGCTAATGTGTAAAATCCATACAGCAATGGTCTACGACTGACTTCGAAAGTTTTTTTCTAAACACAATCGAGGATTAGAGCCATTATGCATTATAGTTATACCTTATATTGTACAACCAAGGGGGGTAGAAATAAACCTAAAATCGAGTGTAGTTTAAATTTGAAGTATGAAGGTTAAGAAAACTAACAGTAATTCTTAAAGTCAGACATGTATCTGCGACATGTACACTTCCTACGTATATAAAGGAGGCTAAACCTGATACGCTTTCTCCGAGTCAAGGGCTACCGCATCAATAATTGTGATAAGTGCGAGAGAAGTTTAAAGGGAACCGGTAATGCTAAATGCTAAGATCCTAACAATGATAAATCAAACTTGTTAATTATAGAGCACAATTTAATTTTTGCAATTCTAGACAGGCATGAGTCCTCGTACATCAGCGGCCTATTTGAGACGATATCGACGCGTCGCTCGTCTCAAAGCGCTATACTATTCTCAGGACTTTCTGTCGTATTGAGTCACAGCACCTCTTCAGAGTGTTGGCTACTTGCTCAACCTTGCTAGTTTGGTGCGTACAGCTGGCTTGCCAACGGTGCTGGTGAGACCCGTAGCTACCGCCGTATTAGCTGTATGATAAAGAACCAATGACACAAAGAGCAAAGCTCATAAATCGGTCGGCTTAGTTTAAAACATATATAATGGAAAGTTTATTTTTCTGGTGCAATTTGAACAAGTCATGCTAACACACGCGATTTTTATCCTAAAAAAGATTTCATCGGTCACATGGTCAACATTTCCCAAGAGTTTGAAGATTCCAGATCGCTCTGAAGATGCTGCTGCCGTCTAGCCAGAGCAAACCTCGAAATAGTTCTCGAACGTGAGCAATTGGTTGAGCGCGATATGTTGTCCCTCTCAGCAAATTTATTTGACGAACGTTGCGTTTTTAGATCAGGTACATCGGTCGCGTCGTAATTGCTCCGTGAGTTTTTGGCCGCACGGTAGGGCACGGTAGAAGTGGCACCTTACACGCGCTTACAGCTTGTGTTCTTATCAAAGTGAATGAACTTCTGAGGTGATGCTTTCTGACTACCAGGTGAACGAGCTGGAAATTCAGCTCACAGACTATAAGTACCTAATGCCATATCGTCGTAATTATAATGCACCAGCATTTTAGGAGGCTTGAACTATCCTAAAGCTGCTCTCAAAATGAGTGCTGTTATCTTCGCTCTTGTGCTGCCTGAGTGAGATCATTAATCGAGGTTCGGTGTGGTGCTCAAGCAAGCGCATAGCTGCTATAAAGCTCAAAAAGGTTCTCTAAAACCGCTTTCTTTTCCTATGTTACACAAGACGTAGCAGTAATATAAACGCATTCTTTCGTACTGTTAAATACTTTCGAAGACTTATCCAAAACAGGTTGTCGTACTTTATAACGATTATTCGAACTAGATCCTTTGCATCCACCCGATAGAAGGCAGAATACGCTCTCTACTATATCGTTGATGTTGTAAGGTGTTAATTACACGACTTTTATATTTATGCCTGCGATGAGAAATCGCTTCAATCAAACTGGCATCTGTATTATTTATCTGACGGGTTCATTTTCTAAAGAGTTTCGACTAGGCTGACATACGCGAAAGCGCGTCGGCAAGCAAATTGGGCATGCGAGGCTTGTATTCAGCGCGGAAGACATATACCACAAAGAATGACGACCATTTTGCCGTTTACTAAATATATGGGATAATTTATCGCTGTTTGCAATCTAAGTATACGTTAAAAAGCCTGAAGCGAGATCCCAAACTCCCTCGAAATTAAACACTGCGTACTTCAAAGCGACTTTTTGCGATAAAACGGATAGCTCCGGTCAGCATATTTAAGCTATCTGGACTAGAACAAGATGACTTAATCAAGATCTTCCCTATCGAGTTTTAGTAGCGCGCAATCGCTGACATAGTCGGAAGCGCTGTGAAAGGGCTAAAGGCTTTATTTTATTGGTAATGATAGAGCTATCGCCCGCTAAAGGCTTTTCTTGGTGCTTTAGCATGCTAGTGCTGGCTTCCTTAGAGCCACTCAATATCCCTGAGAAAGAGATTTTGTGAGAGTAGTACATTCAAAGCTATCCTTAAGCAGAAGACTGGATAGACCTAGCCACTATTAAATTTTTGGCAGTGTAGCGTAGGTAAAGCTGTACAACTTTTACTCTATCTGGGTCTGCTTAGGCCACATGACTACTTACAAATTAGCCATAGACTTTGTCTTCCTCTGCCGCAAAGACACAATTGTTGAAATCGTTATATAAATGAAGCGTTCTAATGACCTCAAATACTCGATTTGTGACGCTTAAATCAGTCTCCAGAGCCGACTACATTCTTACCGAGCGGCTATAGACAAATAAATTGCCAAAGTATGCCTGGGTGAAAGCCCATCATGGTCAAAATTATTGTGTGACTAGATTTGACCACGTCGTCATAGCATTAGATAGCCTTTGTAAGTTTACCAAATACTCCTATAAAATACTGCTAGACCTCGTGAGGGGTATATCCAACTTTTTAACTCGGATTTGCTTAGATTAATGCACTAATCAAGTGCACTGTACATAAAGCACCGCACATCTTTTAAAGCAACGCATATTTCTTGAAATTGTTGTCTGTGCATGGGGTACAGTTGTGCCCTTCAGCTTAAAATGAGCATTCGATAATCGCCTCTATCTGTTTGATTTTATGAGCCGCAGAAGTCAGTCACGAGTGAGGTATTCCAACCCCCATATTAAGCCAGCCTTTGCTTCATTGACAAGAAAGGGAACATATCGCTCTTAAATTGATGGACGTGTGACTTTGTGCTTGACATGAGGTCGATCCCGTGCTAAGTTCGTTCAACAGGAGAATATTTCGACGATATTTCGCATCATAGTAGTTCTCAAAACAAAAAACACTGAATCTAAAAGACTCTTTATAATCTCTGAATTTATGCACATCGCACGCTGCCGGTGAGGACAGATTAAAGACATTTTCGTCAAGGCCTGAGATGCAGTACTTATTTTAAAGTTTCTTTTTTTACAAACATCACTTCTATGAAATATTACTTTTAACTTGCTAGCTTCAAGCCTTCTTAAATTTAAGTAGGTCCGATATCCCTGATAAGGCTTCCAATTTGGACACGCCTGCAGTGACGCAAAGGTGTTTCTAACTGTCAACCTTATGAGAGGATAAGGTTCATTTGCAGTCAAAGAACGCATCCCCGATCTTGTCGTGTGGGGTAATTATCCCACGAGCGAAATGATGCTACTCCTTTTTGATTTATAGTTCGCCTCATCCCTGTGTAGGTATGTTACCTGCTTGCAGAATCTTGCTATCCGCACTTATAATTTACTGTAAATATATGCCATACAAATTTATAGGGACACTTTTGCGTGTTTAACAACCAATACTACCAGTGGAGCTTAATTACCCGCTAAGAAGAAATTTAAAGACGTCGTCACCTCATGAGACTAAAACCTTTAATTTACATCGTGTTTATTTCGAACGTAGGTGTTATTTTGGACAACCAGGAGACTCACCAATGCGCTGCTTCCCAGAAGCGCCTATGGCCGCAATCTGCCATTCAATCTAGAGCTCACACTTTCTAAATCGCAGCAATACTAGAGTTTAAATATACTTGTCTATATGACGATCAATACATCATTAATTTATTGTCGAATCCTGTACTTTTTACAAGCAGGTCGGTAACGTTCCTAGAAACATCTAAGACCGTACCATTAGTGGAGTGAAGTAAACCAACACCAGTCAACATAATTTGGGGAGCTTTAAACATATGCTAGTGCGCTGAGTTTTTAAGTTTGTCGGTATCTACCAAGACTCAAAGTGCTAATAACGTGCACATTTGCGCTCACCACCACTACCGAATTTTCTTTCAAAAGCTGTCAAGACTCTAAAGTCGCACTTCCCATCATATTTATCAGCCACACACTCAAAAGGGACTTAGGTATATTCAGGAACACTATATATCTGAGGATGCGACACGTGTCAATAATCTTTGGGGGCCCTTAGGCGAAACGTATCTCTATTATACCCCTTTAGGGCACACGGAACATGTGGCCTTGCTTTTTGCAATCATTTTGGTAGACATTGCTTTTCACGGCACTACTTGAATTAATTAAGGTACGACTTGAGTCAGCAAGTCCACATACGCTGCTCCGAGTAGCCACCAACCTCACGGCATTCTGGATTAGCAAGCCTATTTTTAAGTGGACTCGTCTTGAATAGCAATCATATAGCTTCTTCGACCATCGCTGCGTGACTCAAATCTATTTCATATGAGACGATTCGATTATCTACTAGCACATTTTCCTTAAAATGTTCGGGAAGTGGAGCCTTAGTGGTGAAGTCCATTGACTCTCATCTATTATTTCTATATCCATGAAGTTTTTGCTTCCTTTGAATATAAGCACGGGCTGTCGATACTTGAAGTTTGCAGCTTTTCCTTCTGTGTGATCATGAGACACAATGTACTCAGCCAAAATTGTTTTACGAGCTTTGAATGCTTAGAAAGTGCTTACACGGCGCGCACCTAGCCATCTAATATTGAAGCCATTAGTGTTGCCGCCTTGATACCTGATTCATTTCGAGAAAAGCTCTAAATCAGAAGATTTTGACTTTAAAACAAACGTCGAAGCCGTTGAACTCACCGACAGATCTCTCCAGTAGGCGCTGTATCGAAATTGCACAGAGCACAAGCTCTACTGATAAAGTTCGAATGCCGTGAAGCGTAAAAGCTACTTGGCAGCTAGAAGGGCTGCAAACTCAGTCGCATCCTTCGATTTAAAAGCCAGCACACATTCTAAAAAGTGCATTCTTTTAGCTTTTTTGGATGTCTTCTTTTAGTCTTTATCTTCGGCGTATTCCGAATGGATTGCCACCTTACATTCACAGCCGACATTGCAGACTCGTAGCCGAAGCTATAAATTCGTCACCGATATTCGTTGTTACAAGAATAAATGTGTGTGCTTAAGTAGCCGTTATCGCATCACGAAGAAAGTAATTTTAAAACAAAGTCACCACCGTACGATCAGTAGTAACCGAAAACGGCAGTAGACTTTGCGATCGTGTCTTCTGCCGTGGCTAAATTGATGTCTGACGGAGGCGTAAAAACAGTTACCCATGGTCGAAGTAGTCGTTGTCGTGACTGTAATGCCCAAAACGCAGTCATCGTAGTCCATGTCGCATTGGTAGTATTAACCATAGTTCTTGTGTTCGCAGCCCTTATGTAGTTCTTGTTTTTATAGGTGTGGGCGTAAGGAACGTGGCCGTAGTTCTTGTCGCCATAATTTTTGTGGCCATAGTCCTCTCCATTGTAGCTGTAGTCAGACGCTTTAGTGGCTCCGTGAGATTAAGCAGCTTAACTTTAGCCGGCTAATGTATAACAGAATTAATAATATATCTTATTCCTTTAGTAGGGACGCAGATTTCTCAATGCGTGTAGGATCATATGAGTAGTTGTTTTTATGTGACCGCAACAATTATTAACTTTATGTAGCGTCGGGTCCGCTTTCCATTGTATCGAGGCTTTATTTAAAAGATTACGCAACCGGTACACTAACGATGAGCATCTGGTTGCAATATAAAAACAAGACCAAGAAACCGGTACTATCGGTTCTGCAATTTCATTTAAAGTTCTATCGGTATGTCTCAAATTTGGCGAAGATGGACGCGAGCCAGAAGTCAGCGCGCCGTCCACTGTGCGAGTTAGAAGTGGAGATGCAGCACATGCTACAGTTCCTAGATACATCGCTCATTACACCACCGTCTGGATGCGATCTTTCATCACAGCAGAAGCAAATGGATCCCCAGCTGCATCGACGAGGACATCAACAGCAACTCACACCCGAGCATCTGCGCGATCTGGCGGCATTACAGGAAACGGAAGAACGATCAGGATGTAATGATTTGGGTGAAGTGATCGAGTTGTTGGGGTCGCTTGACGCTAATGACATTCCAAGCCAGGTGCCGTTGCACCAGCAGCAACAACACCGGCATCGAGGCGCACTGAAAAGTGGCAATGTCGGCACTGGACAATCGCAGTCGGCAGCATCCGGGGATTGTGTGTCGCAAAAGGTGCAACTCCCTCGATCAACTTTGGTGAGTTGCAATCACAGCGCGGTGGAGAATATTTCACCAGCTGGCCTGCTTAACGGCCCGTCCATGTCGCCTGCCACGATTAACTGGCTGCAAACGCTCGTGCCTTCGACGAGTAGCGAAAGCCTGACAGGTCTTATTTCCCCTGCTGCGCTTCACAGTGTCGGAAGTGGCTCCGCATCTAATTTAGATGAAATCGGAGAGACTGTCGTTGGCACTGGATTAAATTGCCAAGCAGACGACATTACGGGGAAGAAGCGCGACGGGCTAAGTCGGTGCGGTTTGCTGTGTATATTACATACAGAATACAACTAGGTCGATTGATTGTGAATAATTGTGCCACTGTTTAGAACGCCGTCTTGCGAAATCATTGATTGGAAAGCTTACAATGAGTCCTGCGCTGAGAATAAGCCGAATGGACCGGTAAAGTGGCGAGTAATACCTCAGCACGGGCCACATGCTGCTGATCTAGCAATTAATGGTAATTTGAGTACTAGCATGGATTCCAAGCTTCCACTTGCACGTTCAGTGTCGACAAATGGTGCCGATGCATCTGAGTTAAGCGCACAGCAGCAAATGTACCTGGCCGCCAGGAAGATGGCAGAAGACAAAAATAAGCGAAAAGCAATTGTATCACCGGAGTACGTTCAGTACGGCGACGCGGTCGTAGCGGCTGCTTCTTCAGTGTCACAAGATCCCGTTAGCAGCTTGAAAATTACACCCGGATCGAAACAATACGCGACAAAAGTTGCAGAGCCATCCGGCCGACGCCCTTATAAAAAATATTTGCACCATACTATAGTGAGCGCTGAAGTAGACATGCTGGTGCAGCAGCAACAGCCACAAAATCAGAATGGCATCACACATTTACCAGCAGCTTCATATCTTGGTGGAAAAGGCGATCTTGTGCGCTGCAAATGCACGGGAAAATGTCGCAATGCTCGTTGCGCGTGCGTTAAAGTGGGACTAGTATGTGGTCACCGATGCAAGTGCGTGAGCTGTGCAAATCCATTTGAGCCAATGGCACGCGAGGGCATAGACATTCAGCTGGTAGTGCGTGACATCTGCTTGATGCAGCACCTTTCCAAAATCAAGGATATGCAAGAATTGCTCGACTCGACGGTAAGTTACGAGTGCTGCGAAGGAGGCGGTGGCGTTGTTCAAGTAAAACACACTATTGAGAACGGGTTTGCCTGTCCTCATTGTAGCACAGAATTTACATATTCGTGGTGCAACAATCGTCTGTGTCCTGACGCAAAAAAGCCGCGCCGCCATTGTGCCAAGTGTCGCCGGTGTGTTGACCACCGTAGCCAGCACTGTAACATGTGCAACCACTGCTACTTCGCCGGTGTAGCCAACAGCTTCCGTTGTAATTGCCACTCAGCAAACAATGGGAGTGGATCAAGAACACGAACAGTATTACCGAATCCAGTGCCTCGAGGGCCTTCTATTACCCAAATCGGAAAAAATGGTAAGGAAAAGGAAGTCACACGTTTGGACGCTATTGGTATAGCGGCCAGAAGCTCTGCTCGTGAAAAATCTGACGAAAATAGTGATATAAAAGCGGAAGCGGAAGATGAGTGTGATGAGTCATGCAAGATGCAGTAATTTACTTTATTAATCAAACTTCGTATGGTGCAGAGCTAATGTAGATACATATAAACAAGTAATTGCTTACAAACTCAAAAGATCAAGGTAGCAGCAGTAACTACTATAGCGGCCCACGAAATAACAAGACCACCACTTTGTGCAAAGTTTTCAAGGCTTGGCGTGCATACAACAAGGGGCATTCCCGTATCTGGATCAACAGCGTTGTCTTTGAATGGTGAGCCTGGGAATGGCGCTCGATAGTACACTTTCTTCTGATCCTAAACACACGATTAGTTTAGCATATATTTACTCGGGAGTTATTACTTGACACTTGAAGTTACTTACAACCCACGTAGTACTGATCTCGGCCGAACGAGCGTTAACGTACTTAGGATCTCCACATCGCCACAGGTCTTTCGTGTACTGACAAGACGTCATGAAATTTTCACACACACTTCGACATAAAAGCAAACTTCGACCCTCCGAGTCACAACGGGGAAAATTAAGCCAACAGAAGTAATTACGGAAGGCATTTTCACAATCCAAATTATCTGTGAAGCGCGGCGTGATAGCGCGAGAGCCACCCCACTCGTCCGTGTTGTCGTCTGCCATTGTGGTAGTTGTCTCGTAACTCTTGCGCTGAGTGACAATTTTATTAAATAATTGCTCCACAAAGCGATCCTTGGAAAGTGCTGAGTGGTTGTACCAAATATTTTGATATCGAGGAAGACACGCCGTATACGGTATTACTGCCTTGCAAAATGGCAATAGTAGGTCGAAGTCGGTTGGCTCCATGCACACTCCCGTGTCCGCACTATTAAGCATGCATGTATCGATGGGCGCGAGCATATGATAAACCAGGCACAGCCTATATGCATAGTACCATTGCTTACTGCTCATGGAGCTTGACTTAAAATGCATACATTTTCGGATCTTAATTCTGAAAATCATGAAGGATTTGCACGAAAGCATGGAGTGACTTTTTAACAACCAATGAGAACATCTCTTCGTATTTGCAGGAATGTGATAAGGTCACACAGCACGGACGCATAAATGATCTTCCGGTTACAAAGATATACGATCTTCCGGCAACGATCGTACACCCTCACGTTACTAATTTGCTTATTACAATATTATACTTTTGGTCCTACTATAGTTATGTATATGTACTAGAATCAAACACACGAATCGGCATAAATATCGATGGGTTTCTGTCGTGCACCAGGAGCCACCATTCCTTTGGAAATCCCTTAACGGGAAGCCAGCTTTTGACACAATGCTCGGCTTTATGAAACAGCCCCCGAAATAGATTTGAATTACATTTAATAGGGGAGGGATGTTTGTACTTATCACTCACAAAAAAATTACATGTCGGTTTGGTCAAAACGATAAACAAAGTGGCAGGAAAGAAAGTTACTGTCGGTCAAATTATCGTACGATGATAAAGCCAGCTCTTACAATATTGTCTTTGGCTTAAAAGGTGCCTCTTCATCAAAACAGATTACTGTGCCTAATGCTGTGCCATTTATCAAAGTTACGCTCACAATAAAGGCTGCGTGTAACAAAATCACACGATCGCAGTTTGTGTCACACTAGCTGATGGTATCGCTACTTTGCGTGACACGTTTCCTGCTTCAAAAGCAGAATAATTACTCCAAAAACTGTTTTGTTCTGATGGTCTCACTTGTACAATTCGAAAGTGTTTAGAAGTCTAGGAGACCTACAAGAGGGTCAAACATGTGGCCAGACGTCAACTCCTTTACAGAGCCTACAAATACCGGCAGATGTTCGAAGCTCATAAGACTCGGTTTAAACCTTCTTCCGACAGAAGCTAATGACTGCGCAGGCATTGTGTTCTTCGTGTGTTGTCTGAGCATGGTGCACTTCGACCTTGTTCCAGCTAGTAAAATCGAGAATTAAGCACCAAGATTTCTTACAAATACGGTATTTAAGACCCGTGCATGTATAAGACTGCGAAAGACGATGTTATATTCTGCTCGTAAGTGTCAAACGTATTTTTTGTTGTGGTACTCTGAAAGGATCATACAATACTTTATTGCAAAAGCGTTCATGTATCAAAGGGTTATTAAGACTTGTCGGCCCGAAAACTTGCGCCTTAGTTCATATACTGTGCACTGAGTTTTCAAGCAGATATTTAATCCGTTCCGTCTGACCATACCTCTGAAAGTGGTGTCCTGTTGTCATTAGCAAGAAAATTCCAATTATTTAAACACCTTTTGCCTAAACGATGCGATAACGGCGAATTTCTATCCGAAACTATCGTGTCCGACTGTTACCTATCCTAGCAGCCTTGAATGGCGCCTTTAGCGCGTACATTTGGTCACGCAGGAGCGGCCGCTTTTATTAAAAAATCACAGAAGTAAAGTGGTACCGGCCTTCTTCGGCGCTTTTTGACGCTTCACTTCCACGCGGAGAGTAATTTGCAGCTGAGGCATCATTCCGGGTGCCAAGTTTTCTGCGATGTAGGACGGATATTCTGCGCGTGGAAGTCGCTCTACCGACCCTGTATAGACTTCCGAAGGTCGTTGCAGTTTAATGCCAGAAGATTCTCGCAAAGGCAGTAATCTCTTAGACCGTGTGTCAAGGTGTCTCCGTACACGCGCTTCGAGCGAAAATGTCCGGCGCATAATTTTACATTATGCCAAAGCTGAGATTATACACCAAGTGAGCATAGATATTTCAAGTTCTCGGACAAAAAACAATATTTAATGTGGCAAAAGATCTAATTGTAATATCCTGAAGACTCACAAATCCAATATTGGCTCTCTAAACGAACCATGGTAGTGGTGGTATTCTCAGAACGGGTGGACATCTTACGAAGCATTACGACTGTTGAAATTCCGAGCCTTATCTGTGTCCTTAACACCTCTCTAAAGTAATGTTTTATTTTCGACCTTGCTGGTAAGGCGAGTACGTGTGGCCCTCCAACATCGAATTTTGCCACTTAAATGACCATAAATCCACGACGCCGAGTTTTTTTAACGACCATTAATGAAAAGCTAAAGGCACGCGCACAGCCGCCATAAGGTCATGTTGTAGCCATAATCAGATTGATTTTCTTACGAATGCTACGCGAGTAGTGGATTGCGGATAGCCTCGTGAAGTGCAAAGCAGGAAAGCGTAATGCTCGGCTACACGGCCTTCATTATTCAAAAGATCCGGTGGCTGGCGAGTCCCAAAGCTGGCCGCCCCTTGCGTTAGTAAAATTACGCATCAAAACTATCCGTGGAATATGCTGAGGAAAAATCACCACTTTCTTTCTAGGCCACAATACTGTTGATCTCATCATTGAAGGCATCCATTGCTCATTGACTATGAGCTTTTCTGTCCTCGCAAGTAAATACTTTTGCATGGTCGGTAATTATGGCTTTAAGTTTAGCACAGTTTCTTGACGTTGAGGCCCTTTTAACAACAACATCACTAATCCAAGGCTTTGTTGGGCGAGTGCCTCCCAGAATGCTTGCACGGCTTTTAATCGTTTAATTGCTCGAAGTTGGAGGTGTCTGCGGATCGCCATTTGTGAGAGGACGATTTCCTTCCACGGTTGGGTATTTTTTTTCAAGTCATATTTGCTAGAGTGACTCTTTGGCGAGCGAGCCATCCACGCGAAGGCGCAACTTTTTTTGTGGGTGCACAGAGGCCATTTTGATGCGGAGACACCTTTGAATGCCAAAGCAATCTATTGGGAGCTGGCTTGGTCATAGTTTATTGAACCGGCTGACTGCCGGCTTTCTTCACTCTCTTTTTAGTCATCAATATGAACAAACTAAATTTTCTTAAATGTCAAAAAAGATTGATGACACTAATTTCTCTTACTTGATGTTATTCAGTCTTAGTGAAGAAGGATGTAGCGGGCCGCTTCATAAAGCCAAGACTTTGACTAGAAAGCCGACTCCTGCTAAGAGAAGGTTAAAAAATAGCGGCTCCGGATTACCTACTACGAATTACACACCGATTGTGTTCCAAATGAATCTTCTGGACTTTCATACCTTTTCGACCTGCTAGACCAAGAATCTCTTCGGAAGGTAATACATATGCCCACTTTTCCCTCCCCATAACGGCAAGATGGTCATTGTTTTTCGCGGGCTCTGGCTTTTTTTTATGAACACAAGTCTTTGCTGCAGCCCAATCTAGATCCTCAGTTAGTGGACATCAACAGAGATGGTGCTCTATTGACAGACAGAGCTATCAGGCATAAAAATCGGATGCTCATTCAAAGCCAATAGCGCGATTTTTTTTTTTGGCAAAGAAGTCAAAGCCGAGTGGTTTAATTATCGATATCGACCGCAGCTGCATTGCAATAAGTTAGACATTGGTGTGCTCCACTAAAATGTGAATTTGAACTATTCGGTAAGAGTGGTTGTTCCGAACGGCGAAGGATTGAAATGCTATATACTTTCCAAGACACTTCGTGCTCCAAATAGCGACCATTTAGGCTGAGACAAAACATTCTTTTCGGCAATCACTATATTTGGTGATCACACATGTACAAGTGAGTAACAAAGTGTTTTTGTTTATAGTGTGCCTCCCGCGGCCCAAACGTCAGCTTCCTTACATAGCTTTTCAGAATTAGTGAGCTGCTGGAAGTTCATAAGCCTTGGCGATATCTTTAATTGTCCAAAGTTGATGGCAACACGATTATAGTGGTGTTCATGCTCCACCTCCTTTGTTCTATCCAAACAAATTATAAAGCTCTTTATATATGCAATATTTTAAGACCATTGCCTCTCGGGTATAATGGTGTCAGATAGAGTTTGACAAATATTATTCCGATAAATACCTACTTGTGGATTGCTCTGACATTCTGTATGAGGCCTTTCGCATGGGCAGTGAATCTGCCCCATACTCTAAAAGTATTATGGGTGATGAGTTGCTCTGCCAACGTTGTCATTATCCTGATGCTTCTCAGCGGTCCTTGCGGGTGAAGTGTCCGACAAGTGTTCACCATATCCATCGCCCAAAGGCGGAGGTGTCTATGAATCACAATGCGATGCAAAGCAATGGGCGCGCGAATTTGCTTAGCGGTGCGAGCCTTTCGAGTCTTGCCGAGGCGCAGCTTTTGTGGTAAAGGGTTTACTTACAGTCTTTGCAGACGCAGCCTTTGTTGCTAGCGCGTCCTCTATACAGGCGCAGCCTTAGACACAGATACCGATTTTGCTGCAGTGGAACCTGTGGAAGCCGAAGTAGCCTTCTTAGGCATGGTTTGGTCATTGCATATTGACCCGGCTGACTGACAGCTCTTTGCTGCCTGTTTGGTGATTATTATACTCAAACCAACTTCAAAATTAAAGTCAGGAGTGATAAAAAGCGCTCATATCCAAGTATAACTGTAACGTACCGCTGCATAAAGCCGAGTTTTGGTGTAAACTTTTTGTATAATGGAGCCTTTCAATAGTGTGAGAACGCACCCCACCGAGGTTGTTTCCATGCAAGTGCATTTACTAAAATTCGGTATTACAAAGTTGTGATTAAGTTAACTAAATGATCGTTGATCCTCCGTGCAAGGTACTGGTAACACTTTACAATGTCCTACGCTTCATTTGCTTGCCGATCGGGAAAGTCATGTGCCATATACTGTAGAAGCCGAGGACTATGTATAACGGTAGAAGGGGTAATGTTCATTCTGTTTGAGGAGGACAGAAGCTTCAAATATTATATTTTAATAAGTCAAAAGTTTGTTTTTTTGTCTCGATGCCGAGCGCGCGCCGACGTTTGCTAGCACACCTTAGGTCTACATTCTACGAAATTGAGCGGATTTCAGCCATATACAGCAATGCGATAGAGAAGCTCAAGTCTTATACATTGCCAAATCTGACGACGCAATCGGCTGTGAAGTGGTTTAAGTTGGTGCGCTTGACAACGTCGATGACGCCTAGGTCACATGTGTCTAACTCTTTACCGATGCAGTATTTACGTGTTGTGGACATGGGGGTGCAGATTCGTCGCGGTGAGGTCCGTCACCGCACATTGCAGCAATTTACGTATTCTTGTTTGCACAAAACCGGCAGAAAGGGGGCTGTACACTCGGGTGCGTTGGTGGGCTCAGCCAGATGTTTTAAATGTAACTTTGGATATCGCTATGATGTTTTGATGCAGGTCTGAGCATTGATGATGGTAATGCCATTTTGCAGCAAATTGAAAAGCAAAGATTGGGTAAAGAGAGTCAGCTCGATGAATGGTTCAGAAAGATGGACATATTGGATAGGGACGTTGTTGGATTAGTCGATAAGAGTGTCACAAGGTGTCTTGAGGACTTTCAAAGACAACACAGTGTATTTTACGATCGAGTGGAAGTGACAGGGGAGGATCCTTACCAGAAGATGCAATTGCTTAAAGTATCAGGCGGTGTTGCTTCGATTCTTGCGAGAGTCACACGGACATGTTTTGGTCCTGAAAATTGTCTTTGTGAGGTAGACGCAGCACCTTGGGAACATTTTTGTCTGGAGTCGGGTAAAGTTCATGCTCGAAAGAACCTTTTGATTGGAGCTGCTGATAATACTGAGGCAGCAAAACAGGATGTGGGTATCATGGATATTAAACGCAAGATGGGGTATGAACAGTTATCACGCGAAGAAAAAGTACAGAATTTAGTAGCTTTCGCACACGATGAACCTCAGCTGGCTCGGCACACTTTTTCTCGTGGACAATATGCTATGAGTGCAGTCGTCGGCGGTCAGAATGTACCAATATCGGCACGAACGATTTACCAAAAACTGGTAAGCATAAGATATATGAAGTGGGCAGGGAGACTTATAGGTGGACTGACAACAACATGTGTGCTTTTTGGTTGTTAAGTGCGGAGATAGTGGCATTACTTTTAAGCAACACATTAGTGCACTGTTGATTGTGGAGAAAGATTCTCACCATCTCAATTTGTCTAGCATCGGTTTTCATTCAGCAGATGATTTAAAAATTCTTGTGGACATTTTTTCAACACCTGGTTTACCTACTGTGAAGGAGCTCAATGCGTCGTGTGGCTTTTTTAACGCTGGAGCGTTTCAAATGATGTGCAACTTATTGCAAGTGCAATTGCTACGCCAAAACATTGAGCGGCTCAATTTATGCGGTATCGCTGTGCCTACACGTGCTGATTTCGCTACCCTTCTGCGCATATTAAAAAGTGAACCTTGCTCTACCCTTAGACCCCTACCAGCGTTTATCAACTTAAAAGTGCTTGATATCTCATTCAATACTTTGTGGTATGAAGGTGCGAATGAGCTTCGACCACTGCTCTGTAGCCTCGAGTGTCTTGAAGAATTATCGTTAGAGTCGTGCTTTCCAGAGTTAGTATCATCATTTGAATCGTCAATTGCTTCAAGCTATCGAGAGGCGACAAAGAAAAATGTTTACTGCACCCTATTGGAGGTGAGCACTCGACTAAAAAAACTGAATTTTGGATCGAATGTTGTTGAATCGCGTTGGCTTGATGGTCTCTTCACGCCAGGTAATACTTTACAAATAATAAATTTGAAAAGTATGAGCCGTCCCACAATTGAAAATGGTCGTGCCGCTGAATATATGGAAGTGGAGACTAATAGCGTGTGGGATCTCCATCATATAAAAACCATGATTTGGTCCTCTACATGTGATGTGCACTCAAAAAAAATGCTTGGTATTTTATCTGATGGAATGCGAGGTGGCTTTACACAGATGCTGCACCTTGATGTAACTGTCTCTTCTGAACGTAAAGTCGGCAATCAAATGGACAATGAAGTCGCAGATGCTATTACTGGAATTGCTGACTATGCGGTTTTAAAAGTGTGCCGACTCAATTATAACGCTTGCAATGCCATCTCCCACAGCCTGACTATGTCCATAGCCAACCTAGTCAAAAGCGGTTTGCACGAATGTGAGAATTTTTCTTTGCGTGTGCCGCAGCTGTACCTCACAGGGCATACAATTCGTGAGCTTCTATCGAGTGCCTATCTTCCGAGAACGGAACGAATGATTTTGGCAATTGGATTTATAAAAGGTAATGGTCAAGTTCAGCCAGACTGTAAATCGTGTTTCTTGCACATGCGGAAAATGCGAGAACTCATAGTGGAGTGTCATGTCGCAATTGATGAACAAAGTGACGCGCATGGGAGTGTCAGGGCGTACTTAATTGGTTTCGCTCGCGACTTAGAATTGTCGTGGCTATCATGTAAAGTAGATGTGACGCGAGGTGACCAAAGTTCACTCGGTCATGGAAATGGCAAATTGAACCGCTCTTTTGTCTTGTCAGAGCATCAAAATCCAACTAAGCGGATCTGGCAATTTCACTTTTCAGCCAATCCAACTTTTGTGAAATGATAGAACCATCGGTACTATTTACCGATCGTTTTCCTGTCATACTGCGTCGAGGTCGCCATGAGACTATGCATTTCGCGTAGAAGAGCTTTGGCTTCCTCTTTTTCTGGTCCCTGCATGTCCAGTAGACGGTTGCAGAAAGTTGTCGCTTCGGTATACTGTCCCAGCTGCTTAAAGTAGTTTGCGAGAAAAAGAATTGCTGTCAATGCCTGAGAAGTATCGATGCGGATGTTTCCACCACTGCCGACGGGAAGTACAAAAGTTTTTCGTTGATCTTCAGTGATGTGGGCAGAGCTGAACGGCTTCACTTTTTCATCGTTATCTTGTAAAAGGGATGTTGCAATGCTTCGAAGACCGAGATGCATCAAGTAGAACTTGGCAGCTTCGTGTTGTCGCCCACGTGCCGCATAAAGTCGACCCAGGTGGTACGACGCGATGCCTTCGCGATCTTGATTATTAACGGCACGGTGAAAGCAAGCAAGAGCTTCATTCGCTTTATTCAGCTTTTCATAGCAGCCACCTAAAGCGCACCACATACGTGCGTCGTAAGGCCGAATTGCCACCGATTTACGATAATAGTAGATACTGTACAGGAACATGTTTAGAATCTCGTAGGCCTGTCCAAGTCCATACCAGGCACGATAGTCTCGTGCACTAAGATCAACCGCGTGACGATAGGCTTCTATGGCCGCACTTGTGTTTTTCATCTCAATGTACTCGTGCCCAATAAGAGTCCAGGCCGAAAGAAAGTTTGGATCCAATTTTAATGCGCGGTGAAAGTAAATAATTGCGCGATCGTGTTTGTTTTTTAAAGAGTAATAATTGCCGATGATGCAGCATGTCTCTGGTCGATATTTCTCCACTTTTAGCGCTCGATGCGCTAGTCGACTTAGCTCTATCTTGTCCTCTTTAACGTACAGCACATTCGAATACACATCCATGCTTTCCATTCGGTGCGGGTCCTGCTGAGCTAAATGCTCAAATTGTTCTTGTGACCGATCAAAGTCTCTGATGTGATAGCTAGTCAGTGCTTGCTGTGCCAAGAGGTAAGTACTTTGCGGAAACTGGTTGCTTAAGCTTGTAAGCAGCGCACGCGCCGCATCATTTTGCTGTTGGTCAAGAAGGACGTGCGCTTGGAAGAGTTGAAACATCCACGAACAGCTCGTTGCAAGAATTACCTCTTCTTCCTGCCAACATCAGTCCAGTGAGATATATAGAAAGTATCCACATGCATTCCTAACTGAAACGCACGCTGGATGTGAATGGAGAGTGGGCAACTAGTTCCATCCAAGCCGACCAATTCCATGGATACCGCCGAATGGACTCAACCAAGATGAATCGCGTAGTAACGTCAAATGTGACTGCTCCCAATTCGCCCTTGTTTACTTTTTGACTACTGCTAGCTTCACGCAGTTGCTGTCGCTTCTGCTCTTCGGCAAAATCTGCGCGATGGCGGCTTTTCATACTGATTGGTGTCGACGATTGAGCTTTGGTACTTCCCGAGCTGGTAGTGTAGCCTAGGCGTTTGAGAACAACAGCGTACAGGTAAAGACCGAACCCATCGAGTAAATCCTGCTGATACGCCGCGCTAAGTGCCAAATACAGCTCTTTTAAATAAGGATTTGAACCTTGCTGAAGCATGTTGCGCTCTACTTCTGATGAACAGAGCCGATTTGTTCAAACGCAAGTTCATACAACACCAACGTGTAAAACTGACCTATGCTGCTGCCTGTTATGTTCATTTCAAGATTCATTTCCTCCTTTGCTTTTTCGCCTGCCTTCAGCATCACACAAAAGTTGTCAATACTAGCATTGCCATGTGTAGATTTGATCTGCCCACACCAGATACAGCGCGTAATATTTAAGAAAATACGTTTTTTGCGTCGAAAATCGAAGTTCGTTTGTCTTTACACTCTTAGAGCACGGGCCAGTGTGTGCAAGCATATGGTGGGTACGGAGATACTCGCCCACGTCAAAGCAGGCTTTCGCAGCCTCAAAGCGATCAGCCTCCGCCCAGCACTCATCTTCGCCATCCACTTCGTCCATTTTCCTCGATGAAGTCGACAACGAAGTATGCGCAACGCTGCCCATGCCGAGTAGAAGCTCTGCTGCAAATTTTGTAGCCTGCGTTAGACCACGAACGCGTAGATCACGCACCGCAACGCGCAATTGAGTCGCCATTATTTCCGGCTCTGTGTAGGCCATTGTGCCTCGTAATTTTTTAAGTAGGGACCATAAAAAATCTTTTCAAGCCACTCGTGTAAAAAGCCGCTACATAATCCCATTCAAAGGAGTCTTAAAAGATTGGCACGCATTTGTACTGCCCGCTACCTATGGATTCGCACAAAAATCATTTACTACATGGTTAAAACGATTTGTTCGAGCATCGATAAAATGATTACATCAAAGATTTTACGATAGGAGTTTTAATCGTCCGTATATTTACACCGATTTGCATAGCAATACCAAAATGCATATAGTTTCGCCTAAATACAGAATTTTATTCAGTGCACACACATAATTATAATCTGCAATCTATTGCACACTTCGAGACCGGCAATTTGCAAAATAGGCTCGCTTTCTCGAGGTGAGCGACGTAAAGCTACATTACAAATGTGAAACTACTTGCTGCAATCATTCTCAGGATAGTATAAGGTCAATTATCGGGAAAGTCTAAATCATTCTGCGTGCCTCCTCTGTGGATGGCGTTGTGGACCCTGTTCTATTTCGGGATCGTGAAAATCTTGCCAGCATCATCAACGATACAGCCTTCTATAAATCGCCCTCTGTGCAATCGTTAGATATGCGCATGCTGGCATGCCATCGTATCGTTTGACGTGATGACTCAGATTGGTCGTTCCAATCACGCAATGTACATTTTCTTGAGCGCGTAATGATAGCAACAAAGATCTAAGAAAGGGTTGGTTAGAAATCTAGTAACAAAGCGAGCAGAGCTAGTGTTGAACTCACGGTATTTTTGTGACGAAGGACTTAGCAACTGTTGACAGTTTCACTACTATAACCAGTCAATTAAAGTCGCCGGAGCAACTAGTAGCCCTTGTGGCATCAACAGTCACTTCAATAACCGCCGTGAGGGTTATATCCAATTTTTTCATTCGATTAAGCAGCCATATATGCACTATACAACGTGCGCTTGAGCATATCAATAGAAACGTCCTACCTTAGGTAAGCCTTGAATATTTCTCTTCTTTATGTTCGGATTCCGAACACTGAAAGTCAAGGGCGATGGCGCCTCGCATCACGACACTTCTAACAGTAGTTGTTGTCTTATGATATACGATCACGGAGTCAATCGCGAATCCCGCTCCTCAATCTAATGAGAGTTGTTGTGGTGGACTACATCTAAGCGTATCTGCAAAAAAGGATCGATCGAATCTATGGGATCTCTCAGGAGATGCATCAGTCAACACATTATAATTGTCCCCAATTATGTGTCGGCGCTTATATCTTTTTGAAGAACAAGATTCTACCAGGTCTCGAGATAGTATTCAAAATTTTGTACGCTTACGTGCGCAGTTCGTGGTCCGCTGCTGAAAGTTTTACTTTGACTATTGAGCTCTCATGGAATGAGTTTCCATGTTGTGTGTCAACCACGTGATACTTAGGTAGCCATCCGCCCCAACTGGCGACCAGCTTTCTCTTGATCTGAGGACAAAGCTTCTGCCAGCGACCCTTTAAATATATTCAGCGAGACGAAGGTCCACTTTGTCAAACTTTTTGGGACAGATACAATTTTATCCCAAATTCCTTTTTCACATCAATTAGCTCTTATGTGTTCTAATCTTCCGCAGTGAAAGTGGCATATGTTGCCTTGTTCGGCAACGCTTTAATTTGTTGCGACCGTTTCTTCTGGACAAGGAAGTGCCCAACTAAGGCCTTTTAGTGGAGATTGTCTGTAGCTATATTTTCTTAGAAAAGCGATTGAGATCGTTTATTTCATCGCTGCGACCAACATTCGTAATTGATTATGCGAAGCAGACCTATCCTTAGCCCTCCATCGACACAATTTCGTTGATTTGCTCAAAGAGTGGCACCCATGAGGTACACGCCTACCTTGTCAAAGCGTTGGAGCTGGTGGGAGTTAAATTTTTTTGAAGGATGATTGCTTTTGAAATCATAAAGTTGCGTTTATGAGAATTGAGAGAAGATACAGTCGCATAAATGAGCAGTAATTTACCAAAGGATCGTCTGCCTTCCTTCACGCCACCTCTGTGCATGGTGCTGTGTGATCCAATCATGCCTAGTGTGACTTTGAAGCCAATCCTTCCGCACGCGAGTAGTTTGTTCATCCAAACCCTTATACTGGCTTGGAGCTTCTTGCATCCATCAAACGCGCTCTCCGCGCTACTCGGAAAACTTGCAGACTTCTTTGAGCCCATTAGGGAGACTTCATCTGCAGTTTCTCATCACGCCCAACGACTGGAGCGCATCACCCGTTTAGACTCTATCGGAAAATTCAATGCTTCAGCGTTAAGGTAGAACAAGCCTCGGCATCCCCGGCTGTAGCATCGATGTGGAGCCCAGGCTGGTAAGGCTTTATACTCTACCTTTTCATGGATGAAAATCAAAACCCTTTTTTAAATCAACGAGCCGAAATACCACTTCAGTGGCCTTAATCACAGATGATCCGATGCGCGTGGCGTTTACCTAAGAAGCCGGACTGAACGCTGGGTACTCAGCTCTGAAACCCGACATCTTATGAACACCTCAGTATGCAAATTGGTATAGTTACCGGTAGAATTACTGTCACGTGGTACTTTCAAAAGGCTGTTTGCAAAGGGATGACAATTTTTGTTAGATAAGATGGAAAGGCACGATATAAGGGACCAAGGCGCAAAATCAAAATTTACCTTCTCGTTCGCCGAAAGTAGTGAAAAGTGCGGCTTTCGCCGATTTTAAGCAGTAAGCGGCTCGAAATAATTAAAACTTTAGCTTGATGCTCAGATTCTTATCGTTTATTTATATACTGCGACAGAAACTGTGCGGTACAAGCCTCAAGTCAAAGAGACAGCCGAACGCTGGTAAGAAGTAGACCCGAGCACTAATTATGTAGGCTACAGATAGAAGGTGAAAGGCATAGGGGACGATAAAAAGTTTGCTCTCAATACGCACACGATCCCACTCGGAGTGAGACTATTTATTTGGTCATGGATAGAACGCCCGAAAAACAATATTGATACTGCACCAGCACGCTCGTGATCAAATTCATCGGGCGTCACAATAAACGGTCACATGCCGAGTGAGTGAGCAAAGCGAGAATTCCTCACGGCACTGAACTGGTGGTCAAGTTTCTTCGTACTTAAGTCACGTGAAGGGAGGCTTAGTCTGAGTATGTGTCATGGACGTATCTTAGCAAAAGAAGTGATGTCAGCACGCGGTCCGACTCGAGCTTGCAAGGACAGTTACTGGCTTTTTCGAAACGTGCATGTGCTGAAGCCTAAACTATTATCAAAATCGCTCATTGTAATTAACGAAGCTGCTCGGACGGATTTGATGGTGATTGGATGATATGGAACAGCTAGTAATGGAAAGAAGGTAAGTGTTGCGAAATTTGTTTTCCAACGTGATTGTCTATTTAGGTTTGGAAAGGATAAGACAGAAGAAGAAAAGAAAAGTTTTAACGTATGCTGTTTGTCAGAAAAAGCTACGAATGAGTTATTTGGCTACGCTTCAGCCCTTGCTAATTGACGTCTAGTCTTACCAGACAGATAATCTACCCCACACGAAGAGAATAAATCGTAATTATATATCACTTTGTCTAAACCGAAGACCCAGTAAGAGCGATTTAACAGCCAACAACAACACAGCACATGACCTTTATCGTAGTTGATCTATGCTTTTTCGTCACTTTAATTTCCATTCCCATACTTTGCCACTCCATATCGAAACTCACTAGACTATTTAGAAATAGTATCAAAATCACCAATTAAGTGCTGTGGGTTTATGCTTTTCGAGCACCTGACACAATTTCATAATTGCACCAGTGCTAAAAGGTGCAAATACCTCATTACAACTATATCTTGGCGACGCCTACATTCGCACTGAGCAAATAATGAGATGACTTGACAATATTCGAGCAGAGCTCACTTCTTTAAAAATGCACCTTCAAATGCTTCAATTAGCGCTTTATGTATCGGAGCTAGTGCAAAGCCTGACTAAATTGACTTGTACTTAATGGCACCAATAGATATTTTAACTCCTAAATCTTAGTCCTTTTGGCCACAGCTCTTACAATACGAGATTCCACTACGGAGAAAAAGGTTTCTCTTCTCGAACTATGAGCCAAATCACTGAATACGTGAAAAATTAATTGACTTTTAAGCCCACAGTTTTTGCTACCTCATTGGTATACGGACAGCTATAGTGCCCAGGACATCGCTGTTAGCGGTATACTTAAGCTGTGCAACGTTATTAGGATGACGAAAAGCAGGAATTTAACTAGCGTTCTCTCCGACTTGGTCGATAATACGGACTATGCCAAAAAAGCACTAGCTTTTTTAATCTTGCACTCTTCAACACGCGCACTCGAGTACAAATTGAATCGAAGCACATTTCCTTATTCAAATGTCATCCTCAATTGACTGCCCAGTCATTATTCATGCCTGTTCAGTGATTATCTATACTGTTGCTCGACAAAATTCTATGACTTTCAGAGCGAGTGATACAACTTTGACCAAACGCGGCGATATCATTGCTCTCCAGGTTCCTCAAGTATTTATAGTGCCAGGTCTACTCGCAACATCGGATCACTGCCGCACGAGCATATTAAAGTTTTCTTCATACCTCAATATAAACCGTTCTGTAGCAGACAATAGAAAAAACAATGATTAATCACACGAGAGAATGGTAACAGAATCATCTACTTGATTATTCGCTCTCGTTAATATAGGCTTTCTTTTGGACTAAAAGGACATACCACTTGCTGAATCGTAATCTTTCACCAGCTCCTGGTGAATGGTCCTCTTTGTGCCTATAAATCAACGACGAAGCATAAAGATTTTTGTTTTGGAAGAAAAGCCAAAACACAAAATGTCTTCTTCGATACTCTTAACATAGCAAGTTGATTATGTAGATTTGACCTATAGATAATACTAATCAGTAAAATGGAGCAACTATAATTACATCAAATATCATTAATACATTGACACTGACTAGTTGAATGGTCTATTTTAAGTACGTCAATGTTTATAAATCCGTAGTCAAGTTTGACCGGACAATGTGATTTTATTATATTTTACTTCTTCTGCTATTTAAAGGATAAGATGCGAACCAACATCATTTTTTTCACAAATAATAGCCAATTTAGCTGTGGCGCGCTGAGGTTTTCTTTAGCATACATATACATGGAAAACAGAGGAACGCTGCTTTAGGGGTACTGAAATCCATGTACCTCTTAGAAGATTGGTATACAAAATTTCACGTACTCAAATGACTCTATTGTATTACATGCTACACAGCTTTTAGCATACAACATTGTATATTGTCTTCCTATTCGGCTGGTAATTGTGTGTTACATGTGTTCTTCTCTTTGTTACTATTGTGGTTTAAATTGTAATGAGTCTAACGAGAGCGTGATAGATCTACCGGATTCGACAAAAAATTAAGAACGCAATACCATCTTTAAAGATCGAAAAACGACAAGAACGAACACAGTAAAAAACTTGAGCCTGAAGCCTTAGACTAAAGCTGGCATGGATTATTCTTCACTATTACATTCCACTAAAGCACGAAACGTTTTCTCTTCTTTCAATGACGTCTATAAGGGTAGCAGTTTAAAGACCCGAAAATAATTAACATCGTGAATATAATGAGCAACTATAATGACCTCATTACACAACCAACACTCTGGCGCTGACTTATACTTTAAATCCACCAACCAAACTATATACCTTTGAAATGTAGGTGGTAGATATGTCCATGGCGTGCCTAGAAGACATCTAACACGTTTTTCAAAAGTGACAAAGTGCGCAAGAACGCGAAATACTGCCGCACGAGTAGAAACGCATAAAACGCATACCTTGATCAGTAAAATGTAGCGTATAAAGCAGTCGAGTGGTTTTCGAAGAGAGCTAGGTCATGGCAGCAGAGCGTTGGCAGAGCTAGGTTTTAGTTGAAAGTCCAAAGTGGGAGTCGAAGACGAAAAAAGTTTATACTGTCTAAACGGGTGCGTTTGTATCAAACTGCAGTGACCGTTTTGCACTTGTTTCTTCAGTAGACTAAGAAAGAAAAGTAAGCTAACCAAAGCTAAGTTAACTCATGTAGGCCGATTGTAGCAGGCACGCAAGTGAAGTCGTCCAATCATTGTTGTCGTCTAATCATTTGTGTGTCGCACATCGTGTTCAAAATGTTCGAGATTGCTCTAGAATTAAAATCGGATTTGAAAGTTGTAAGTTGCAAGTTGCAAGTTGAGAGTTGAAAGTGGCAAGTTGAGAGTTGCAAATTAAAAGTTAAAAGTCAAACTTGAAACTTGAATCTTAAAAATCAAACTTGAAAGTCAAACTAAAAAATCATTTTTGAGATTCAAATCTCAAAAATAATTTTGAAATCAAACTTGAAAATCAAACTTGGAAATCAAACTTGAAACTTGAAAGTTGAAAATTTGCTAGAACTCTAGATTTGAGAGTTGAACTTGAAGTTGAAGTTGAAGCGAAATTTAAGCGATGTTGAAGTCGAGTTGACGTTGGAGTTGACTTGACGTTGGATTCAAAGAGAGTTGTACCTGAAGTTGAAGTTGAAGCGAGCTTTAAGCGATGTTGAAGTCGAGTTGACGTTGGAGTTGACTTGACGTTGGAGTTGACTTGACGTTGGATTCAAAGTCAAAGTTGAAGTCAAATTCGAAGTCGAACTTCAAGTTAACACAAGGCAGAATTTAGGGTTTAGGGTTTAAAATGTATTAGAGTAAGCTTGCTACTACGCAAACTTAATGTATTTCTAGACAACATAGTCTCGAAAGTATCCGGTAGACTATTCTTTTTGCTAGTTTGCTAGAGTTTGAGGTTTACCATAAATGGCATCTTCAGTAGGACTTCTTATTCTATAGTCGGACTTGGACCTTACGGACATCTTACTAATTTAAATTTGGGTTTTGACCCATCGACTGTACAATCTTGTATTAAGGCTGCAGCCGACGGGGCAGTTCTTGTTAGTCGCGAAGGACACAGAAGCGTCTTGAGAAAAGGAGACTTGAAATGACAGATTCCAACTTGCATTCCGAGTACCTTTTCCAAAACATCGGTCACCAAAGTCTGCTTCTTGAAAGTCCATTTGGGTCGTATTGGAGCTTGATAGCTATAGGTGCTGTGGTTGACACTTTTCGTGATGACGTAGTGTCGTCGAGCGCCTGTCTGAACAGCGATTGTAGTGTTCTCGGAGTATATCCTCGGTCAAGTAGCCACGCATAGAGTTGTTTGACGATTCGTTTGAAGTCACGAAGTCGAACATTCTGTTTGCGGTATTTCCTTCTCGGCCAATGATTATTCCTTTGAGAACAGGGCGCTATCAGCAGGAATATACATGTTTTAATTTAGAGTTCTTCGATATGTTCGTGTGTATATCCTTTGCTCGTTTAGAACGATTCGTAGATCTAGAAACACAGCTTCATCTTTGTTTATTAAGCTTGCAAATAGTAGCTTGGACTGTCGGGTGGATGCTGCTAACATGCGCTGGAAGCTATATAGCTCGGCGTTAGGACTACACAATGTGAAGAGGTTATCGATGTGGCGTTTGTAGTAAGCTACAAGTCGTGAGTATTCTATAAGGAGAACCTCTTCGATGTGAAGCGCGTAGAGGGAAGTAAATGCTGGTGGTACCGATGTTCCCATAGCCGTTCCACGTAGTTGGCGCCAGAATGAGTCCCCAAATAGTAATTGTTATGCATTATCACTTGGAGTCCAGACAGAATTGCATTTTTCCATGGATGACCTCGTATACGTTCCGCAATTGCTTTAATAGCGTTGATAATCGGAATATTGGTGTAGAGAGATTCTACGTCGATTGTGATCAACAGCGTATCAGGCGAGAGTATCAGGTCCGGGAGGTCTGTCAGTAGCTGGTCTGAGTCGCGTATAAAGGATTTAGTGGATCTATAAAAGGGTTGAGGGTGGAGTCTACCGAGGCAGACATAGTTCACCTTCCCTTTGAAAACCAATGTATGTAATAACACGTATCTCAAAGGAAATTCAAATGTGAACTTAACCTTTCGGCTGGGAGGCCTTCATCAGTGAGAAATACCCACGTGTAATTACGGCTATTATCAACCACTCATTTTTTAAGCGGGCTTGAAATAAGCGCTTAAATCACATACAATTTAAACGTCATACCGTAAATCAGATTCTTGAGAAAATTCGACGCAGAATGATATTTTTCTCGAAATTTCTGAGATAAAAATCATTTAAGTGCCAATAAGAAGTACAAAAGTAACAAACTTCTCTATCGACCAAATCGACACAATTTCGTCGCAATTAACCAAAACTGGGTTCAAACAACCAAATTTGGACAGGTCTAATGTGTCACAAATGAGTAACGAATTTGATACCGAATCACAATTTTGGTTGCAAATGACTATATTTGTTACCAAAAAAGGGGAGTGAAGGTCACTCGGAATGATAGTCATTATATAAGATTCCAGGATGTGACACTATAAAAGAGTGACAGTGAATACTTTTTGGAGGTAATGGGTTTAGGGTTTAGGGTTAGGGTTTAGGGTTTAGGGTTTAGGGTTTAGGGTTTAGGGTTTAGGGTTTAGGGTTTAGGGTTTAGGGTTTAGGGTTTAGGGTTTAGGGTTTAGGGTTTAGGGTTTTGGGGTTTAGGGTTTAGGGTTTAGGGTTTAGGGTTTTAGGGTTTAGGGTTTAGGGTTTTAGGGTTTAGGGTTTAGGGTTTAGGGTTTAGGGTTTAGGGTTTAGGGTTTAGGGTTTAGGGTTTAGGGTTTAGGGTTTAGGGTTTAGGGTTTAGGGTTTAGGGTTTAGGGTTTAGGGTTTAGGGTTTAGGGTTTAGGGTTTAGGGTTTAGGGTTTAGGGTTTAGGGTTTAGGGTTTAGGGTTTAGGGTTTAGGGTTTAGGGTTTAGG